>CM053589.1:9845766-9858579 GCA_028646515.1 Pseudochirops corinnae | reverse complement strand
AGCTTAAATCCTTTATTCAAGTACCTCTTATTGAATATATATTTTTTTCATTCTTCTCAGTAAAGGATATGTTTGATATTTCTGCTTTTCTGTATTTGTGAGGTTTATACACTGGAACATAAAGTTTGTAAAGGTGCAATGCAAAGATGAAAAAAATATGTATGTAGTTTTCTATTCTCATTAATAATGACCAAAAATCTATCATATCTAACTTCTCTAACATTTCATTCAAGTTTCTTAACTGCCTTTTCATTTATCTTTTTGTTAGACTCCTTTAGCTCTGAAAGGGGCACACTGAAATCTACAATTGTTTTCATTTTACTAGCAGAAAGACCACTACTTCTGTAAAAGTTGTGGTTCAGAGGATAAGGGGAATCAGAGCTCTTAGCTTTATTTGATATGATTTGAAGTAGTAGATAGATACCATGCTTTTCCATGTAGATATAGATATATGGATATATATAGGTCTACATATATAAGGAGAATATTGATATTATTTTGACATTTCCCATGGTGCCTTTAAAAAGCTCAATATGGTTCCCTTGATAATCTCTTTTAACCATGTATACTTTTATAGTTTTCTTGGCTGAAATAATGAAAAAAAAAATTCATTTATCTGGGTACAATACTGGTAACAGTGTGAAATGCATTATCAATTCCAGATTGGACCTGCCTACATTGCTACTCTTGCTAGTGCCTGCTCCGCTAGAGCCCATGACATTACCACTACCCTCTTTAACAGAGTCCACACAATTCCACTGGCTGGTGCTTGCAGATCAGGGTATCACTGCCTTTGTTTAGAGTCATATTTTACAGATATTGGAGGTGGTTGGAGTGGGTGCTCAAGCAAGTTCCTGCTTTTACTCTGCCATCTTGGCTCAACAAAATCTATCACTGCCTTTGGATGGTCATACCACACAGGTCAGGAATAGTTGTAGTAATTTATATGATGACTTTGCTCTACCTTGTAATCTTCTCTATTATACCATCTGCCATCTGCCTTCATCAACAATGTGTCCCTACACAATCTGAACAACTCCCTCAAAATCTATGTCTTCTGGCAAATCAGCCTTGGTGAGTGGTCATCTTTTCCAGAACCACATATTATCAAGGACTCCTCTTGAAATACAGCTGGCAAAAACTAAGGAATCCAGGAAATCCTAGCGCTCCATCAAAATCTCATGACCATTCAGCACCAATATTTAGGAAAGGAAAACAAATCAGAAGAAGTAGAGAGAAGCCCAAGACCTAGGCTCAATCTTACTTAGGCAACATGTATTTGAAGTACTCCTCTTCCACTCTTCATGGGAGATCCAAGAGAGAGTTATATGCCACATGAGTATGTGGGAAGTGAGTGAAAGCTGTTTCTCCTTTTAAATTGATGCATCTCCCCCTACTGCCATCACAGAGGGTGAGGAGAACCAAGGAACTACCTAAGGTTTACTGTATCATCCCAAAGTGACAAAATCTCTTAGCACTGTACCTAACATATGGTCTAAGATCTCACATACTGGGGTGGTGGGTAGTTAAGGCTTGCCTATTTGCATCTATATACTTTCTCTTCTTAAATACTTGCTTTCCTTTTGCACAAACAAAACTAATGCAGTCAAAATTGGAAGGAAAACAGAAAACTGGGAAGAGGGAGGAGGAATTACAGTGAGTTTCTCTGATAAAGGCCTCATTTCTCAAAAACAGAGAACTGAGTCAAATTTATAAAAATAAGAGCCAATCCCCAATTGATAGTCAAAGGATATGAACAGCCTTCAGAAGAAGAAATCAAAGTTACCAATAGTAGCATAAACAAATGTCCTAAATCAATACTGATTAGAAAAATGCAAGTTAAAACAACCCTGTGGTACCACCTCATACTGATCAGATTAGCTAACATGATAGAAAAGGAAAATGATGGATGATGGAGGGAATGTGGAAAAATTTGAACACTAATGCATTGTTGGTGAAGTTGTAAACTAGTCCAACCATTCTGAAGAACAATTGAGCACTACACCCAAAGGGCTACAAAACTGTACCTACTCTTTGACATAGTAATATCACTACTAAGTCTTTATCCCAAAAAGATCAAAGAAAAATAAAAAGGACCTATATGTACAAAAATATTTATAGCAGCTCTTTTTTGTAGTGGCAAAGAATTGGAAACTGAAGGAATGCCTATGAATTGGGAAATGGCTAAAGAAGTGGTGGTATATGATTGTGATGGAACACTATCGCGAAGTGAGCAGAACCAGAAAAATATTGTACAAAGTAACAAAAATATCGTAATGATGACCAACTGTGAAAGACTTAGCTACTCTGATCTGGACAATGATCCAAGACAATTACAAAGGACCCATCATGCAAAATGTTATCTACCTCCAGAGAGAGAACTGATAAACTCTGAATGCAAACTGAAACATACTTTTTTTACTTCATTTTTTATTGTTTTTTTCTGTTTTCATTTGCAACATAGTTAATATGGAAATATGTTTTGCATGTTTTCACCTGTATAATCAATCGCAAATTGCTTGCCTTCTCAAGAAGAGGGAGGCGTGAGAGAGAAGATAAGAATTTGGAATTCAAAATTTTTTAAAATGAATATTAAAAATTTTTACATGTAATTAGGACAAATTTAATGAAATAAAACCATATTAAAAATAAGTACTTACTTTCTAAGCAGATTAACTGGGGTACATTTGACACATTTATCCTTATTCCCAATTTTGGAAAGTTCTCTGGATCCTGGCAAGGTTCAAGAATTGTCCTTTCAAGTGCCTCACTCAGTGCCCTGCATTAAAGACTATCAACTTAAGTCCACGGAACACATAGTACATTAAGGCCTCTTAAATATCATAAAAAGAGTACTGTGGTACAAGTGCCTTGTCACATAGAATGGGCTATTCTACACTTTCCCTTCCCTTCAGAAGCCCTCTACATCTCCTCTTCTATCCTCTGTCTTAGCTGAAGTTCTTTCCACTTAATTTATTGAAAAAAACTGAAGCTTCATGTAAGCTTCCTCTTATACCATTCTTTTCATCTCAAAACCCCTCTAAATCATTTCTTACTTTCTCCTCCTTTCCCCAAATCTCTGACAAAGAATAGGTCTTTGTTCTTGCCAATTACTCTTATACATGCACCTGATCACATCTCCTTAAATCTTCAGCAAATTTCATTCTCAATTATCTCCCTTCCTTCTCTAATCTTCCATTTCTCCCTACCCACAGTTTCATCTCCACTGTCTTGAATCATATCCAATCTCTTCCATCCATTAAAAAAACCTTCACAAAATCTTACCATCTCCTCAAGTTTTTGTTCACTCATTTTCAGTTATGTCCTTCTTTCTGTGACCTTATTTTGGAGTTTTCTTGGCAAAGACACTAGAACGGCCTGCAATTTCCTTCTCCAGTTCATTTATGGATGTGAGGCAAACAGGGGTAAGTAAGTTGGCCCAGGATCACATAGCTAGTAACAGTCTGAGGCTGGATTTGAACTCATGAAGATGAGTCTTCCTGATTTCAAGTCCAGTGACCACCTAAGTGCGCCCTCACCTAGTATTATCTTACATTTCTCCTCCCTTTCTTAGCTAAATTCCTTGGAAAAGTTGTTGATATTCACTGACTCTACTTCCTCTCTTCTCATTCCTTCCACTTCTCAACCTTTTCCAACTCTCATCACTCAACTAAAATTGTTCTCTGCAAAGTTATCAGTGATCTCAATTGCCAAATCACCTACTGCATTGTTAACCACCCATCTCTTCCTAGAAACTCTTTCCTCTCTGGGTTTTTATAACACTATTCTCTCCTGGTCGGCTGACTACCTGTCTTGGTACTCCTCAGTCACCTCTGGTGGTTCATCTTCCATATTGTGCCTCCCTGGCATGCCCCAAGGTTCCATTCTTAATCTTCTATTCTCCCTCTATACTCTGTCTTTTGATAACCTCATCAGCTCCCATGGGTTTTTAACTGCCATCTCTATGCATATGATTCCCAGAGCTACATTTCTGGCACTGGATTAACTCATTAAATCCAAAATTGGACCTTACCTATTTCTCCTTAAACGATCCCTTTTCTCTATTTCTGTTGAAGGCAATACTAATGTTCTCAGGTTTGTTTCAAATGTTGTCAGATTTGTAATCAGCATTATCCTTGACCCCTTTCTCTCCCTCAAGCCATATATTCAATTAGTTGCCAAATCTGGCCATTTCTACATCTCTTATATCCAACTTCTTTTCTCCTCTCACACAGCTACCACCTTAGTTCAGGCCATCATCATCTCTCACCTAGTTTCTGCAATAGCCTCTTGGAAATCAGTCTCCCAGCTCAAGTGTCTCACCACTCCAATCTACTCCAATCTATTTTATACACTGCTGCCAAAGTAATTTTCCTTAAGCATATAGATTTGACCATGTGACTCCCTCTACTCAACCAACTCTATTGGCTTCCTACTGCCTCTAGAATAAAATGTAAACTCTTCTGCTGAGCTTTTAAAACCCCACATAGCCATAACCTATCTTTCTAACCTCACTGAACATTACTCCCTAATCCCTCCCAACACACACACACACACACACACACACACACACACACACACACACCCTCTCTGCAATCCACTCAAACTATCTTTCTCTCTGTTCCTCACAACACTATACAGCATCTCTGTGCCTTTGTTCTGGCTGGCCTCCATGCCTGCAACTTCTTACTGATACCTCAAAGACTCTTTCAACTCATTGCAAGTAGAAATTGCTTAGTCCTTTATATTTCTATCCCCAGCGCCTAGCTTGGTGCTTGGCAAATATTTTTTGATTCCTTGATTAACTTTCTTTTCCCCCAAAAGGCAGAGAAATCATCCCAGAGACTGGATTGATACAGCCATTGACATGGCTTCCTTTTCTCCTATCACATAAAAAGCCCTGATTCATGAAAAGCTGAGGCACTTCAGACTTTATGAATATCCTATTGTTATGCAAGTCAATCCATTCTTCTGACTATGTAGACAAGGGAGGCAACATCTACCTAAACTAGCATTGTATATTTGTTGAATATTAAGTTAACTTCCTTTTAATTAAACAGGATAACAACCCTAAAAGCTTGATCACTAGCATAGGAAATTGAAACTAACCTTCTTTATGTGTTCAGCAACTAGAAACAGAGCTACTGATTGTTAAGGACTGTGCCCTCAATTCAGAAGGACTCGTAATTTCAAATATAGCATAAGAAAAAGGGACGATAATAATGGGAGAGGAGACAAATAGGCTATGAATAGGAAGAATGGTCTCCAACCCAGAGATCTTGCTGGAAAATTTGTTGAATCCCAATGAGATCAGAACGGTCGAGATACTACTAGGAGATACACTGTTTTCCAGAGCTAAGGCTTAGCAAGCACGCTGTGCCCTGAGCTTGACATAACAAACCTCTGCACTCACCTTATGGAGCTAATGGTCCCTGAGCTCAGACAAGCACCAACAGGTCCAGACATGGAGCCCTTTTGTCAATAGACAACCTTGCCTCACTACTGCTCTTGTACTTCATTGTTGCTATTGTGCCTCACAACTGTTGCTACAATACACTGTTGGACTCTTTGTCTAGCCACAAGTATATAAATCAATATTCAGCCACACTAAAAGCAAGGTTCTCCCAACTAGGAGCAGGGTCTCAGCACATGTGTCTAATCTGCCTCCTTGCTTGCAAGCCATTTCCCTCACTTTGCAATTAAATTTCTGTTTGATTCCTGCCTCTCCTGTCTTTAGCCTGCTCTGCTCAGCTCCAGTCATCCACAGGTTAGATGCTGGTTCAGTCCAGCTGACAGAACTATAAAGGGAGAAAACAGGATATAAAAGGGAGAGACCAAGGATGAGAAACAGAACAGCTGGGTGGTGCAACTGATAGAACACTGGGGTTGGAATCTGGAAGACTCATCTTCATGAGTTCAAATCTGGCCTCAGAGACTTACTAGATGTGTGACCCTGGGCAAATCTCTTGACCTTGTTTGCCTCAGTTCCTCAACTGTAAAATGAGATGGAGAAGGAAAAAGCAAAGCCTTCCAGTTTCTTTGCCAAGAAAACTCCAAACTGGGTCACAAAGAGTTGGACATAATCGAAAAACAACTGAACTGAAGTATGAGAATTGAGAACTTACACTGGTAATAAGAGAGCCTCAGGCAGAGGTTATTACTACCTTTGCAGAGTGTTAGATTGTTGAGGGGGCTTTTCCCCCACAGAGAGGCCAGAGAATGGGTTGGCTTTCACCACAAAGGAACCTGGGAGGCTATAAGATAAGTTTAAAAAGCAAGTTGATGAGTCACTGGAAAAATGGTTGATGAGAGTATGGTTAAATGGGACTGAAGCGAAATTCTTCCTGATTGCAGAATTATATTGGCTTAGAAATCTCATGGAGCACTTGTTTTTACAAAACAAGTTAAATCAGTTAAAAGTCCCACGTGAGAACCATCCTTATGACCAATCTGCTTTAGACACTGTTAGATCCCACATGAATGGTGTCAAACTTTCTCTAAGGGCTCCCCACCACAACACAATGAATATGACTGTGGGAAGACTAACTGTTGAAATCTGAGTTAAAGAATGGTCAGTCTATAATGTTTAATGTGAAGGTATTGGTAGATCCTATATTTGATTGCATGCCACCATGGTGGGGATGAGGGAGGAGAGGGAAGGGGAGAAAATCTGAAACTAAAGACTGTGGAACTGAATGTTATAAACCAAAAGTAAAAAAAAAAAAAGCATGGTCAGTCTAAGAGAATATGTTTCTGAGGTTCATGGGAAGATGCACAGTTTCCACTGTTCCCACTTTTCAGGCTTAGAGTGAGGATACCCTCTCCCTTAAGGAGCTTTGGGTATGGCTACTGAAATATGGATCAAGGACAACCTTTGGGATTACTAATAAAAACTATACTAGCATTGGGCAGTAAGATTCTTCAGGTCTGCATATGCTCAAAGCATTCCCTAAAGCACGTGTGCATGCATTCACACACACACACACACACACACACACACACACACACACATATATACATACACACATACATATATCTACATAGTTATATGTATTTATGTATCTATCTATATCAGGCTTATGGTCACTTACTGTCAGTTTACTATTAAATCAGACTGTCTTGGTATGATTAATCAATTTATGTCACAATTGCTGCATCTCTCATGCTTGAAAGCCAACAACTAAAATTTTATCCCTGCTTGTTGTCTATCTTCTAGGGGAAGCAAGAACAAGCACAGGCCTTGTATTTTCACACTAGATCCATTGTTGATAGTTTCTCTGACAGGACTATTATGATAAACCATTCTTCATTGAGAAGTTTCCAAATGAAGGAGTAACAACAGTTCCTTTAGAGAGATGGTGGGTGCTTTAAGGACAAGTTCTCACTACTATCTGGATCCCCCATGGGTCTCTTGAGGCACACTACTTCCACGAGAGGCTTAGGCTGTATAAACCACTGAGGAAAGAGAGAGTAGGTACCTGTATGGATGTTTATGGTAACTTCTTTGCTAGTTATTGTGGCTAAAACAACATGGAAATTTTCTGAAACATCCTGTTAACACCAAACCTGTATGGATGTTTATGGTAACTTCTTTGCTAGTTATTGTGGCTAAAACAACATGGAAATTTTCTGAAACATCCTGTTAACACCAAATAATACTGTGTCCCAGGAAGGTGTAAAGCTACTTTCTCCCTAGTGATGGAAATGGAGGCTAAAACTCTTAATCAGCTCCCCTTACAATACTATTGGGTGACTGGTGAGGAGGGCCAGTGGTGCCAGCAACTTATCTGAAGCTGAACAAAACTGTTGTGTCAATTGCTATTCCCATTGCTAACTTTGTTGATGTGGTTGACCAAGCAGTTTAAACCCTAAATAAATGGCACAGGGTTGTTGACCTCACTAATGCCTTTTTCTCTGTTTTTGTTTGTTTGTTTGTTTGTTTTTAGCTGAGACTGGTCAGGATTAAATGTTAGTTTTCACCTGGGAAATATTAGATACCTTTATTCTTCCCTAGAGTTAACCTGAAATCTTGCTTATACTGTCACAATCTGGTGGGCAAAGAACATGGGCAGCTTTGCTTAAGCAGTATTCTGGGATAGGTTGTTATTCTCCTCAAAGCTGAGGTGCTTAGTACATGTTGCCCTTCCTCTTTCACTAAGCCTGCATCTATGAGGACATAGCTCTTGAAAGTCAGTGTTTTGTACAACTCACTAACAGCTTTGCCTCCTTCAAGAGAACCATACAAAACCGGACCTTGGAGTTATCAGTTTGCTAACGCAGGGATAACTGGGGGCTAAAAATCTTGACAAGTTGTCCCAATGAGTCTTTCTTTTTTTGTTTGTATCTTTATTTTTTATTAATGAACAAGCATTTTAAAATTAAGTTTTCTTTCACGCTACCCTGCTATGAGCAAATTAAAATACAAAAAACAAACCCCTCAGCACAGATGCATAGAAAAGCAAAGTGAATTCTCACATTAGCCATATATGAAAATGTATGTTCTACCTCTTAGATTTAACACTTCTCAAAAGAAGTGAGCACAGTTTTTCAACTCCATTCGTTTGGAGTTCCAGTTATCATGGCATTGAACAGAGGTCTAAATTATTGCAAAATTGTTTTTCTATAACATATCATATTAATTGTTCTAGTTTCCCTCTCTTCATTTTGAATCAATTCATGTATCTTCCCAGTTTCCTTTGAAACTGTCCATTTCATCATTTCTTAGGGCACAATGATATTCCATCACATTCACATGCCACAATTTACTTAGTCCTTCCCCAATAGGAGCACATCCCCTTAGTTTCCAACTTGTGAGTACCATGAAAAGAAGAGCTACAGATATTTTTGTACAAACAGATCCTTCTCCACTTTCTCTGACTTCTTTGGGGTATAGGCGTAGTAGTGATATACAGGATAAAAGGTATGAGCAGTTTTGAAAATAGTTTCAAATTGCTTTCCAGAATGGCTGAACCAATTCACAGCTCCAACTGTCTTCCCACCATGTAACAGTCTTGAAGGATGGGACTCTAACTGATTCCTGTATGGTGGCCATGAACCTTGCAAAGTAATCTGGGGCTTGGAAAAGACAATCAATGGCCTTCCCCTTTGGGGCAAAGAATAAGGAATGCATTTGGCCAATGCTTTCCCTGTATATAGTTGTCCTTTGTATATGATGTCCTAAAATGGAAGAGGTTGGGGAGTAGGTTCATTGCCAATATGAATATTGGTCTGTGATGCCATGTTGTGTTGGGTACAGGACCATAATGTTCCCCTAACAAAGGATAAGGTAGCTATTTCTGATTAACAGAGTGTTCTGTGCCAATCAGAACATACATCTCTGAAAGACCAGTTTGGCATGATCTTGAAATAGCAGCTTCATAATTGTGTCTCTTTACTGCGAGGGCTGTGTTTCATTTTCTAGAAATAATTTCTACATCAAATCACTGCCCTCCTTGGAAGGTAGAAAACTCCAGTCCAGGGTTTGGGTATTTTTAATCAACCTTTGGGAAAATTTAACCAAAATACACAAACTGATTTTGGGTACAGTTCTAGTTGACTCTTTTCATCTCCTCTTCCTCAGTTCTTCCATCCCCACTGCAGAGTCATCTAGTACTTGAGCTATTTCCCCTTCATAAAGCTCTAAACACCTGGGAAATAGCTCAAGTACCCATCAATTGGTAGATCTCCTTTCCTGTAGGGATGCTTTGAATAACCCCTTCATAGAAAAGGCTTGAGACCCCAAGGGGTGACATTGTTAAACAGTATCTTGCCTTTTTTTTTAATATGGGGAAATGAAATTGCCTTTGAATAAGTGTAGTGAATGTATATTTATCTGGAAGAAAGGTGACACCTAAACTGACTTGAGGGCAATCCTGAGTTCTTTGAAGAAGGTAAAGGAAAGTCCTTGCCCTGGACTCTCTGAAGAAGGCTCTAAAAGATAAATATTGTTACCACAATCCCCCCCACCATGGGGCTCCCAGGAAGGGGAAGGTCCTGACTGGTGAGCTAAAGAACAATGAGTGGCACAGGGCAAGTCTTGCTATTCATCCTGATACTAGAACAGGCTGCAGGCAAGAAAGTGATGACCAAATCAAGCTACCTAGGTTCCGATGATCCTGATGTGATTAGAATTGGTGACTCTGCTGGCTATGTCATCATCTGCCTTATGGCCTTGATATTCTTGATGCTGCTCTTCGTTTCTGTTTTAAGTAAGGAGATCCACTGTGAACATTTTTACCCATGAACAATGGATCAGTGATTACTGAGATGTGAAAGGGAAAGGTCTTGTTTTTCCTCACATTAAATATCTCTTTCAAGAGGCTGTTACATTGCTTATGGCCTTGTTTCTGTTTTGCCTGTATTAAGCTCTTCCTCTAAGACTGTATGAAGCAGGTTTCTACAAATAGACTAGGTTAGTTTTTCCCTTGATTATTCTAGGGCAGCAGTTCTCAACCTGTGGGTTATGTTCAATTTAAATACATCCTGCATATCAGATATTTACATTATGATTCACAACAGTAGCCAAATTACAGTTATGAAGTAGCAACAAAAATAATTTTATGGTTGGGGGTCACCACAACATGAGGAACTGTATTAAACTGTCTATTGTGGCATTAGGAAGGTTGAAAACCACTGTTCTATGGAATCATGAGTTAGCTCAGTTTTCTGGGTGGAAAAACATTAAAGATAAAATATGAACCTTAAAATTTCAGTTAAGCTGATGACTTGAAATACATAGAGGAGCCTAGAACTCCCACATAAAATCTAGCAAAGATCCCAAAAGAGCACTGGATCAAAAACTAAGCAAGAAATCTGAAGAGAACAATAATAAAGTCAGATACTGTTGTCAAATGGACCAAAGGAGACTGAAAAGAGGAATTAGGTAGGAGTAGAAATAGTATGAGAGAGTATATCAAAAAGTTTCAGAGAAGAGAGATCTAGGAGGAAAGTTGGTAGTCAACAGCATAAAATTCAGCAGACAAGTCAAAATAAATAAGGACTTAAAAAAGACCATCAGATTTGGCAATAGTAACTCTGGACAGAGAAATTCAGTTGAATGATGAGGTGAGATGCCCAAATGCAAAGGGTTGAGAAGAGAATGAGAGGAGAAGTCAGGGTAATGAGTATAGAGAACTTTGTTTTTATTTATTTAAAGTGTTTTGTAATTATATGTTATAATTTGCTTTAGATAGTCTCTGCTGTAATCATCACTAAGTTGTTGCTGTTCACACAATATTTACAGCACCTCCTGATCACAGTAAAGATTATAACTATAAGCAAGCATCACATGATGTTCAATCACAAAATATAACAAACTCTCCAGATAGAGGGCAGAAGTGATGCATTTATTAAGACACCAGAAAACCGAATCCCAAAACTGGTAAGCCGATTCCATCATGGTACCAAAGATATTAAGAAGCCATAATAGGGTGGCTAGGTGGTGCAGTGAATAGAGCACCAGCCCTGGAGTCAGGAGGACCTGAGTTCAAATCCGGCCTCAGACATCTGACACACTTACTAGCCCTGTGACTTTCGGCAAGTCACTTAATCCCAACTGCCCTCAAAAAAAAAGCAAAAAAAAAAAAAAAAAAGAAGCCATAATAATGCTGAGAA
Organism: Pseudochirops corinnae; assembly: GCA_028646515.1. Taxonomy (NCBI): domain Eukaryota; kingdom Metazoa; phylum Chordata; class Mammalia; order Diprotodontia; family Pseudocheiridae; genus Pseudochirops; species Pseudochirops corinnae. The sequence continues at coordinate 9,846,966 of CM053589.1, read as the reverse complement.
CCACAGCATCCTTCAGCCTTCCCACAAACCAATACAAGATCAATATTAGCACACGAACCTCTCTATCTCCTTGCCTCAACCTCCTCTCTCTACCACCATCTCTCCAGCTCTGACCAGCTTCCTATGGGCTCTGCTTCCCTTCAGCAAACTCCTCCCACCACAGGCTCCATGTGATTTCATGCAGCCTATTAGGGGGCAGAGTTTAATTTCAAAGAAGGGGAGGTCTATTAAGGGACAGGGAGGATCTTCAAATTCCCATTCTCATTACAACATAAAATCAGGAAAAGGCTGTACCCTTAGAATTATATTTGTGGAAAATCAACCACTGTAAAGTGGAGGAGTGTAGTCCAGAGACAAAGGTTTTCATATCACATAGACAGTGTTTTTGATACTTGCCACAGTGACATCTTGGTTGACATGGTATGTAGCTTTTGTGGAATAAAGTCACATATAAATGAGGCCAGGTAGGGTAGTTGGGTTTTTTGTTTTTGTTTTTAACCTGAGGTGATATGCAGCTGCTATTAGAATGAATTTCTGATTGAATGCTCTAAAGGACAAAGCGAGTACAACCAACCAACACAATTTTGTTTTAACTGCTATTGCATCACGTATCTTTTATTGCTAATGTTCTGAGAGAATCAAACTGACTTCATTTTGTATCATTGCAGACATTTTGGGCAACTAGTGGAGCCAAATCTCATTTTCCCAAGTTTAGTTTTCCTGTGATGTGATTTTAGGGAAGTCACTTCCCTATTTTGCCACTAACTGTTTCGCAAGATGCAGGCAGATGCCACCAATCAGATTCCTCAAACTCTGGAAAGTCCACAAATCTAAAAGTAGTAACGCTAAAAAGTAGTAACTATACCTTACTATAAAAACCCTTGTCAATTTCTTTTCAGTGTCTACATACCTACTGAGGAGCCTTGAACGTGATCTGTCCTGCAACTGCATGTCTTGCTAAAAAATTTCATGGCTTTGACTTTGTTTCCTCAGTTATTCTAAAATTATTTATGACAGTTTTTGGTGAGCCAGTAAAATGGTAATGGGAATTTGATGATCTTCCCTGTTTCTTTCTTTTTTTTTTAATTGATTTTTTATTTTATTTTAGTTTACATCATTCATTTCCATGAAATTTTGAGTGACAAATTTTCTCCCCATCTTTTCCCTACCCACTGCCCCAAAACAGCCATCCCAGTGTAT
>CM053589.1:9827904-9845266 GCA_028646515.1 Pseudochirops corinnae | reverse complement strand
TCACTGAACTTGGCTTAGGGAAGGAATGACATAAACTCTAAACTGGGCATCTTGCCACATAGAAGAGTAGGGGGAAGGGGGATGAGAGGTGGGGTGATGGAGGGGAGGGCAGGGTGGGGGGGAGGGCTGATGAAAGTTCACACTTCTGTAGAGGGACAGGGACAGGGTAGAGAGTGGATAGGGGGGCAGGATAGGAAGAAGGGACATATAATCAGACTCTCACAATATGCTCACTGTGGAGAGGTTCTGTATAATTACACATGTTCAGCCTGTATTTGATTGCTTGTCCTTCCAGTGGGGGTGGGTGATGAGGGAGAAAGAGAAAGAATCTAGAATCTAAATTCTATAATCAAATGTTTAAAAAAAAAATATATATATATATATATATATACACACACACACAATTATCATTATTATTATTATTATTATTATTAACTACATCCAACTCGAACTTGAGATACACAGGCACTGTGGTTGGGAGATCCGTCCTGCCCTGTCGAAAAGTCAGAGGGGTGAGGGGGGAAGACATAGGAGAGAATAAATTGTGGGTGGGGAGATACACTGGGATGGCTGTTTTGGGGCGGTGGGTAGGGGAAAGATGGGGAGAAAATTTGTAACTCAAAATTTCGTGGAAATGGATGATGTAAACTAAAATAAAATTAAAAAATCAATTAAAAAATTAAAGATGAGGATTAAAATTTTTGCCATAAACATTTTAAAGGAAGAGGTACAAAATACACAGAAAATGAAAGGTCTTTGTTTTTAGCATAAAATAACTTCAATTTCCAACCAGTAAAAATAGTTCATCTGCAACAATATTAATTTAGAAGACAATAGTCCTAAGCCTATTATTCTTCCAAAGACAACTTCCGTAATTCTATTAAATGTTTTCCTATAGTAGGGATGAGATCCAGAAGCAATAATTACATTAGATTTTCATCTGATACTAACTATGGCCTCAAGAAATTGGAAAATTTATCTTGAAGTGAGTAAGTTTCAAAAATAGTGCTGAGACCAGAAAAGTCCATGGGGACTACAAATGATGAGGGAAAATAAATAATTTTCCTTCCCTCTGAATTTGTGTCTGAAAAACTATATAGAAAGAAGTGTTTTTTTTTAATCAACAAGTGAATAATGGGTACAGTTAATAGAAGATGGCCAATAAAATTTCTAACTCATTTTTTTCTTCTCTAAGTAGGTCAATGTTACTCAAATCTATATCCATCTTGTTAGTTTATAGAAACTACAGAAATTTCAAGTGTACAACAAGTATTGAGGAACTATCCAGTTACAAGAATTTTTAGGCCTTATTTTGGTTATTAGAACTCTTACATTTTACAAAGACTGTCACAACAAACAACTGCAACAGTTTGAAAATGGGAAACACTTTAAGAATGGTCATATATCTACAGATACAGAGAAAGCTATTTATTTGTCCTAAAGAAAACTATTCATACAATAAATATTTTAGGATCAAGGTATCACACTTGGCAGGACCACTTTTTGAACCCTATATTTTATCCAAATGATTGGAATTTATCAGTTCAGACTCCTACAAGGCAAGAAGATCAACTATGCAATATTTTTCCATTTAGAGATACTCAAAATACTAAATATTTTTACCATGTTCTCTAAGATAGATTAAATTCTTTTAAAACAGTCAACAGTTTATCAAAGGATTACAAGGAAACTGAAGTTTTTATTAGAAAAAACTAGACCTTCAACACAAAATATATTTAAATGATTCCTATGTTTTTAGTTGCATTAAATAACTGACCTGTTCTCTATCACAACTTTTTTTTTCCCTATGACTAAAGAACTGAGGCAGTTAACTAAGTGAAGCTTAATAATGCTGTCACCAACTGTAATGAGAGATATTACAGAATTCACAATTCCAAAACTATACACACCTGTTTGGTTCATCCTGCCCCTAGTATCAATCTCCTAAATTAACTAATGTGTGTTATAAATATCTTCTTATATTTAACCACTTATTTTGCTCTCTACCACATCACTCAAATCTTTTCTCCAAAGTATTCATTCATAGGTAAAAAATCAAGATACTTCTTGCAGCCATTCTCAACCGGTGGGTTATGTTCAATTTGTAACAATGAAAATCCATCCTACATATCAGATAGATTCATAACAGTAGCAAAATTACAGTTAAGAAGTAGCAACGAAAATAATTTCATGGTTGGGTGTCAGTTGGGTGTCACTACAACATGAGGGACTGTATTAGAGGGTCGGGACATAAGGAAGGTTGAGAACCACTGAGAACCTATATGTGGAAGGAAACAGATTCGGTCTGAATTTAATGTTTTATTACTAATAAAAGTTTTCATAATAAACACTGACACTTTAAGGTTTGAAGATTATTACATTCAGGGCTTCATCTGATCTTCCCAAAATCATGACCCTATTTTACAATTAAGGAAATTGATGCTAGAACAGCAATTAAACCACCCCCCAATCCCATCTAGCTGAACGGTATCAGAGGCAAGATTTGAAGGAAGGTCGGGCTAACAAGTCTGGGGCTGCCTTCCCTCCATACATCTGTATGGAGTTTTAACATTTATGAAAGCGTTCGACATCTCATTTCCATTTCCATCCTGAAAGCATTCTAGGATTCAGATTTCATGTACAAGTCATCGCCTACCTTCTGTAAAAACTGCTTAATCGATGAATAATTGGCCACTAAATTTCTCACTATCTCATGCCTCACTGTCCATTAGGAAGGACAAACTGCTACCTCGCACGGTTACTAGCACGGTTCATAGCGTTCTAGTAAACCTTATTTTCAAGAACTGGGTCAAACACCGTCCAGTTCATGGACACCTAGAGTTCATGACTTAAGCCCGTATCCAGCACACAACGTGATACTCCGCTCGGTGCTCCTGCGTTAACAAAGGTAAAGTAGGACAAATGACAAACCGTCTAACTGAAAAGGAACAAAACCCCGACACAAAAATCCCTAAAACGTAGCTCATCAACTCAAAGAAGCAAACTTCCTTCGGACTGGAGATCTCATTTTCGGAAGGGAATGACAGTTTTCCTTGTAAAGACTAGGGGAGACGTGAAATAAGGTGCCCCAGAACTAAGCGCCGCAAGAAGCCCTTTCCCAAGAGAACTCCGGACATCACCCACTTATCAGAGAGGTGGACGCCGCCGAGCTCCCTCTGCGACCGCTTACAACAGAAGATAAAAGGGCGATCAGCGTCTCAGCGGAGTAAAAGGCTATTTCAGTACTGCCTTTCGCAGTACAGACAACCTCCAAGAAGACGCGTTACTTCGCCAAAGTAATCAACACGGTCACCACCAAAAATGCGTTAGGCCCCGCACGGAACTCCAAACGCCACCCGGTACGAACGCTCCACAGAACTTCGGGCTCCGCCGAGTCTTCCCTCCCCGAGATGGGCAACACCCCCTCCTCCGTATTTCCCAGGAGAAACGCCCCGCCCCACCCCCCTCACCGGGCGCCCCGACGGGGCTACCACGGGAGAGATTCGGCGGGGAGGGGCGGAGGAGGAGGCGGCGAGCCCGGGGTCCGGCCCCGGGCCGCGGCGCCCCGCGCAGCCTCACCTATCACGATGCGCAGGTGCTTGAGGCGGGTCAGCGCGTCCTTCTTGGTGTCCAGCACCTTCTGGGTGGACTTCTTGACGTCCCCGTGCGGCTTCTTGGAGAACATGCCGCCGCCGCCTCCGGCCCCCGCCCGGCCCTGTCCCGGCGGCGGAAAGTGGAGGGAGTGGGGCGGGAGGAGAAAAGGCGTCAGTGACTCATTCAGGGCGGTGGGTTCGGGGGTCCCTGCAGAGCCAAACTCCCCGGGCCGAGGCCAGGTCCGCGGCCTCCGTCTCCTCCGGCCTCCCGCTGCAGGCCCGAGACACCGCGGACACCGGCTCCAATATGGCGGATCCTCCCTCCAGGCCCCGAACGAATCTAGAGAGCCGGGCCTCAGCCACCGCCGCCGCCGCCGCCGCCGCCGCCGCCGCCGCCGCCGCCGCTGCTGCTCCCGCTCCTCCTCCTCCGAGCCCCGGTCTTCCTCTCAGCTACCGCAGTTCCCCGCCTCAGGCTAGGGGCGGGGGTGCGGTTGGGTAGGGGGGAGGCCGAGACCCAGAGGGGCGGAGGCGGAGGCGGAGGCCCGCAGCCACAGCCGCCCGCCCTCCGCTCTCCCTAGGGCCCCCTAAAGGTTAAAGGCTTCTTAGGCTCCGCCCACCGGGCAGCGCCAAACCTGGAAACTAAGAGCTGCGGTAGCGTTTCACGACTCTGCCGTCGGTGGCGAACCGTGCCCATGGCAACAGCCTTCTGTCGTCACTGATCTCTGACGTCATGCCGGCGTGAGGTCATGTCGGTCCTTTACGCAGATGGGGTTTTGTGTGCTGCTGTGCCCGGCCGAAGGAGAAAGAAAGATAGTTCTGGAAGATAAATAGCTCCTTCTGAGTAAAAGTGCTGCCGTCTGACCATTGATAGCCGGTACATTTTATTTTAGGGATGATCCCTCCACTGTCTTCATGCTCTTCGGACAAAAGATTACTCTTCAAAACCTCAAGGCAGAATGTGAGTATGTACTGGATGTCAAATCAAAGAATACCGATTGAACCTGCCTTCAGTTTTCTGCAGATTCATAGATTAGGTTTGCAAATCTGTCTTGCTCAGAATGAGGATTTTTTTTCAATGTTCACAATTACTTTGAACATTTTTAGAATAAACTATATTGCACTTGGTTAAAAAAATACTTTACAAGTCATAATCATCTTGCCAGAGCTGTGGAAATTTAGTAGTGAAAAGGGATTTAGAAATGATCTGGTTTACCTTGCCCAAGCCCGTCATTTTATAGATGAGGCAGATAGAGCTAGGTGACATGCCCAGGGTCCTCAACAGCTAATAGGTGTCTGAATGAGGGCTGTGAACCCGCATCTCTGTGACTCCCAAGTATGCCACTCTGGCCACTATACCACAGCTGCTTCTCACGCTTCCACGTTTTACAGAAGAGAAAACTGGACTTGGGTCTCCTTACCCCACACCTTCCCTATTTCCAAGGACACTATGATCCTGGCAGTTCCTCCAACTTTAAACCTTAATGTATCATCCTGAACTTCTTTTTCTCTCATCCCCATATCCAGTCTTTTGCAAAGGCCTGTTGATGTCACCTGTGTGACTTCTTTCTCCAGTACTTCTGATAGCTTCTCTCCACTGACACTGCCACCACCCTAGTGAAGGTGCTCATCTCCTCTCCCTTGTCCTATTATAACAGACTGCTGGTTGGTCGGTCTGCCTCTAGTCTTTTCCCAATCCAATCTATCCTCCACTCTGGCTTCCAAGTGGTTTTCCTAAAGCAAGATTCCAACCTTGTCACCCTGCTCCCACTCAATAAACTTTAGTGGCTCTGTCTCCCAGGCTCAAATATAAAAAAATCCTTGTCTTTCAAAACCCTTCATAGCCTGTAACTCCTAAGTCTTCTTACCCCTTACACATACTGTTTGATCCAGGTTACCCTTTTCTTGCTGTTCCTGAACCAAGACACTCCAACTCCTACCTGCAAGCATTTTCACTGACTCTCCCCAACATCTTCATCTGTACATCCTGACTTCCTTCAAATCCCAACTAAATATCACCTTCTACAGACAGGCTTTCTCAGTTTTTAGTTCTAGTACCTTCCTTCTTATGATTATTTTCTATTTATCTAGTGTATAGCTTGTTTCCATGTTTTCTCCTTTCTTTGGACTAGCAGTTCTCAACCTGTGGGTCGCGACCCCTTTGGGGGTTGAACGACCCTTTCACTGGGGTCACAGAAGTTGCATAAGACCATCAGAAAACACATATTTCCAAAGGTCTTAGGAATCGAGACACCAGACACCGCTCCTCTATCCATCTCCAGGCAGGTCTGCCCACATGCAGATACGCTCATATACTAGTATTAAAGGGTCACAGTGTTAGGAAGGTTGAGAACCACTGCATTAGACTGTAAGCTTCCTGAAAGCAGGGACTGTCTTTGAGCTTTCTTTGTATTCTCATTGCTTAGTGCAGTGTCTGCAATATTGTGGGTGCTTAATAATGTGTATTTACCAATTATAATTCAGTTTATGATCATTCAGTTAAACAGACATATGAGACAGTGTACTAAAATGCTGACCATATGACATTCTTCAACATTTCAACATCTCTATGATTTCTTTGATGTGAATGAGTACTCATTCCACTAGCACAAATTGCAGCCCCTTACCTTAGGAGTTAATAATTCATCTCAGTGGTCAAAAAGTTGGAAAACCTAATGGCTAAACTAATGGTAATGACATGCTTCTCTCATTTTGTAGTCAGAAGCTGGTCCAGTGATGACGGTCTGTTGTCTTGGCTGTCCTGTCAAAGTCTTCTTAGCGTGGTAGCACCAGGCAGAGTTTACTCTCTACTGGCATAAACTTTGAGAAACCAGGATAGATACTATATCATTATTAGGTGTTGGAATATAACCTTAAAGGAAGGGACACTAGAGCTACAAAAGTGTAATAAGACACAGGAGGAACTTACAATTGAATGAGGCAGGGAGCAGAGAATATTATATATAAATACCAGTGATACAAGATATGTTATAATAAGTACAAACAATTGCAGTTAAAATACTATGATAAATAACATTTATGATGGGGAAAAAATACTTTTGGCCAAGTGGAAATCAAGAAAGAATTCATGGGGGAGCGGCATCTAAGTTGTGTTTTGAAGGATTCAAGGGATTTCAGGAAGTAGAGTTGAGGTATAGGGGATTCCATTTCAGCCATGGGGCATGAATACAGGACAAAGGAAGATAGGACTGGGGATATTATGCAGTACATTTGGGCTGGAACATTATTGGGCAGCTAGGTGGTGAAGTGGATAGAGCACCTGTCCTGGAGTCAGGGAGACCTGAGTTCAAATTTGCCCCAGAGGCTTGCTTACCAGCTGTGTGACCCTAGGCAAGTCACTTAATCTTTGCCTCAGTTTCCTCATTTGGAAAAGGAAATGACAAACCACTTCAGTATCTTTGCTAATAAAACCCCACATTGGGTAACAAAGAATCAGACACGACTGAACAACAACATTAAGTATACAGGAAAAAGGGTGCCATGAAATAAAACTGGCAAATACTTTGAAATAAAAATATAGGAGGCCTTATATTACAGGTTAAGGAAGATAGATACATATTACTAGATAAACATTGAGAAACCTTTGAAAGTTTTTGAGTAAAGGAGAGGTAAGATCAGAATAGTGCTTTAGTGAAATTACTTTGACATCCATGTGAAAGGTAAGCAGGAGAGGAGAGAGACTAGAAGTAGGAAATTAGGAACTTGTGTCACACCTTCATGAGTTCTTTCTCTAGTACTTCTGATATCTTCTCTCCTCTGACACTGCCACCACCCTAGTGAAGGTGCCCATCTCCTCTCCTTTGTCCTATTGTAACAGTCTGCCTCAAGTCTCTTCCCACTCCAATCTGGGACAGGACTGAGGTAGCTGGATTTGGAATCATATCCAAATTGAATCTAAATCTCAACTCCGATTCTTAAATAGCTGTATAATCTTATTACTTAACCTCTCTAAGCCTCAGATTGCTCATCTGTAAAATGAGAAAGATGTACTAGGTGGCCTTTAAGGTTCTTTGTAGCTCTAAACCTTTGATCCTGTGATCATGTGAGAGAAGTGAAGAGGGTTTAATGGGCTAGACTTGGCAAGTGATTTGGATATGTGGGATGAGGGAGAGGGATAAGGTAAAAATAAAACCAAACTTATTTGACGGACTATGAGAATGGGGCATCATCAGATATAGAGAAGGGAAGGGAAGGAGCAAATTTTGGTGGGAATATTATGAATTCGATTTTAAGCATGTTGAATTTAAGGTGTTGGTAATTGGAAAGATATGACTGTAACTCTGGAGAAAGATCAAGTTGAAAAGATATATTTAGACAGGAGTAAAGTAAGGATATAACCTTTCCTTTGTTATTTGACATTATCTTGGGCTAACAGTAAGACCATAAAGAATCTAAAAACATAGACAGACATAGAAAAGGATGAGATGGCCCAGACCCAGGGTGGCCCCAACCAGTGGCACAGGCCTGGCCTAAGCAAACTGCAGGAGAGTGAATCACTGGGAGCTGTGGCAGTTTCCAGACTTCTCAACTCATAAATGCCAAAGAGAAAGGAAAAGGTCAGTGGGAAAACCTGTTGATCCAGGGTGAGAGAAGGGCGCCATCTGGCTCCTACCCCCAGCAGGGCAGAGATTGCAGAGGTGTGGCAGCAGCAGGCTGCCTCCAGAGCACCTGGCCTTGAGATCACAGGGAGACCAAGCAACCATGCAGAGAGTAATCACTCTTGCTTTGACCTACTTGGACCTGGGTTGAAGTCTTGGGTAGTAGTCGTGATGTGAGGAACGCCAGTGTACCAGAGCTTGTGATGGCTGTAGAGAGGGCACCCTCCTTATAACTCTGACAACATTTGCAAAAATCCCGGTGATTTGGGTCACAGCTTCTCCACTCCTGAAGTAGAGTTCTACCATGGCAAAGAGCTCAAAAAAGTCAAGTAATTGGCTGGCAAGATGAGCAAACAGAGGAAACACAATCAGATCATAAAATCCTTTTTTGGGAACAAAAAGGATCAAAACATGGAAGCAGAAGAAGACAACAAAGTCAAAACTCCTGCATCAAAAACGTCCAAGAAAAATATGAATTGGTTACAGGCCATGGAGGAGCTCAAGAAAGATTTTGAAAATCAAGTAAGAGAAGTAGAGGAAAAATTGGGAAAAGAAATGAGAATGATGCAAGAAAATCATGAAAAGAGAGTTATCAACCTGACTGAAGAAAATAACACCTTAAAAAATGGACTAACTCAAATGGCAAAAGAGGCTCAAAAAGTCAATGAACAGAAGAATGCCTTAAAAAGTCGAATTGACTAGATGGAAAAGAAATTTCAAAAACTCACTGAAGAGGATAATTCCTTCAAAATTAGATTAGAGCAAATGGTAGTTAATGACTTTTTGAGAAATCAAGATACTTTTAAACAGATCCAAACAAATGAAAAAATAGAAGGCAATATGAAATATCTCATTGGAAATAAATTTAAAAAAAAAAAGGAATATCTCATTGGAAAAACCACTGACCTGGAAAATAGATCCAGGAGAGATAATTTTAAAAGTATTGGACTACTTGAAAGCCATGATCAAAAAAAGAACCTAGAAATCATTCTTCAAGAAATCCTCAAAGAAAATCGCCTGATGTTTTAGAACCAGAGGGCAAATAGAAATTGAAAGAATCCACCAATTGCCTCTTTAAAAAGATCCCAAAGAGAAAACTCTTAGGAATATCATGGCCAAATTCCAGAGTTCCCAGGTCAAGGAGAAAATATTACAAGCTGTCAGGAAAAAACATTTTGGGTATTGTGGAAACACAATTGGGATAACACAAGATCTAGCAGCTTCTATATTAAGGGATCAAAGGACTTGATATAATATTCTAGAGGTCAAAGGAGCTAGGATTAAAACCAAGAATAACCTGTTCAGCAGAACTGAGTATAATGCTTCAGGGGAAAATATGGTCATTCAGTGAAATAGAGAACTTTAAAATATTCTTGATGAAAAAACTAGAGCTGAACAGAAAATTTGACTTTCAAATACAAGAAGCAAAAGAAGCATGAGAAGGTAAACAGGGAAAAGAAATCATAAGGAACTTTTTGAATTGAACTATTTACATTCCTACGTGGAAAAAATGATAATTGTAACTCAAGAGACTTTTCTTAGTATGAGGATAGTTGAAGGAATATATGTTTGTGTATGTGTATATATATGTATGTGTATGTATATGTATACATACATATATATGTATGTATAGGAGGGTGTATGTGTGCATAAATACATATGTGAGTGTGTGTATATGTGTGTACATGTATTCTAGATAGAGGACACAAGATGAGTTGAATATGAAGGGATGAGATCTAAAAAATAAAATTAAGAGGTGAGAGAGGAATATATTAGGAAAAGGAGAAAGGGAGAGATAGAATAGGGTAAATTATCTCATATAAAAGAGGCAAGAGAAAACTATTACAATGGAGGGGAAGAGCAGGAAGGTGAAAGGGAATGGGTCAACCTTACTCTCATTAAATTTGGCTTAAGGAGGGAATAACATACACACTCAATTAGAAGGGAAGGCAGATTGAGGGAGAGGGCAGTTAGAAGCAAACACTTTTGAAAAGGGATAGGGTCAAAGTAGAAAATAGAGTAAGTGGGGGGTGGGATAGGATGGAGGGAAATATAGTTAGTCTTTCACAATATAACTGCCATGGAAACATTTTGCATAACTACACATGTACAGCTGATATTGGATTGCTTGTCTTCCCAGTGGGAGTGGGTGTGGAGGGAAGAAGGGAAAGAATGTGGAAATTAATGTTTTAAAAACAAATGTTAAAAAAAATTGGTTATTACATGAAACTGGGAAATAAGATATACAGACACTGGGGTATAGAAATTCATCTTGCCCTACTAGAAAGTTGGGGGGGGGATGATGGGGGAGGATACAAAAGAGAGCAGATTGGGGCAAGGAATATTCAATAGGCTCACTATCTTGGGTTGGGGAGTAGGGGAAAGATGAGGAGAAAATTTGTAACTCAAAATCTTGTGGAAATGAATGTTGAAAACTGAAAATAAATAAATTATTTTAAATTTTAAAAAAAGAAAAGGATGAAATGAGACTATCTCTTTTTGTGGGTAACATAATCATTCATTTTAAAAGCCCCAGAGAATCAGCAAAGAAGCTAATTAAAACAGTTAATCAATTCAGTAAAATAGAAGGATATAGAATCCACAAAAATCAATCATATTAACAATTGCAATAACAAAAACCAGGAGAAAATAATCTAGAGGGAAGTCCCATTCAAAATAACTATAATATAAAAAAATTATCTAGAAGTCAGTCTGCCAAGGTATACTCAAAATATATGAATGAGCCCTGAGGGGCGTCAGCTTCCAAATTCACCTTCAATGAATAGTTAGAATGCAGTTGTGATTATACACACATGCACACATTTATATGTGCACATATATGCATATGCATACCTGTTGTGAATAATTTTAGAAGATTTAGAAATTCAACCAGAGCATGCTGAGGAGTCCTTTGGAGAGGTTGTGGGGCTCTGGCTGCCTCACCAAAAACTCTCATGGCTAATTTTGGAGTGACTGAGGAAACAAAGTCAAAGCTATGCAGTTTATTAGCAAGGATACATTGTAGGACAGATCAAGTCCAAGGCCCCTCAGTAGGCACCAGGACGCTAAAGAGAGATTTACAAAGCTTTTTATAGGAAAGTACAGTTACTATTATTAGCATTACTATTTTTATATTTAGGGAGTTTCCAGAGTTCGGGGCATCTCATTGGCTGCATCCACCTGCATCCTGCAAAACTGTTAGTGGCACAATAATGAATAACTTCCCCCAAATCACATCACTTTCAGGAAAACTAAACTTAGCTCAGGAAAATAAAGACTTGGCTCCACCAGTTGCACAAAATGTCGGCAGTGATACAAAATTGAGTTGGCTTAGTTCTCTCAACTACATGTGAGCTAATTCTATTAGATTTTTCGTATGTTCGTGGTCGGCAGAGTGCACTAACATGAGCTTCTCTGAGACTAGCTTAGAATAGGATTTAATGCAGCAACTAATGAAAAATCTAAAAAAGAATTATAAGACAGAGAGCAATAAGGGGCCATTTATCAAGGGTGGCTACCAAGTCATTTTGTTGTGGTTTCATGATGTGCTGTGACAACATTGTCTCACAGAATTCAAAGTCAGACCACCTCTAATCCAATTATAGGCATTTATTGAGGATTGACTGCTTTCAGAAGTGGGCTGGATTCCAAAAGCAACCAGCAACTTCAGAAAAATCCAGATAGATTTTTATAGGGTAAAGATAAAATTATGTAATAGAAATTATAAATATTAAAAAAGCAGGAGTGGTTTGTTAAGGGATTAGGTAATAGGGGAGGGGTCTCAGCCACAGTGGAACTGCACATGCAATTGCCCGCAATGCATACAGAAAAACCCATTGGGGGACAATATGTATGTATGATAATGATATTATAATATGTATAATATATTACATGTTATAATAATATTACATCATATATGATGTAATATGATTATTCTATGTAATTATAATATATAATATTTAATTATATTTATAATATATTATTATATTATTATGATTATTATATATTATAATATCATTATCATACATACCACCCCCCAAATGGGTTTTTCTGTGTGCATTGTGGGCATTTTGCATGTGTAGTTCCACTGTGGCTGAGACTCCTATTACCTAATCCCTTAACAAACCATTCCTGCTTTTTAAATATTCATAATTTCTACTATATAATTGCATCTTTACCCTATAAAAATCTACCTGGCTTTATATATATATATGTGTGTGTGTGTGTGTGTGTGTGTGTGTGTATGTATATAATGTTTATATACTATATACACATATGTTATATTTTTAAAAGCCTCTCTACATCACAATTCACCTAAAATAGCTTTTGCTATTCCTGCACAGGTGCCTATTTAGGAAAAGTCCCTTCTATTGTTTTGGGTTCCACATACTCATTGGGCATCCTGGTGCCACTGCTTTTGATTGAGTATTGTAGTCCTGTCTGAGACTAGATGGATGTAGTTTTGGTTGAGTGCGTAGACACACCTGCTGTTTCTGTGGGAAATGTGAGGAATGGATATGGGGGCAGTGCCTAGCTAGAGGCAGGGTCTTATCTGGGCAATACTCAACACCCAAATCACTAAAGGTAATAGCTGGACCCATTAAAGGTCAGGTGGTCAAGAAAAACATAATTTGGAGTGGTCCTGTTATCAGTGGTAGCGCTCCGCGCTGGTGCAGCCTCACGCAAAAAGAATCTCCTTTAGCGACTTTAGGAAACTGGACAATTTGAGTGTAATTCATTACATCCCCCAGGGCTAAAGTAGCATTAATCCCTTCCTCAGGAACACAGGTGGAGTTGTTAATGCACATAGTGTGGTACTCCAACTCTTATAAGTTGTGGATTCATTAAACTGTATAAGGATTCTGCTGTTTTCTAACGCAGCAAAACTAATAGCTTGGGAACTATCTAGTTGGATTTTTTCCGCTGGATGTATTATAAAGCTTTTAGTCAACATAAAATGAGAAAAAGGACACACAAATCAAGTGGGTTCACCATCCCTTCCAGAGATCTGTAAACTGCCTCTTACAGCCTGTTGGATTAAGGAATTGTCTCAGACTCTGAAATGGGAAGGCTCATCCATGGATAGAGTCCCCCTGATGAATATAATGGCAAACCTAACACCTCTGAGGCCCAATAACTTTGAGGTGATATTAAGTGTGACCTACCCCACGATGAAGATACTAATGACATTAAGTTTTTTCCAGTCTTACTGAGAGGGGAGTGGACAGGGGAGGAAAAGACCTCAAATGAAATAACATGAATCAAAGATAGCAAAAACATTATGAAAAAGTGTGGGGGGAAAGGGTAGATTTTGGGTGAGAAATGACTCGATGAAGATACTGATGACATTAAGTTTTTTCCAGTCTTACTGAGAGGGGAGTGGACAGGGGAGGAAAAGACCTCAAATGAAATAACATGAATCAAAGATAGCAAAAACATTATGAAAAAGTGTGGGGGAAAAGGGTAGATTTTAGGTGAGAAATGACTCTCTTTCCCTGATGTTGATTGCTATTGGTGTGGTCAGTAGCAACTGGAATGGGCCTTCCTGTGTTGGCTGGGTCTTGTTGGCCTGCTGGAAATTCTTAATGTAGACCTTATCTCCAGTATCAAAATTATGAAGTAAAAAGTACGGTGGTCCAGTCTGTATTGCCACTCCCACATTGTGGAGTTCTCATTTCCTGATTTGCAGTTCCTCTATATCAGAAGGAAAAAGGTATTTCCTACCAATAGAGATGTGTACTAGGGGAAAAGGTCTTACCTGGATAGGGGGAGGGGGTCCTTGAAAAGGATTTCTAAAGGAGATATATGTAATTTCATTCTTGGCTTGCTGCACAAATAGAACAAAGTCACTGAATGTGAAGTGGGCTCAAATGTTTGGGTCAGGACACTGGAAACCACACACACACCCCTTTTATTCATGTACAAATAGATTGAAGGGCTTACTGTAATGAGAAATGTTGCTGGTCAAGGTACAAAGGTTTTGGTCTTTAGTCAAAGAAATAAGGGGTTTAGTGATCTCACCAAGGGATGGGTTCACTATCAGCATACTTGTCTGCTCTGAGAATGGCACATAGTTGTATTTTGTGGAAATAGATAGCTTCTGTAAGGCCTGCACATGTTTAAGGGAAAGGGAGCAGGTATCAGCTGATAAAATAAAACCAAGAAATGCTACAAGTGAGAGGCAGAAGCAAGTGAGCTAGAAAGAAGATACCCTAGAGTATGTTGGGCATATACCATCAGAAAGGGCAGCCCAGCAGAACCAGAATTTCAGCTGGCTTGAATATTTGTCTCCTATGGCTAGCCTTAGATCCTTTAATGAATAATACTCAAAGGTACCAAACTGAGGCCAAAATAAATTATCAATTGAATTTCTTAGTTTTAGGCCAAATTTCCCATAACCTATTGGAGCACTTCTTGATGATTCCTGGTTCAACCAGGAGCTTCCCTTGGTCCTATGATGAAAGATATATCTTCCAGAAGGGTTCTCTTCAGTTGGCTATTACCAGATCCCACTATTTCCTTAAAGGGATTTCCTCAAAAGTATGGAGGTCCACCTTAGCTTGGGGATTGATATCAAGGAGTAGTCTGATCTCTAGGGTAGCCTTCTGCAGAAAAAATACTTTGGTGAGAAAATCAGAGTGTTCTAAGGCAGTGGTTCTCAACCTGTGGGTTATGTTCAATTTGTAACAATGAAAATACATCCTGCATATCAGATATTTACATTATGATTCATAAGAGTAGCAAAATTACAGTTATGAAGTAGCAATGAAAATAATTTTATGGTTGGGGGTCACCACAACATAAGGAACTGTATTAAAGGGTCGCAGCATTAGGAAGGTTGAGGACCACTGTTCTAAGGAGTTCCTTGGAGAAACTGTTTCTGGGAATTGGGGAATAAGCTGGGCTAGGTTTACTCCTTTTGACCTCCAGGCTGGCTGTAATACCAATGCAATATTCACAGTGTCCATGATCGCTGTAAATATACCTGCATGGTGTGCAATCACAAAATACAAGAGATTCTCCATAGAGAAGACAGAAGCAAAATATTTATTCTGACACCAGAAAACTGAATCCCAAAACCAATAAACCTATTCCAAAAAAGTTAATAAGCCACAACAGCACAGAGAGCCAAAGCAAACTTTAACCTTCCCACAACCAACACAAGACCAATATTTACTCAGAAGCCTATCTGTCTTACTCACAAATGTCCTCTCCTCCCAACCATCTCTAATGCCATGCAGGAGCAGCTTTCCAGAAGAATGCTGCTGTGAACAGCTTTTAAGGTTCTGATTACACAGTATAGTGAGCATTCAATTCATTCCATAACAAATCAAAGCAAAACATTCTTAGAAAATCACAATATAGTGTTCACAACAGCTTATCATTAAAATGGCCACATAGTTTTCACCAAAGTGGTCACAATATTTAGAACAAAGAACAAAAGAATAATCATCTAGTATCCCTATGGAGGTTTACCTCCTTACTCAGTCATTCAGTCATCTAAAATGCAATAGTCAGTCTTCCACTCATGGGGCAACTAGGTTAACTTAATCAGTCACTTATCTAGCAATCAGTCACTAAGTATATTTAATCACTAAATACAATCATTAGAAAATACACAAACCCTCCACCAGTTAACTCAATCAGTCACTTATTCAGATTCACAATTACTAAGTATCATTAATCCCTAAATACAATCATTAGAAAATACACAAAGCCTCCACCCCTAGGTCTCTAGTAAACTTCAATTTCATCACAGCATTCAGTACCCAAGGAGAGACCTTTTCTTCATCTTGACCCAAGGGAAGTTCTCAGCAATCTCTGTTCCTGGGGAGACAAAGTTTAACAAAGCCACAATATTCATTGCCAGTGTTCTCATCAAGTCACTCTCTGCCTGCAGAACAGTTTCAGGAGCCCTGAAAACATCAGCAAGACCCTCTTCCAGGATTTCTGTAAACATACAACAAGAAAATCCTTCTTCATGGTTTCTGAGTCAACAGCAGGGTTCCAGGACCTCTGCAACAACAGCACTGTCCTTCACCAGCAGATGAGTCAGACAAAACAACACCAAAACAGAGAAACAGAATACTGGCACCACAGCCATGCTTCTTCAGTCCTCTGGCAGTTTGGTTGGCTCTAGGACCCAGAAAAAAATCTCAGCTGACTCCCAGAATCAAAATCACTCCTCCAGGGTTTTCAAAATCAAAATAGTTTTCTCTAGTCTGGGTGGGGCTTTCCTCTTCAGCCTTCCACGTGGCAGCAACCTCAGCCTTCACCAGATTCTGGTCTCAAGAATATCCTGACTCAGTTCTCAGTCCAGCAGTAGCAGCCCAGCTTCCAGATGCTGCTCAGAGAAATTCTCTCTCTCTCCAGCAGAACAGCTTCTTGTCAGGAGAAAATTCTGACTGTCTCTCTCTAAGGTTTTTCTTATATATACACACATAGGATTGGCTTCTTGTTTCAGCAAACCCTTCCTGTTATGTCAGCAACAGGAGACAAAGTTCACACCTTCTGTTGCTTTCACAGAGGTTTGACTAAGGGCTAAGTACCTGCTTACTTGACATAACCAAAAGGGGTCTTCAAATTTAAATTAATTACCGGTAGACCATCTGACTCCCAACTTCCTGTAGGCTCTGCTCCACCCTTCAGCAAACTCCTCACACCACAGGCTTCATGGGATTACATTTAGCCTAATAAGGGGCAGAGTATATTTTCAGAACAGGGAAGGACTTCAAATTCCCTTGGGCTTATTAAGGGGCAAGGAAGATCATCAAATTACCATTACCATTACATTTGGCCCCAAGATCTTTCATGTCCCTTACATAGCAAAAATTCATTAACAAAACATTTCATTACATAGATTAATGAAAGTTTTAGGGGTAACTGTTGGGATAACTTGTGTCAACAGAACTTTGCAACCATATAACAGGGATAATAGAAATAAGCACATAAAACAATATCTTAGTGTGGGGGCTTGGGCACTACCCCATCTTTTCTCCCTCGAATGAATGGGGCTCTGTTACGGGAATCTAAAGATCTTCCCTGCCCCTAGGCCCTTTGCTAATGTGGCTACGTGACTCTGAGGACCCTTGGATATTTGAAAGTATACTCTGTTCCCTAATAGGCTGAATGTGGTCACGTGGAGCCTGTGGC
>CM053589.1:9793689-9820745 GCA_028646515.1 Pseudochirops corinnae | reverse complement strand
GGGGAAAAGTCAGCACCCTGAACTTCAGAGAATGCAAACAAACAGAAGTTACAAGCAGACAAAGAAACAGATCAGCAGACGGGCTTCCAGTCGTCTGACCATTACATCCATACCTAGTTAGTTACCAGAGAGGGAAGCACCAATATCTGGGTTTTCAAAGCTGGCGCAGGGAGGGGGGGCTGGGGGGGGCGGGCCTCAAAGGCTGCCCAGAGTCTCATCTGGCCAAATCATATAACTCTTTCCAAAGTGAACCCCAAAGGAAAAACTCACATCAGAGTATATATAGCTTTCTCCTGAATCAAAGAATGTCACAGCCCTCTTGGCCCACTGCCCAATCACAAAGTAATAAGGTATGGGCATTCCTGAAGAACAAGCCTCCTGCCACAGGCTCCATGTGATCGCATTCATCCTATTAGGGGGCAGAGTATATTTTTAAATCAGGAAAGGTTCTCAGAGTCACTTAAGCCTATCAGAGGACCTAGGGGCAGGGAAGATCTTCAGATTCCCATAAGAATTATTTAATGCTTTCTGATTGTGTAGCTTGTTTAAAACTTATTCACAGATTTTGTTTGGCAAGCTATAAAGAAGAGGGGTGATATTTTGCTTGCTGCAAAAAGAAAAAGGTTAAATTTGATGTAAAGAAAGAGTTTTAAGGTTTTTTAAAAAACGAATTGAAAGCAGATATTTTAAGTTTAATGCAATGGTAATTGCATTAAAAATGCAAAAAAAAAAAGAAATAGAGAAAACTTAATTTCAGGACCTTGGGAGAGGCAAAAAAAAATTCTTTATTGAACTTTTCAGTGGATTAATTGGAAAAGTTTTCATTCATTCCATTTTAAATCTACAATAAGGGAAAATAGAATATATGTAATGTTTCATTTACAGTTATGGTCTTTCTGTATATTCTTTTTTAGTTTAAGGAATTATATTTTACAAAGGTGATCTTTTTCACTCCCTGCTGGCACTGAGATTATTGCCAAAAGGATATTAGGGTCACCAAAATTAAGTTGGAGGTTGCCAAGGACTTGTTAAAAAGGTTTTTATCAAGTCTGACCGAGAACTCTGACATTTAGAATTAAATAATTTAGTTCACAGAAAGACTATAATCAGATGACAGTTGTGGGTATGGCAGATGTAAAGGAGATCCTTGCCCTTTTGGAGCTGATAGTTTAGTAGGAAAGAAAAAATAAGTACCAATAATTACACACATACACACATTCTCACACATGTATATACATATATATTTTTAAATTTATTTTTTTTCTTGTAACCTGCAGCTTAATTGTTGTAGGTAACTCCTGGTGAGGAAATCCTTTAGACCAAAGCAGATCAGCACCAGTTTTGCAAATCTTAGTGCATTGCCAGGTGATGCTAAGAGCTTCTTCTAATCACAAAATAGAAAGGTAAAATTAAGGTATAAATGAAGCGCTTTGTGAGATTTAAACTGGGAAAGATTGTTCACTTCTGTTTTGGGAATAACAACTCACACTTACACAGTACTTTAAATTTTACAAAGTGCTTTCCTCACAATAGTTCAAGGATTATTATTCCTAATTTAGTAGTCAGGAGAATGAGACTCAGAAAGGTAGAGTAACCAGGGCGATATAGCAGGAGCCTGAATTTGAATCAAAGCCAGGTTTGAATTGTGGGAACACCAGGATGATGAGAGCCACAATAACTAAAAAAGTTTTTTATTAAAAGTATTACATTAAATGTGGGAGCTCATGTTTCCAACAGCAAAAGGAAACTCCCTCCCCAAACCCTGCAAAATGACAGCTTTTATAGGATCTTTCCAGCATTACTGGCTCAATCTGGATAGAAGCTTCAATAAGTAAATTAGGTCAGTCCCTTTTATTCAGGGCTGTCTTTGAGCGTGCCACCTGGAGTCTTTTTAGGCCTCTAGGCAGTTGTCATAGATGAGCCTACTGGCCTCCTTCACCTGCAGATGAATAACTAAAGCCATACACCTTCCCTTTTCACATAAAGTCTACAAAGCCCAGCCTCCTAGTGCTTATTTACTGCACCATGCTATGCTTTTAAAAGAAAATGGTGGGGCAGCTAAGTGGCCCAGTGAATAAAGCACTGGCCCTGGAGTCAGGAGGACCTGAGTTCAAATTTGGACTCAGACACTTAACACTTACTAGCTGTGTGACCTTGGGTAAGTCACTTAACCCTAGCTGCCTACCTTTCCCCCTCCAAAAAGCAAAAAGAAAAAGAAAAAAGAAGAAAAAAGAAAATGGTATTAAACTGGACTTTGAAAGTTGGGAAGGTTTTCATCAGATACAGGAAAGTATAGAGGAGCGGTTCTCAACCTGTGGGTTGCAACCCCGTTGGGGGTCAAACGACCCTTTCACAGGGGTCACAGGGGTCACCTAAGACCATCGGAAAACACTTATTTCCTATGGTCTTAGGAACTGAGACCCTGCTCCTCTATCCGTCTCCAGGCCGGTCTGTCTGCCCACATGCTGATACGCCCACATACGAGTGTTAAAGTGTCTCTGCATTAGGAAGGTTGAGAACCATTGGTATAGAGACAAAGACATAGAGAAACCTGTAAACCAAGGGAAAAAAATTTAGCACATGAATGGGGAATGGGAGGTCAAACAATTTGCCTGGATTATGTTTGGAAGGTAGTAAGAGATGGGGTTAGAAATTTATGATGATATCAGATTGTGGGTCAGGCTTTTAATACCAAATTAAGTGGTGTTTTACTCAATAAACAGTAGAGTTTGTAGGGTGTTCAAAAGTTAAATTTGTGGAACAGTCCTCTGATAATGAATAGCAGGCAAGGAATTGAGTGGGAAAGTATATGCTCACTAGAGTTATCTGCTACTGTCAGAAAGAGGAGGTACAGGACTGAATGCAAGTTGAAGAAGGATTCCTAGTATATGGTGAGGCCTCCAGATGCCCTTGTTTTAGATGACATTGTGCTGACTGCATCAAGCCCTAGAATACTACAGAGCCTCCCAAATGAGATATCTGAATTACCAAAAAAAAAAAATTGGCCTAAGGATCCATACAGGAAAAACCAAGTAATGAAGCTTTTTTATTGTCCAGATTGTTCTGTGTGGTTGAGTGGATATCCTTATATCCACTCAGTGGATGGTGGTGGTCTGTAATTATATAAATCTCAGATACTGCAGAAGACTGTCACTTGGGTCCAGAATTGAATAGAAAAGAGAGAGTCAGTTAGATTGCATATGGGAAGTCATATAGCACTTTAATTCCAAGCTTTCCAAAACAAAAACTCACATTTTTAAGAATGTTATGTGAAATCTCACACTTTTCAAAGAATCACAGTTCAAAGGGACCCAAAGGGCAATGGAATGACATAGGCTACAGCATATTATGTGAATGATTTGTGCAAGGAATGGCTTAAAATATAAAAGTATGCTTGTAAAAAGAAGTATATCAGTTATATTGAGGAGATAGAATAACAGATGGACAAAGTGAGTGCTAGCCTACTAACCACACACTTGTAAAAAATCTAGAATTAGACCTTCAGTGGACCTCCTCATGAAAAACTCATTGGAACATATGAACGTGGGTTGCATAGGATGAGGTATGGCTAGATTCCAGTTTGAACCTTTTGGAGGTATATATTACATCTACGGTCTCATGAACCCATTAGTCAGTAAACATTTCTTAAACAACTACTATGGGAGAGGTACTGTGCTAGCCTCTGGGGTTGCAGATATCTTTTAAAAAGCAGTTCCTGCCCTCAGGGGGTTTACATTCTGTTGGGGAAAACAGCCTGCAAATGTATAGAAATACACCAAGTAAATACAAGGTAATGGGGGGAGACAGAAGCACTCGGGGCTGTCAGATAAAGCCTTCTATGAGAGGCCACTTTGGGTTCAGCTTGATTTGAGCTTGGGAGCAGGGAGACTGAACTCCAGGCACGGGGGACAGCCTCTCAAAATACCTTATTTTGTTTGAGACGCAGTAGTACTCCATCTCCTTCTCCAGGCCTTTTCACTGGCCAAACCCTGTGGCTGAAAGGCTTTCATTCCTCACCATTACCACTCAGGATCCTTAGCTTCCTTCAAGACCCAGCTCAAAGCTGGCTTCTGCAGGAGGCCTTTCCTTTTCTCATCTACTAGCTCCTTGTCCTCTAAGGCTGTCCTTACATCTACTTTGAGTGTGTATATGTATGTATATGTGTGTGTGTGTGTTTGTGTGTGTGTGTGTGTACTTGGTGTCTTCCCTAATACAAGTGTAAGAGTTTTGAGGGAAGCTGTTTTTGCTTTTTCTTTGTGTCTCCAGTATAACACCATATCATATTATGAAGTAAGCTCTTCATAAATGTTTATTGATTGGTTTAGAATCTATGAAAAAGATGAGGAAATGGAAATTTAGTGCTTGGGTTTCTAGAGGTGATAGTGAGCTCAGTGTAACAAATTCATGCTCACTTAGACTTACATTTTCAAAGAAGAAACTGACGAGAAAAAATAAAAGAATCAAGGACACAACTTTGGGAAACATCCTCAACGTTGAGGAAAAGGACCTATAAAGGCAATATAGAATGAGTCCTTAGAGAAAGGAGAACAGGAGGATTTGATCTTGAGGAAGCCACGGGAAGAGAAAATATCAAGAAGGAGAGGGAGTCCTGCAGATAGGTCAGGGAGAATGTGGTTTGAGGAAAGGCTGTTAGATTTTACAGTTACAGAGTGATAACCTTTGAGAGAGAAATGCAGATGGAATCATGGCAGTAGGAGCCAGGTAATGCAAGGGTTTGACAAATGAATGGGTAGTAAGGTAGTAGAACTGTTTTTCAGGAAAAAGTTTGATGGTGAAGAAGAGGAAAGAGGAAAGATATGAAATCTTAGCTCAAGGGTTAGAAAGGTACAGGGAAAACTTTTTTTTTTAAAGCACTGGGAAGACATGGACATATGAACAGGTAGAAGGGAAGCCATTGGAAAAGAGAGTATGTCAAATTCAGTAAACATTAAATTTATGTTCATGACACTCTGCTACCTAGAAGGATGCAAAGACAAAAATATCCTCTGCTCTGAAAAGTTTATTTTTTATTGGGAGGAAATAGCATGTGTATACATATAGGTGCAAAATGTATACAGTGTAATATAAAGAGACCAAGGGCGCTAATTGGTGAAGTAATTATGAATAGTCTCATGTTGGAGGTGGCACTTGAGCTGTGCTTTGAAGGAAATTAGGGCTTCTAATAGTGCATGGGAACAACTTATTCAAAGACAGGCAAAATTGGCATGCTGTGTTCAACAATGACTGGAATAATGAGTTTGTCAAGGACAATGATATGAAATATTACTAAGAAGTAGGTGGGAATGAGTTTATGGAGTCAGGCTGAAGAGTTTGTATTATATGCTTGAGGCAATAGGGAACCATTGAAGATACTTGAGTAGTAGAGTTGACATGGTCAGATCAGTGTTTTAGAGGAGTATCCATTTAGCAGATTGGAGAGGAGAGAGACTGTAATTATGAAGACCAAATTGAAGACTTGCAATAGTCTAGGTAAGAGGCTTTGTGAGTGGAGAGGAGGATGGATATTACAAGAGATGTTGTGAATTAGCATCTGCAAAACTTAGGGTAATGCAGAAAAAAGTAAGAGTCAGGGATGACTGAGATTGCAAATCTGGATTCCTAGAACGATAATCATTAATGTTCTTAAAAGAAATAAGAGAAGTTTGTAGGACACATGGATTTGCAGCAAAATAAGAGTTATGTGTTAGACTTATTGAAGATGTATTAGAGGAAATAATTGAAATAACATTGTCTTGGAGGAGGTGGGAGGGATGAATAAGGTGCATAAGTAGAGGGATGTTTTTCTTGGCAGACTTTTCTTTTAGGAGAAAATAACACATTAAAGTTGTCAAAGCACTTTAACATTTTTTCATCTAAGCTTCATGATGGCCTTGTGAGTGACTTTTCTAGAATCACCTAACTAGTTAGCATTAGAGAATATTTGAACCCAGGTCTTTTGGATTCCAGACACCACCACAGTTTTAAGTCACAGAAGAGAATATTAAAGGATATTAATGGAGAATGTAGGATGTTCTTGAACTCAGTGAAGTAAAAGTTTAGTGGGGGAAGGGTGGTTGGAGATTTAAAGACAGGAGAAAAAAATATAGTTAAGGACCTAGCAGAGGTTATGCAGCACAAGTTAAGAGATGGTGACCAGACCTGTTTTTTCATAGTAAAAACCTATGAACTTCTTAGGTGAAAAGAAATTCCCCCTACCAGTTTAGATCAGGACCTTCTCTGTAACTTACAGTTTTAAGAAGTTGCCTAGTGCAGTGGTTCTCAAATTCCAGATCAGGGATCTTGGGGGATTCCTGAGACCCTTTATGGGGGTCTTCAAGGTCAAAACTGTTTTCATAGTAACACTAAGACATTTTCATTTCTAATATGGTAAAAATCTATAAGCATTACCCACATAAACAAAAGTTCTTTGTGGGGCCCTCAGTCATTTCCAAGAATGTAAAAAAGGTGGTCTTGAGACCTAAAAGTTGAAGAATTGCTGGTCTTCTGCATTGGGAGGTTAAGTGACTGATATAGTGTCACATAGCCAGTATGAGTCAGGGGGTGACTTGAGCCTGGACTTTCCTGGCTTTGAGTCCAATTGTTTACTGTGACATGTTGCTTTTCTTAGCATAAGTGTATAGTGGTTGAAATCACAGGAGTAGGAGCAGAAATTTTGGATGATGGGGATGTAGGACAGAAATGGCAGTAAGTAAAGGCAGCAGGGCAAGTAGACAAGGAGTTTTAGGGTGGCTATCAAATTACATGAAAAGATAAGTATTTAAATGAATGTTCTCTTTGCAGGATTGATTTTAAAGAAACTCCTTCACACAGGAAACTCCTTAAAGGTATATAAAATGTATTTCTTTTAGTAGAATGACTTTTAATAACTTTTTCAGATTTACTTTGTGACAGAAGAGATATGCGCTTGTGTTTTTCTATGCAAAATACTCTTGGCTTTTTAGAATATACTTGTAGTCATATTTAATTCTGGTGTGAAAAAATGTGAAACAAGCATGTGTCTCCTACTTTACTGCCTTTTCCTTTAGTGTTTCTTCTCTTTCTTAATGGGTACTGAATTGTCTTTTGGGGGGAGAGTTATGATTATATTTAAAAATACTGCAGCCCTCTTCAGTACTCAGGTGCTGCTTTTCTCCTGACTAAGATGCCAAGTCCCTTACATGCATTTATAACCTGCAGCTACACTGCCCTGTTAAACCATACACATTTCTATTCTGGACCTTGTCCAGAGGAAAAACATTTTCCACTAACCACAAAAGCAACAAAACTGTTGCTTTTCTACTCTCCCTGTGGCCACTCTGAAGTAGAAACGACAGTAACAGTGCTGCACTCATTTTCACTTTTCCGATTTGCCACTTAGTTTTGTGCTTCGTTTGTGGAAGCTGCCCACCTGTCATAGGGAAGGTGATTTCAGTGGATACCTCTGGTTATATTTCCAGTTGCCCTGACCTAGCGTTAACTGCAGTGGAAATACACAGCCTCCTTCTTCAGCTTTCTCTTGTCTGCTAAGCCCTGGTAGGGGTGGTAATAGTAACAGTAATGATAAAAATAGTAATTGACATTGATTATATAGCTGTTTAAGCCTTGCAAAGGTTACCAAACATACTTTTATTTAATACAATAATTCTATGAAGGAGGTACTATAGATATTATTATTTACATGTTATACATGAGTAAATAAACTTTGGCTTAGAGAGGTGAGATAATCTCACCAATTAAGTATCTGAGTCAGGATTTAAACCTAGATTTGCATTTCTCCAGTTTTAGCACACTTTCTGCTTAACCATGCTATTTCCGATAGCACATGAAGCTGTGGTAATATTTGAGTTACAGTGCTGGGTCGGAGAGAACCTGATTGAGTTCAGCATATATCAAGTGTCTACTAGCACTAGGGAGAATGTTCTGGTTACTAGAGAACATTTCCTTTTCATCTGATTTTGTCTCTTCTTTGTTTGGCAAGAAACCAGTGTTTTTCTTGACATTTGTGCTCCCTGGCTCAGTCATGATGAGGGGGAGAGAGAAAAGAAAGATTTGGCTTTTTGCTGTCATAGCCCTGTTTAGAGTGGTAAGAACCTAGAACCTTCCCTGGAATTGGTTGCTATGGAATTAACTCATTACTTGGAAGGGTTTTCATTGTTTTTTATCTTGGGACAATAGAGATGAATTAAACCCAAGTCTCTTGCTTTATCAGTTCCATAGATTCAGCTTTTGATATAATGAAATGTCTACTTGTAGATCTAGTGTGGTGAGAGTTAGGATTTTTGGCAAATACTCATTTTTTAAATTTTTTTAGAGAACTTTGGTCTCAAAAGAAATAAAGATCTTCCCTATCCTTCTGTTTCTGTTTGGGTAAAAATTCTCTGTTGTGTTTGTTTTGTGTTTTCAGATCAGGCGTGAAGGTGTCCGTCTCTTCTTGCTGTGGTTACAAGCTCTTCAGAATAACTGTAGCAAAGAGCAGCTCTGGATATTTTCTTGCTTAGTTCCTGGATTTGCCTCACCGCTCTCGGAATATGGACCTCGGACTTTAGATAATCTCATCAATCCCCCACTTAACCTTCAAGAAAGTAAGATTATAGGATATTAATTAACAGCATATTCTTTTGTGTCTTACAGTGTAGTAAGGATTACAAATCCAGTGTAGCACTTCTGTGATTTCCCTTGTTTATACTTATCTTTTTGCTCATTTGAATGTGTACAGATATGTAAGTAGTGTTTGTTTTATGGCGGATATGGATTAAAGAAAAGGAAATGTAAATTTATTAATTTGGGGGAGTAAATCAGGTATTTTTGTTTCTGATTGCTTTGGTTGTTCAGTTGTTCTTCTTCATACTTTAAATTTCTATTTCTACATGTTTTTCTTTTAATGCCTTCCTCCCTTTTATTTTAGAGAAAATCCTGGGTCTTTTTTCCCCTCCTTTTTATTTGGTTAATGTTTAGATTTTTTCATATATGCATATGTGTTTGTATATGTGAGTGTTTTAAAAATTAGAATGTATTTGTGGTATAAAATTCTAGAAAGGGAACAAAAGTATGTTTTTAATTAAAATACTATATTTTTCTGTAATTATTAACATTTACATGTAACTGCTTTCTTCACAAGGATCACAATAACTGTTAAGCCAAATTACCCAAAATTGTCTTTTCTTATCATTCTGTGCTTCACAAAGACACTGAGATGTTTAACATATAACTTGTGTTTTAAAAGATTGAAATTTGTGGTCCTTAAGTACCAGTCTAGTCAGGTGGCATGTAAATAATAATGAGTTCTTTTTATTTGGGTAAATGCCATATGCAGCTCTTTAGAAATGGGTTAGACTACATATATGGTGATAAATTTTAATCCCCTGGGTATCCTGTTAGAGCATTTTAAATCTCTGTTGGACATATTTGATGATAAAGAAAATATAACCTCTTTAATTCAACAGTAGTTGTATTCAACAGAGATGCTAATTTCAGTTTCCTAACTTTGATTTGTCATGGGAAATAGAACATATGTCAGCATTTATAATAGTCTCATTTTGAGCGAGCATGATTGAATTTTTAAAAAATGTAATCCAGATTTTGTTATTTTTTCTCATGAGTAGACTCCTTTTATGGTATTTAACTGAAGTTGATGCTGGTTCAAAATGCTATTTCAGTGTTTCTTATTAGTCACCTATCATTAACCTTTGCTGAATTGGTAAAACTTTTAACTCTTTATCAGTCTTTTAAGACTTTGGTTTCACAATTTTTTATTCAGCTGTCAGAGTTTTGTTCGACTATCTCCTTTTTTTTTTCTCTAAGAAATGGGCATTTTTCCTCAGATTACAATGTCTTACTCTAACTGACTTATACCTAAATGGTGATATTTTAGAAAGAGCACTGAACTTATAAACAAATGTACCTGGATTCATATTCTTTCTCTGTGACCTTTGGACAAATCACTTATCTCTCTGGGCCTCAATTTTCTAATCTATATGATGAGGAATTTGGATTAGATGACTGCCAAGGTCTCTTGCAGCTCTAAATCAGGGATCCTAAATCCTAAACTAGGGAGAAAAATTGGATAAATAGAAAGATAATACACATCTTACTTTTAAGAATCTCTCTTGATTATTTTAAATTCACAAAATGTTCCTAGACAGAAAATCTCTAGTGAAATGAAATGAAGCCAAACACAGTTTTAGAAAATTAGAGTTTGCAGACTGGATAGAAAAACCAGTCTTTTTTACACACACACACACACACACACACACACACACACACACACACACACACACACACACACTCTCTCTCTCTCTCTCTCTCTCTCTCTCTCTCTCTCTCTCTCTTTTACACACACACACACTCTCTCTCTCTCTCTGACACACACACACTCTCTCTCTCTTTCTCTCTCTCTCTCTCTCTCTCTTTCTCTTTTTAGAGGATGCTACACTAATTTCTTTTTTCTCCCAGAAAGGAAGTAAAAGGCTACCTTTTCCCTTACAAAGTTACACAGGACAAGTAAGCTTCCACTAAAATTAAGATTAATTAATATCTTATAAAAAGCATATATAAAGTAAATTATGATATTAAAAACAAAAAAGTAGTAACCTGGACTGTATGCATTTTCTTCCTTAAATTCAAAATAGCTGCTTAGGGAATATTTTATCAATTCAAATAAATCGTGAGTATATTTATATGAATAAGAGGAAACAAATTTATAATTTGCTTTTAATAACCAGACAGAATAACAAAAGTGGTATTAAAATTGTTTTGTTGAATACATAAAATACAATATGCTGAAGAAAGCTATTTTCCCTGTCTTACACATACCTGTTTATATGTGCAGATACTATTTGTGTATTTAGATATACAAGTCCATATCCTACCTGTATTGTTTATGTAGCCCTCTTTAACTATACGCATTAATATATAAATGCTATTTTATGGTGCATGAAGCCTGTGGCTTTTTGCAATTTTTTTCTTCTAATTCTTGTAGAATCAGTAAAAGTCACTTGTCTTTCTTATAGAATTAGCAGAAAAAAAATGACACTGGTTGAGGCTCTTAAGTCTTAAGAACCTTTCATACTTATTTGAGCCTTTTGGACTTTTTAGGAGTCGTTAAGTTTTAGGGACCTAGTTGAAATGGATAATGCATGTATACTGTATTTTATGGAAACTTACAGATCTATGAAAATTTTGCACAACTTCCCTTATTGAAGTAACAATTCTTTTTGAAGGTTACTTGGATAATCATAATTAGGACCATATGTAGTTAGTGAAGCAGAGAATCCTTAGGGTTTTTATATAACACTATCTTTACCTAGAGTAGTAGTTCTCAAAGTATGGTCCTGGTACACTGAGTGGGTCCCAGAGCTCCTTTCAGGGGGTTCTCAAGGTTTAAACTATTTTCATAATAATATTAAGACATTTTAATTTCCAATGTGGTAAACATAGATATAGCTGACATAAACACAAGCTTTTTGTGGGGTGCTGAATAACTTTTAAGAATGTAAAGGGTTCCTAAGAATCAAAAAGTTTGAGAACCATTCACCAGAATATCTTCTTCAAGATAACAGTAATTATAGCTTACATATTTATATATAATATATAATCGTATACTGCCTCCTTACCATAAATATGAGGTAGATTGTGAAAATATTATTATTCCACATGTTACCTATCAGGAAACTCAGAATCATAGTAGATATTAAATGATTTATTAAATATTCCCTTACTAGTAAAAGTCACAGCTGAGACCTGAGCTCAGGTCTTCTAAATCTAAGTCCAAATTCTTTCCATTATACCATATTGTATTGGGATTTTCTTTTTTAAAACCAGTGAGATCCTAAGTGGACTTACTGTCTTTACATTATGTTATTTAGAGTTGAGTCATGCTGTAATTTTAGGATAGCAAATTATTTGGAAGCTTCTTCTCTTCATTGAATGCTTGTTTTGGAAACAAGATTTTTTTCTTATATCTTTGGTTATGAAAAATAATTTGATGACTGCTAAAGTCTTCTTTTATTTTTGGATAGCCCAAGTGACTATAGAAGAAATCACTCCTCTTGTTCCTCCACAATCAGGAGATAAAGGACAAGAAGACCTCACAAGCTATTTTCTAGAAGCACTTTTGAAATATATGGTTATTCAGGTACATTTTTATTTTTTTAAACCTTTATTCACCCTTTTACTGTCTTGTGTGGGTATGTTTGTTCTTGAAACAATTCTACAAGGTAATGTGTGGAATGATAGAGTATAACATTTAGGAGTCATAGGGAAGGAAGGAGAGAGAGCAAAGAAGGCTTCATGGAGGAGTTGGCACCCGAGCCAAGCCTTGAAGAATAAGCAAGGGGGAAGGGAATGGCCAGATACTGTTATATCCAGTTATATGCCAACAAAGCTGAAAGTTTAAGTAAAATGGCTGAATATTAGTGAAAAAAGAAAATACTCAGATGAACAGAACATGAAATAGGGAATATAAACAATCTTATCTCAGAAAAAGAAATTGAATAAGCTACATAAGACCTTCTCCCTCTTAACACCCACCCAAAAAAGAACAACCTATGGGTACAGATGAATTTTCAAGCAAATTTTGTCAAACATTTATAAAAAAACTGACAAATACACAAGGGAGAAGGATAACAAAGAAAAAAAACTTAGAGGCTACTAATGAATATTAATATACAGTTATTAACATAATTGCAAGCAGGTTACAGCAATATATTTTTTAAATCATGATTATCAATTTAATTATGTCAAAAATAGAGTGATTCTGTTAGAAAAACTCTGACATATTGATAAAGGGAATTCAAAACATAATCATATCAATAGATACAGAAAAAACCTTTAACAAAGTAGATGTGTGTCTTATTAAAAGTACTACAAAGCATGCTTATTACTTTATATACAGTAAATTTTATCTTAAACAAAGAATTAACATTATTCACAACAAACACAAGCTTTCCCTTCCAGATTAGGGATAAAGCAGGGTATTTATTGTGTTCACTGTTATTTGGCATAGTTTTAGAATTCTAGTTATATAAGACAAGAAAATGAAATTATAATAAACAGGTAGAAAAGAATGAAAAGCCATTTATTAAATACTAGGTTACCAGTTGCGGTACTAAGCATTAGAGATACAAGTAAAAAGCAAATTCAAGCCCTTGCCTTGAAGGAGCTTACGTTCTCAAGAGGGTCACAACATGTACATAAATAGGTATATGCAAGAGACATGCAGAGTAAATGGAAGATAACCTTAGGGAGAATGCACTAGCTGGGGGAACTTGAGTAGAATCCTGAAGGAAACCTGGAATTTTAAGGGGTGAAGATGAGGAGGGAGAGCACTCCAGCTTGGGGACAGCCAGTGCAAAGTTTTAGAGATGGGAGATGTTGCATCACATCCAAGGAATAATAGGAAGTAGGGCTATGTGCCTAGATTCCAAAATGTATGGAGGAGAGTAATATGTAAGAGCACTAGAAAGAAAAGGACCAGATTACATGCACGTTTGCCTATTGAAATGCTGATGTATAAATATGAACCAGAGAAATTTATATTTGATTCTGGAAGGTAATATTGAAAAGGATAGGTGACATTGTTAGACTTGCACTACTAGAAAATAACTTTGGCAGCTCTGGAGAATGGATTGGGGTGGGGAAAGATTTGAGTCAGGGAGATCAGTTTGGAGACTAGTATAGAAGTCTAGATGGGAAATGAGGAAAGCTAGAATTACTCTAGATAGCTGCCTACTTTTAAGACTTTAGGGACATACTACCTTATTAATGACTGAGACCCAAGGATCAACTTTGAGCCTTCTGATAACCTAGCTTTATCAGCAAACCTCACTGCTAGGCAGCCTGGCTTCATGAACTCATTCTCCCATGGTTAGCATATTCCTACCTTTTTTTATTCTCACTATCCCAGTGATACCAACCCTTAAAATACTAAAGATGGGTTCATTTTCCCCAGTTCCAGCTCTCATCTCCCTCATGCATGTCTACTTCAACCCTACCTTTTCACCTCCTCCAGTTGCTATGAAGAAGTAGATCTTTTCCTTGCCAAGACATGTCCCTCTACATGTATCCTTGATATCATCCCAAGGCTCTCTTCAGTCTTTTATCTGCTTCCCTGCTGCCTATAAACACCTCCTAGTCTGTGATGCTATAAAGTATATAGTATCAGTGCTGACTGAGATTGGTAGAAAAATGAGCCATACTCTTTGTCTTAAGGAATATTATGAATAATTCAACAATTTAAAATTATTTAAAAGTAATTTTTTTCTGTTGAAGTGATGAGACAGAATGAAAAGCCTTAGAGAATTTCTGAGAAATTAATAATTAATTTGAATTTAGACTAGTTAATAATAAATCGATAGTCAGTGGTTTATTTCTATAACCAAAGATACCTAATGGAGATCCTGAGTGCTTTAAATATTTTTTTGAGAGGTAATGCCCCTGACAGGAGAAATCAACCCTGACTGGTGGACATTTAAATGAGGAGGTGGTTCTTCATCTGATCCTGCTGAGACTGTGCCTTGATCCCAGGATTCAGCGGTCTCTAGCAATCAGGACAAAGGAGTCCATCTCCACCCACACCACGCTGGTTGTTGGTTTTCTCCTTCATGAGCTGGGTTACCCTAAAGGCCAGTGGAGTTTACAGGGACTTGGGCTTAATGCTGTGGGGCTGGAATTTACCGAGATTAAAATATTTTTACGCTCTAAACAGCGCAGAAGTAAAGTCTCCTAGTTGGTCCCACCCTGCCCAAGATGGAAGAGAGCACGTTCCTGGAGGATTTGGGCAATCTTATCTGTTACCTCGTCCTTCAGAGACTTGGCTGGCTGACCTACAGGGGCTGGTGCCTGAAGGAAAAGCTAAAAAGCCTGGATCCTAATTAATAATGTGTTATTAATCTAATAGAAAATAACCATTTATCTCGGTAGTGCTTCAGTAAATGTTTGATGTTCACTAAACATTTTGAAACTTTTCATTTCATTTGCATATTTCCTTTTCCCATAAAAAGCACAAAGATAAAATTTCAGCTGAAAATATTTACATCATCATTATCTTTATTTTTTTATCTTTATTTTTGAAATGATCTCCCAGATATCAAAACTGTGACCCATCTTTTCTTTTACATGAAGAGATAATGAATATTAGTCATTGCAGTTCTATGTTTAACAGTCATGTTAGAAACAGTTTTTAAAATTCACACTTACATGTCTATTTTTCTTTGAATTTTTTTCCAATCAAATTTTAAACTGTCTTAATTTTCAGGAAGAGTGATTTAGACCATCCTATGATATTGATATATGTGTATTGAAATTTCATTTAGATGCCTTTTTTTTTTTTAAGGTAAAGAGTTTGGAATGGAAGAACAAAGAAAACCAGGAAAAGGGATTTTCCTTCTTGTTTTCACACTTTAAAAAATACTACTTGCCTTATATTTTCCCAAACATCTGCAAGGAGAACACCTTATATCACCCTGCACTTGGTATGCATACTTCAGAATTTTCAAAAATTTAAGAACACAAAATCTCACAATAGAAAAATAAGGAGTATTTCAGAAAACTCATGGAAATACAGATGTTTATGGAAAGAAATAATTGATAGAGATGATATTTTGATTTGTAATGGACATTTTAAATTGCTTGACTAACTTGACTTCATTAGCAATGAAATTGTCATGAAGAAGACTTTTTAAGTTTCTAAGGCAGTGGTT
This sequence comes from Pseudochirops corinnae, assembly GCA_028646515.1. Lineage (NCBI taxonomy): Eukaryota > Metazoa > Chordata > Mammalia > Diprotodontia > Pseudocheiridae > Pseudochirops > Pseudochirops corinnae. The sequence goes on along the minus strand of CM053589.1, from coordinate 9,805,047 downwards.
CTCAACCTTCCTAACGCCGCGACCCTTTAATACTCGTATGTGGGCATATCTGCATGTGGGCAGACCTGCCTGGAGACAGAGGAGTGGTGTCCTGGTTCCTAAGACCATCGGAAATATGTGTTTTCCAATGGTCTTAGGCGACTCCTGTGAAAAGATCCTTCAAAGCCCAAAGGGGTCCCGACCCACAGGTTGTGAACTGCTGGTCTAAGGGCTCATTCAGTTTGAAAATAGGATCATAGCTTTAGAGAAAGTGACCAGAGGTCAGCCAGCACTCTTCCTGCTGTCAGTTTACAAATAAGGAGACCAAAAGGTCTTGATTTATTTGTGATTTTAATAAAATTTAATTCTGATGTTTTAGCCTGACCCATGTTAAAATATGAAGATTATTTTAAAAAAAATTTTAATTCCAAAGGTTGTGAACTAAAAGTATCCAAAATTCTGAGGTGACTTAAATTGCATCAGCAGTTTTGCATTTGACTATGTCTAATGGACTATTCACACATTAACAATTATTAAAAGTGTCCATTGTATGTGATGTAATCCTGTGTTTGTCTTGCTAACTTCCAGTTCACAACTTTGGGAAGCCATTTGGAATTGTTTAAAATCATTTGTTTTAGCCAAGTTGCAAAAGCAAGGAATAGGAATGATATTTTGGATGAAATGACTCACAAATATGTTTCACTGTTCTTTAAATTTTGTTCATTTAGTACAAATCTAGCTACATTGTCTTTTGTATTGCTTTTAGCTCTTTTTTTGGTTTGAGTTGACATGGGTTTAACATTGCCCTAAGAATTCTTTGTACTTGTAATAGAAATTATACTACAAATAGATATATTTCTGTATATGTACTGAAGAGTTACAGCGTGCTCCCTTTGGGGTTTCATGCTGATATCTACCTAATTGTAATTATATAGAAACTTAGCCCAGTGAAGTAGCTCTAAAATTGCACTGTCAGAGACACATGAATGTTTAGACTTATTTGTACTAAGGTCCTTTAATACTTTAATCTTTTCTTCATTTCTTTTGAATAGATATCCCCCAGATGAGACCAAAGCCACATTATATAATCATAAAGAAGGATGTTGAAACCAATGAAACAGTCTATTGCACAAAGGAGCCTTTCCTCAAGGCTCGTGTTATAGTCATTCGTTGGCTGGTTTCTTTCTGGCTTGAGCCAAAACCTCGTATAGGACCTCATATTCCTGGAATAGAAGGTGAAATCTTGCCAAAGAATATTCAGGTAATATCTGTATCCTGTTTCAAAACATTTGTGATAGAAGTGATATTTCCTTAAGACACTGCTTCCTAGGCTAAGCTAGCTTTTCCCAAGGCCCCAGTCCATTCTGGTTAGATTATTTCATTTCCTTAGGAGATAGTGAAACTCTTTAAGATATAATTAGTTCTGGATACTAGCTCAGGGTCTTGATTTTGTTTCTCGTTCATTTGGATGACAAAAAAGTGATGTAGGGGCAGCTAGGTGGTGCAGTGAATAGAGCACTGGCCCTGAAGTCAGGAGGACCTGAGTTCAAATCCAGCCTCAGATAATTAACACTTACTAGCTCTGTGACCTTGGGCAAGTAGCTTAATCCCAACTACCCTACAAAAAAGCCAAAAAAAAAAAAAAAAAAAAAGCTACATAGAGCTCTGGCTCCCTCTCTGAACTTAAATTGGGAAGCTTGTGCTCAGCTGAATCAGGAGGAGTATCCTCACTGAATATCCTTGTTAAATATCCTTTCTCTACGATGGTTAAGTAGATTTCCTTTTGTTGACTCTTGAAGTACTGTGAGTGACTCATGTAATGTCAGTATCCAGAAACTATCAGGAGACTGGCCAGAGTCAGGCCTATTTCATGATAACATTTAATTATAAATTAAATATTTTGATTCCCATAAATAATAAAAATTACTCGACAGTAGTATGTGTTTTGACACATAATTACCTATTATTCCAGTGTCATAGTTGAGGTTGCAGTGGAGATTGGGAGTTCAGTATGTTAAGAATTGCCTTCCTCCATTCTCATTCTGTTTTCTCAAGTAGCAATCTTTCACTGGAGTGCTTCAACTCAAACCATCTTCCTAGATATCAGCAGGTAGATGTAATATAGGGAAAATATTTAAGTATTGTTACTCAGCTGTCCAAAGAGTTTGATTGACCTAGAATCATGGAATGTTAGATCTCAAAGGATTCCTTAGAGTAGGGGTGGGCAACCTGCAGCCTTGAGGCCACATGTGACCCTCTACGTCCTCAAAAGTGGCCCTTTGACTGAATCAAACCTTCACAGAACAAATTCCCTTAATAAAAGAATTTGTTCTGTCAAAACCCAGGGTTTTGTGAAATTTTGATTCAGTCAGAGGGCTGCACTTGAGGTCCTAGAGGGCCACATGTGGCCTTGGGGCTTCAGGTTCCCCATCTCTGCCTTAGAGTCCCTATAGTCTGACCCTTTCATTTTATAGATGAAGAAACTGATTAGAGTGGTTAAAGAATTTTCCCTATTGAGAATTTACAAGTTAAAGTTACCTAACTACAAGTAGATCAGAAACTAAACTTGTGCCTCTTGATTCCCATTGTAATATTCTTTATTCCCCTTTTCTCTGTTCCATGCTTTTATGTCAGTAAATAAGTAACTGTTTTCCTTCATACACATGATTCCCACCAACAATTATGCAAAGTTAATAAAAAGAATAACCACTTTCACTATGTTCAAAAAATATATCTGCAGCCTTTGTCTGTGTCGGGAGAATGCTGTGTAGCACACTTTTGTATGCTGGGTATGAACTATTTTTGATAAAGCCATGCTGACTCTTTGTAGTCACTGCTTCCCTTTTTGCCAGCCATCTCTTTAATGATCCATTGTAGAATTTCCCCAGGAATCAAAGTCAAACTCACCAGCTCACACGTACAGACTCTGTTATTTTTGGTTCTTTAAAAATCAGGACATTTGTCTTTCTCTGTGATCTTTCTGATTTTACTAACAGTAGGTGAACAGTTACACGTACTAGTTCTTTCAAGACCCAAAGATATAGTACATTTGTGTCATATGACATGGATTCTGCAAGGACCACCTGTTGGTCTCTCTTTATCTTGAGTATCAACTCCATATTAGTTCTGAGGGTTCTGACTTTTGAGTATAAAGGTCATTCTTTGCAGAATACCTTTTCTTTGAACCTTTTGAAATCTGCTTTCCCAAAGATCTAAAGTGTATGACAGGCTGTGCCTAGAATTCATTTTTTTTTCCTATCATAGTCTGTAGGATGGAGTAAGCACTGAACCCCTAGTGTTCTTGTCATTTCCACCAAAATAACTAGTGTCTCCTTTTTTTGAATTAAATTTTCCCTTGTCTTCTCTAACTTTTGAAGGAAAGAGTTATTACTAGGGCAAGTTAAGAAGCTGGCTTTTGGCAGATCAAGAGTTCCAGCCGATATCTGAAGAATTGAAGCCCTGTACTATATCATACTTTTGTCCTCCCCTGCTAATGTTTCACCTCATCTATTACTTCTTTCTGTCCATGTAGTCTGTAGTAAACTTCAAAGATAAAATCACCTCTATTTTTCCCTTCACCCAGATATTCTCCATTGTATTTTCCCATTTGGTTCCTGAATTCCCTCACATGAGGGTAACTTCTGACTATGCAGTGCTGCTCTATCCCTCCTTTTACCTGTTCTGTTTATTTCAAATAAGGTATATCCACCTGGCTCTTTAGTTTCATTTCCCAAATTTCAGTCATACATTAGGTCAAATTTGTTCCCTTTGTATTAGTACCTCAGATTTATCTTTTTTATTGCCTAAACTTTGGTCATGTTTTTTGGCCATGAGTTTTAGTATTGTCTTCTTCCTTGGTTTTCGTGTCCTGTAAATTTATGGGTGTCAGCTACTATTCTTCTTTCTTCTTTGTAGATAGTCTCTGTGGCATCTAACTTGGGATAAATACAAATGTGTATGTTTGTGTGTGTGTATGTGCACACGTGCACGCGCACTAAGTCTTTCTCTGTCTTCCTTCTTTTTTAGATTAAATGCCATTTTGCTTAGATTTTCAAGACATTTGTTTTGTCATCCTTAAGTATACTCCACCTCTGGTCAGGCATCTGTCAATTCTTTGTTGTGTGCTGTCAGCCAGAAACCCAGATCTCGTTCTTAGATACCACCTTCTTAACCTGCCATTCATTTCACTGATTAGTTTTTTGTTCACCTCTTGCCTTTATTGGGCAGCTGTGAGGAAAACACAAACTTTTCCTATGGTTTTCACTTTCTTGTCCAAGAGTCTTTTCACTTTCTTCTCCAGGATCAACTTTGATATTCTTCATCTAGTCTTTCATTTGAGAATCAGACTCACTGACAAAGAGCATGTAAAAGGATTAAGGAGGATAAAGGAAAATTAGGAAGTAGAACCTAATGAAGGGTAAGAAGAAGGTAATTGGCAAGACAAGACAAAGAGAGCAATTTCAGGATGAAGCAGATTAATTATCCCACTCAGTTTCTCTTCTGTCTTCTCCACAAATCCACAGCACAACACTGCTCATTAGTCTTTCGTCCTCGCGTCATTCTCCCACACCTTTTATCAGTTTGCCCCATCTTCCAGTTCCCTTTATCAATTTACTTCACCCTTCTGTTGTTCTGCTTTGTCTTTTCTTGATGACTCCTTTCTCCTCGTTGAGTCTGTTCTGGTTATACTCCCTGATCTTTCTTTATTTTCCTTAATCCTTTTATATACTCTTTAATTGTCAGTGATCCTGCTTGTCTTTTAACCCAGATATAGAAACCGAATCTATCTGTCTCTGAACCCGAAGATTATTCTGCATATTTTCTCACATTTCTCCTCAACATTCAAATTCTGACCTACTTCACTAATTCAAACCTGTCTCCAAATTACTAACACACTTTCCTTCTTATTTGTCTTCGGTTTTTCCCTCTGGTTCCTTCTCCCACAGAAGTAGAAATAGAAATCCTCTCTCTTCTCTGCTGACTACCTCACTTTCTTACCCAGACTCTTAGAAAATAGTCTGTCCATACTTGCTGTCTCTGCTTTTCCACCAACTCACCTCTGAACTCCTCACATTCTGACTTTTCAGCATATCTACGATTCCACTGAAACTGTTTTTTCCAAGTTTACAAAGGCTAAATCAAATGACCTTTTCCTTAGTCTCCAATCTTCTTGACCTCTCTTGAAGTTTTTGACAGCCTTTTTCATCATGAGTTCTTTGGAATTGTCATGAATCTTTGTGTTCATTAGAGTAACTAAATCTTTTCACAATTGATCATTGTTGCAATATTGCTGTTACTGTGTACAGTGTTCTCCTGGTTCTGCACACTTCACTTTTCATGGGTACATATAAGTCTTCCCAGATTTTTCTGAAACTATCCTCCTTCATCATTTCTTTTTTTAAACATTTATGTATTTATTTTACAACATTCAGTTCCACAAGCTTTTGAGTTTTTAATTTTCTCCCCCACCTTTCCCTCCTCCCTCTCTAAGATGGCATGCAAGCCGATATAAACTCTACATATACATTCATATTAAACATATTTTCACATTAGTCATGTTGTAAACAAGGATTATAACCAATGGAAAGAAACATGAGAAAGAAAAAACAAAACAGAGAGGAAAGAGTATGCTTTGATCTGTATTCAGACTCCATAATTAGTTCTCTGGATGTGGATAGCATTTTCCATCATGAGGCTTTTGGAGTTGTCTTAGAACTTTGCCTTGCTGAAAAAAGGCAAGTCTGTTAAAGTCAGTCATTATCTTATGTGGCTGTAACTGCGTACAATGTTCTCCTGGTTCTGCTCCCCTCACTCAGCATCAATTCATATAAGTCTTTCCAGGTTTTTCTGAAATTTGCCTGCTCATCATTTCTTATAGCATAATAGTATTCCCTCATAATCATATGCCACAACTTTTCCAGCCGTTCCCTAGTTGATGGACGTCCTTTCAGTGCTTTGCCACTGTAGAAAAAGCTGCTACAAGTATTTTTGTATGGATAAGTCCTTTTTCTTTTTCTTTGATCTCTTTGGGATATAAACCTAGTAGTGGTACTGCTGGGTCAAAGGGTATACACAGTTTTATAGCTCTTTGGGCAGAGTTCTGAATTGTTCTCCAGAAGGGTTGGGCCAGTTCACTACTCCACCAGTGATGTATCAGGTGCTGCTTCTTTCATGAAGTTTTTCCTCATCCTTCTGGTTTTTTCATTCTCCCTCCTTCAAATTATGCTGTACTCAGGTAAGTAAACTTACATTGTTTCCTCTAGAAGAGTGTTAGTCTCTTAAGGGCAAGAACTCTTGTATTCTCAGTACCAGGCAAAGAAGAATTGCCCACAATTGTTTTTCATTAAAATGTCTATTGAATTAAATTAACAAATATACTTTCTTTTTCAATGTTTTATTTTAGAGGGCAGCTGCTGGTTTGGCTTCTAGAGAAGAAAACAAAAATGACAGTTCTGATAGAGCAGAAAAAACTGCAGAGCCAGAACAATCCCATTCTAATACAAGTACCCTTACAGAGCGAGAACCAAGCTCATCTAGTCTCTGCAGTATCGATGAAGAGCATCTCACAGACATTGAAATAGTACGAAAAGTCTTTTCTTCTAAAAGAAGCCATGTGAATTTTGTCACAGAGATATTTCGACAGGTAAATGTATCTTGTTCTTTCTAATTTGAAGAGTATACCCTTTGACTGATACTTAAAATATTCGCTAATTTTTAGCTATTACAGTCAGTTTATGGATTATTCTTTGAATTGCTTTGGTTTTTAATTTTTTTTCAGTTCTTTAAAAGGATATTTTATGAAATAAAACATCACATGTATGCTTCAAATATTGTTTTTTCCCACATACATTTTGTTATAATTTTTTTATTTTTCTATTTTCTTAATTTAAAAAAAAAACACCTTCCTTTTCTTCTTCATTAAAAATTTCCTTAAAAATATTCATGTTTTAGGTTTTAGACTCTACCAAAACCCACCATTTGCTTAACAAGTTAAAGTAAAGCCTTATTATTTGAAGCTGTAAGGTAGTTGAGGTTACAGGTTACAAAAAAATTCCAGTTGATTAAGTGTTAATAGTCTCAGGTCTTGCTGTTATTTCTTTTGTCATCTCCTGTTCTTTGTTCTGCAAGAAGATCCACTTGTTCTTTTAGTGCCCTGGATAGTTTAATCCTGTCTAGTGACTTGACAGCATAAGGGCAGGTAGTTGTTCTGCTACTGTTTCCTGCTTGGCTTGGTCATCAACTCCCTGTTAGCCATTTTTGTTTCATTCCTTTTGGCTTAAAAAGCATTCCTCTTGGCAGAAAATACAGAAACAAAGTAAGAGATTGAGGAACTCCACATTTTCTCTGTCATCCATGATAATTACTCTTTAAGTTGTGATCAGCAGGCTTATCTTTCTCTGATCATCCTCTTTATCCCATCACAACTTTAAAACCTTTTTGTCTTTCTTTCTTCTCTTTGAGAGCCTCAGCTCATTCTGAGCATTATCGCTCCTGAAATGAGTTCTTATAGGACCATGCCTCACTTTTGTATTCATTCTCTGTTACGTGTTCCATCTTTTAAAATTGAAGCTGTTTGGTAAGTTCCCTCTCTTCATTGAATTTTGCATAGAACCCCTTCCGTTATTCCTAAGAATTGCTTCTCATTGTTTTCACAGTTTCTTAGGAGGTCTTCGTGAGCACTTTCTCTACTGATACTTCTGTAGAATTTTGTTTCCTGAGATCATGTAATCACAGAGTTTCAAAGTAGGAAGGGACTTGAACAGTTATCTAGTCCAAACTATATTCAAGAAAGAATATCCACTGGAATATCCTCCCAAAGTGAACACCTGCCCTTTTCTTAAAGCTCTCCTGGGACTGAGGCAGAGGGGAAGCCAAAGCAGGTTATTCCAATTTTAGACAACTCTTAATTGCATGGCAGTTTTCTTTGTATCAGTTTTAATTGTTGCCTCTTTACAACTTTCATCATTGTCTCCTAGGTCTGCCCCCTCAAGCCAAATAAAACAGGTCAAACTCCTTTTTCTACACTGTGGCTTTTCAGATACTTAGTGACATCTGTCATGTCACAGAATTATTGAATTTTGGAATTGGATGAGGTCCTTAATAGATACGATCTAGCTTATAACTGAAAAAAAGCAATCCATCTATCATATATCAATAAGTGGTCATACATCCTTTGCTTGAAGATCTCTGGAGAGGGAACCCACTACTCTATGCACCTCCCCTTTTCTCACACCCCCTTGCCCCCCATACCTCCCATTCCCCTTGTGCATAGCTCTGATTGCCAGGAACTGTCTTGGTATCAAGTCTAAATTTGCATCTTAGAATTTCTACTTCTTACTATTAGTTCTGTACTTTGGGTCCAAACAGAACAAGTTTGACCCCTCTTGAATATCACAGCCCTTCACCTGCTTGAAGACAGCAGTTATGTTCCCCCTGAACTTCCCTATCTCCAAGCTAAATACTCCTGCTCCTCCACCCCTTCCTTCTACCAATCCTTCTATCATTCAATCAGCATACATTTGTTAAGTGTCTAATGTGCTAGTGTGCTAATCTCTCATTTGAACAAATTCAGAGTTTAACCAATAGTGTGCCAGTGTAGCTGTCCCCACTTAACCTCTTATAATTGTTATTTTACTCCTTTGTGATATTTGACAGTCTGATAAGATGTCATCTTTTCCAATTAGGAGTTTTTATTCTAATTTCTCTTATTCATAATCTGTAGTGTTTTAAAAAGGTCATTCATAGCTTTTAGGTTATTTTAAAATTCTTTTTTTATCAGCAAAAATTCTTTTCTTCCGACTCAGTCTTCCCCCAAACAAAAGGAAAACAAAACCTCTTTAACAAACATGTATGATCAAGGAAACCAAATTTCTGTTTCGTCTATAGCCAAAGAAATACACTTCAAAGTTCTTATTACAGCTTCTGATGTTTTCATCAGGAATATTTGGAAGTTCTCTGTTTCATTAAAGTCTGTTTTTTCCTCTGAAGCATTTTACTCAGTTTTGCTGGGTAAGTTTTTCGTGTCTGTAAGCCTATTTCCTTTGCCTTTTGGAATATTGTATTCTAAGCTGTTCAGTCCTTTACAGTGGTGGCTGCTAAATCATCTGAGATTCTTACTGTGACTTCTTGGTGCTTGAATTTTCTTTTTCTGGGTGGTCACAGTATTATTTCTTTGACCTGGAAGCTCTGGATTTTTGCTGTGATGTTTCTAGGAGTTTTCATTTTGGAATTTCTTTTAGGATGTGATTGGTAATAGTCTCTCTCTGTTCACTTTGCTCTGGTTCTAAGAGATCTGAACAGGTTTTTTTGAAGATTTCTTGTAATAGAATATCTAGGCCTTTTTTTTGGTCATGACATTCAGATAGTACAATGATTCTTTTAAAAAATTTATTTATCTTTATTAAATATTTCCCAATTACATGTAAAATTTTTTAACATTTAATTTTTAAAATTTTGAGCTCCAAATTTTCTCCCACTCCCTGAGAAGGCAAGCAGTATATCAATTATACATATCAAATCTTGCAAAACATTTCCATATTAGCCATACTGCAAAAGAAAACACACCAACAACCCTCAAAAATAAAGTTAAAAAATAAAATAATAAATTTTATTTGTTAATAAAATAAAAATTTTATGTTATTATAATATTATATCATGTTAATAGAATAAGATTTTTTTTAAAAAAATAAAATAACAAAATAAAGTTTAAAAACACGTTTTAATCTGTACCCAAGAGTTTATTAGTTCTCTATCTGGAGGTTGATAGCATTTTTCATCATGGATCCTTTGGTATTATCTTAGATCATTGTAGTCCAGGTATTCATAGTTGATCACCATTACAATATTGCTGTCACTGTGTCCAGTCTCATGGTTCTGCTCAATTCACTTTGCATCAGTTCATAGTTTTCCCAAGTTTTTCTGAAACCATCCTGCTCATCATTTCACATAGCACAACAGTATTCCTTCATAATCCTATGCCAAAAGTTGTTTAGCCATTCCCTTAATGGATGGGCATCCCATCAATTTCAAGATCTTTGCCATACAAAAAGAGTTACTTGTAGCTCTTTTGTGTAAATAGGTCCTTTTCATTTTCCTCTGATTTCTTTGGGACACAAACATGTTGCTGGGCCAAAGGGTATATGCAATTTTGTAACTTTTGGGGGTTAGTTCCAAATTATTACTTAGAATGATTAGACTAATTCCCAACTCTACCAACAGTGCATTGGTGTCTGAGTTTTTAACAAACAGACTCAAATGTCTATCATTTTTTCTGAGACCATTGATAAGTTTTTTTTCTTCTGAAAACTGCCTCTTCATGTCTTTGACCATTTATCATTGGACAATGGCTTGTATAGTACAATGATTCTGAATTTTTTTTCTCCTTAATTTGTTTTCCAGGTCAATTATTTTTGCTATGAGATATCTTCTTTTTTCTTTTTTTTTTTTTAAACTTTGTTTTAGTATATCTTGTTGTCATGGAGCTTCTATTTGGTACATTCTAAATTTTTAGGGAGTTTGTTGATTGGAGAAAGTTTTTTTTTAACCTCTTTTACCATTCTCTTAATTCACTTTCCAATTCTTTCCTCCTTGACCCATTTTTTTTTCCAGTTTTTCCCTCAAGTACTCTCATTTCTTGCTTTCATCTCTTTCATGGAATTCTAGTTGTACCTTAGCTGAAGGATTTTTTTTCTTTTCTTTTTTTCTTTTAGGCTTTGCTCATAGATGCTTTTGGAATAATTTTCTTCTTCTGGATTTGTCTTGAGCTTTTTTGTCACCAAAATAACTTTTCGTGGTGTGATTTGTTTGTTTGCTGGCTCATTCTTGCAGGCTACTTCTTCACCAGGCTTGATTTTGGGGCTGGTCTCTGTGCACTTCTAGAGGGAAGGTTCAGTCTGGTCCTGTTCCTCTTTTCTTGGAATGTTGAGTGTTGTGTTGCTCTAAGCATTCAGAAACTCAGGATAGGCATGTGTGATATTTTGGTGCTCCCAAAATAGGAAAGTCTAATTACCTCTCCCTTCCCTTTCTATGCTCTGTAAGTTACTGGTGTGGGTTTTTGGTTGCTGCTGGACTTAGCAGCCATAAATGAGGTGAGAAGCTCTGCTTTTGCAGTGACAAGAGTTGTATGCTTCAAGTAAGAATAGCAACCAAATAGCAAACCAAACCCCTCCTTTTGGGGACAAAAAGGATCAAAGTACGAAACGGGAGGAAGACAACACAGTTAGAACTCCTGCACCAAAAGCTTCCAAGCAACATGAAGACTGCCTAAAAGCCATAGATCAACTTAAGAAGGATTTTGAAAACCAACTAAGAGAAGTGGAGAAAAAATAGGGAAGAGAAATGAGAATGATTCAAGAAAATCATGAAAAGAGAGTCAACAAC
>CM053589.1:9688143-9793189 GCA_028646515.1 Pseudochirops corinnae | reverse complement strand
GGATGCTTTCTAAGTTCTTTTTTTGATCATGGCTTTCAGGTAGTCCAGTAATTTTTAAATTGTGTCTCCTGGATCTATTTTCTAGGTCAGTGGTTTTTTCAATGAGATATTTCACATTGCCTTCTATTTTTTCATTTGATTGGATCTGTTTAGTAGTATCTTGATTTCTCATAAAGTCATTTGCTTCCATTTGCCCCAATCTAATTCTGAAGGAATTATTCTCCTCAGTGAGCTTTTGAGATTCTTTGTCCATCTGGCAAATTTGACTTTTTGAGGCATTCTTCTCCTCATTGGCTTTTTGGGCCTCTTTTACCATTTGAGTTAGTCTATTTTTTAAGGTGTTATTTTCTTCAATCAGGTTGTTGACTCTCTTTTCATGATTTTCTTGAATCATTCTCATTTCTCTTCCCTATTTTTCTTCCACTACTCTTATTTGTTTTTCAAAAATCTTCTTAAGCTCCTCTATGGCCTGTAAGCAATTCATATTTTTCTTAGAAGCTTTTGGTGCAGGAGTTTTGACTGTGTTGTCTTCTTCCTTTTCCATGCTTTGATCTTTTCGTCCCCAAAAAAGGAATCTAAAGTTGGATTGCTGTGCTTGATTTGCCTGCTCATGTTGCCAGTCAATTACTTGACTTTTGAGCTCTTTGCCACAGTAGAACTCTGCTTCCAGAGGGGAGAGCTTTGTCCCAAATTGCTGGGGTTTTTGCAGTTGCTGGAGCTATTAGGAGGCCGCTGTTTTTTGCAACCCCCACCAGCTTTGGCTCACTGAAAAAGCACCTCAGGACCACCACCCAAGACTGCTATCCAGATCCAGGCAGGTTAAGGCAAGAGCACTTAGCCTCTGAACGGTCACTTGGCCCTCCTGCAATCTTCAGGCTGGGAGCTCTGAAGCAGCCACATGGAGGCAGCTACAAGGCCACTGCTTCCACCGCTTCTGACTCTGAGGGCAGAAGGCCAGACCTGCTACTCCGTCCCCCCCCAAATTCAGCTGAGTTCCATTGACCTTTCACTTTGCCTTTGGAATTTATGGGTTGATAATTCTGTAAAGTGCCACAGCTGCTGGTGATCCACTCTCCCGAAACTTGTATCAATATTCATTAGCAATATTAGCCTATTTTCTTTCTGTTTTGACCCTCGTTGGTTTAGGTATCAGCACTGGTAGGATCCCTTCATTTCCTGTTTCTAAAAATAGATTCTGTAGTGTTGGTATTAATTGATATTGATTGGTAATTTAAATATTTGGTAGGATTCACTTGTAAATCTGGTCCTAGGGTGTGTTTTTTTTTCCCTTGGATGTTTACTGACTTTTTGTTCAGTTTTCTTTTTTAAAGAGTTATTTACATACTCTCTTGGTAGTATCTTAATCTGAGCAATTTCTATTTAAAACATTTACCATTTTATTCAGAATATTAGTTTTATTGACACATGTTAGGACAAAACAATTTCTGATACTTTCTTTTTTATTGGTTGTGAATATTGCTTTTTTATTTCCAGTACTGATAATTTGTTTTTCTTTTCTAAAAAATATCAAACCACTGGCTTAATGGCATGTCTGTTTTATTGTTGTTGTGAAAAAATCAACTTCTAGTTTTAATTGTCCATCAAAAATTTTAAAATTTGCTTTCAGTTTTGCTAATCTTGCTTGATTTTTAGGATTTCTATTTTTGGTAGTTAATAGGGGAATTGATTTGTTGGAGTTCTAGTGTTTTTAGTTGGATGCTCAGATTTTTTATTTGATCTTTCTCTCTTTTACTAACGAAAACATTTGGAGATAAAAAATTTTCACTTAAATATTGCTTTGGCTGCACCCCACAGATTTTAGTATGTTATCTTGTTATTATCTTTAATGAAATTATTGATTGTTTCTATGATTTGTTCTTTGACTCTTTAGGATTTAGTTACCCAGTTTCCAATTAAGTTTTTTTCTGATGAATTTTTAATCTGTACAATTTTTTTAGTGCATTGTGGTCAGAAAGAATTACTTTCAATCTTTCTGCTTTTCTGTACTTCTCTTTTTCTCGTTTTAACTTATTCCTTATACCATTCATTGGGCAGATACATAAGTGCACACACACTCTCTTCCTTTTGATTAGTTCAGACAAGAATGAGGTTCAAGTGTCAGCTACTCCCCCTCTCTTCTTCCTTGGTTTTAAAGACTTCTTGTACACCCCAATTAATGTGAGGTCTTTTTCCCCCATCCTTCATTTTGCACCTCTCCCCTTTTTCATCCTCCCTCCCAATATATTCCTTATCCCTCCCCTTCTCATTCTTCTTTTGAGCTCATGAAAACATAACAGAACCACCTCCAGGTTTTCTCTTTAATTATACTGTCTCAATGACACTTGATGAAGGTTGAATTCTGAGGGGATACATATAGCATCTCCTCATATTACTGCATAAATGGCTTATCCTTCTTGAGTACTTAATCATTACTTTCTCATGTTTACCTTTTTATGTTTCCCTTTGCTTCAGAGTTTGTGTTTCAGTTTTTCTTCTCCTTTCTTGACTTTTTGATCAGGAATTCTTAGAAGTTTTCTTTTTCATGGAATTGTTAAATGTGTATTTCTCTCCATCCTCTTCTTTTATACTTTTCCTTCTCATTTCCTGTCCCCCTTTATGAAGAAGAAACTGGGCACTAATCCATCGGATTATTCTTAGTTTTTTTGTACAAGTCGTTCTGGGTTGATCATATGTATTTTTTTGCCTTTCGGAGTATTGTATTTTAAGTTCCTTATTCCTTTATAAAATGGTTCCTTACAAATCACGTGTAATCCTGATTGTAGCTCCTCATTACTTGAATTCTTCCCTTCTGGCTACTTGCAGGATTTTATTTTTCAACCATGGAGCTCTGGATATTGGTTCTAATATTCCTTCGATTTTCACTTTGAGGTTTCACTTCTCAGGTTTCTAATTGATTCCTTCAAATTCTACTTTGCCCTCTAGTTTTATGAGATCTGGGCAGTTTTCTTTTATGATTTGTTGAAATGTGATTGACAGGGTATATGATATTTGGATTTGGCTTGTCTGTAAAGAATTTAGGGGACAGAGGTTCTCCTAACCCAGAGAGCTTTATTTACACAGAAGTGGTGGGCTAGTCCTTGGGAGTCCTTAGCAGTTTGAGAAAAGACAGGGGATTACTTTGACACACAAGTTTTGGGCACTCAGCTGTGGGTGGGGGTGTGCCCCTACATGGGCAGGTAACCACAGGGAAGGATATCAGGAAAGGGGAAGTAGGTGTGTTGGATATTTTATAAAACAGTTCAGGGATGGGGGGGGGTCATAAAACAGGGAACTTAACTTGCAACATTTAAGGATATGGGCACAACCCTAGGGGTTAATTGTATACATAAGATATCAAGATTTTTCTTGTCAAAAAGATAAAGCCCCCTGTTACTGGACAGATTTAGATTTAGACAAGGCTGTCATTATTGCTGGGCAGAAGTCAGCCTCATCATTCCCCCTTTTATTTATAAGAGAAATCTTTCGGGAAGATAGCTGGTGGTTTCTTCTTTGGTAACTACTTCCTGCTGAGCGTAGAACTGTCTCTAAGAAAGAGGGGGCCAGATGGTTGGGGGGATTGACATCTGAATTTGTTGCCAGTGGAGTCCAAGGTAGAGTGTCCTATACCTGGCGACATGGTAGCCCAGGAGTCAGAAATGGAGTTTCTATATACAAGAATACACAGAGTACACCAACAAATTAAATAAGCATGGCCTGAAAATCAGAAGCAGTAGAATAATTAGAAGGGGAGTCAAAATAGGAGATAACCATGAGCCCCAAGAGGAGGTAGAGGGAGATACCAGGTTGGAGTGGATGTCTTGTGTCCTATAGGATGCTTTGCATCCTTTGGATGCAAAGTTGTACTTTATGGGAATTATTAACGTATGTACAGAAGAGGTGTTGGCCAAAGCACAAATACCTCCTGTAGAGGCAAGAAGATATTGAAGAGCAGGATGATTATCTGGAACCAAATTTGCTAAAGAGTCTAGTGACTCTCGAAGTTCAGATAAATCTTGGACTGTGTCATTTGCGAGGAGTGAAAGGGTGGCTGTGGTCATACCAAGGGAGTAAATACTCACCTCCCTTGGATCCCTTTTGACACGGGTGGGGTTGGGAATGGGCAGTAAGATTGTAAGTCTGGATCAGGGGGACCACCTGGCCAAGTGTGCACTGTCCAGATGGTTGGTAAGGGTAGAGGTCAGGACAACATCAGGGGGTTGGGTAACATTAAAGATGACCAGTTCACAAAGGAAGACAGTTCCCTGGGGTAGTACAAAGGGAAGTTGTGGCTTTTTTAAGCCAGATTTTAACACTATTGCTTGTATGAGTGATGTGTTGCAGGAACCAGGAGATACTGAGGCCATTGTCAAGTAATGTTATAAGGATATAGAGTGCTGCTGGTCAATGGAAGATACTTGAGAGGGTTCTGGATGAGAAGGAAGTGGGGGTTTGTTATGCTTGAGCCTTTGCGCCTTGTACCCATATTTGTTAACATACTAGTAATAAGGATCATCTCCAGCACAGAGGCAGGGGCCTTGACTGTCGCAGTTAAGTGGGCAGTTACTGTAGCGGGAAGGTCGTCAGGGGAATGCTCAGAGGACAAATTTGTGCCTGATTCTCGGGAGATAAGGAAAGGGCTACAGGAATCAAATCTGCTTCCTGTGGATGGTGGTGACACATCTAGCAGTCATGCTCCCTGTTCCGAAACTCCAGAGTTCCCTGTTTGAATCAAAGCATTAGACTCCGCAGCAGGGAAGCAGGCCAAGCCCTTGGCACAGGGTGGGAGTTAACAATAGAAAAAGGAAGAATAACTTGATTATGCTTTCTTGAGCAGAACCCAAAACAGAGGAGTGGAAGCAGAACAAGCAACCACTCAGCCATAAGCAGATTATAAGATGTCCTTTATCTCTTTTGAAGAGTAGTTTCCCATCCTCCATAGGTTCACAGGTATACTGCTCAGGCTGCCCTATGATAGAAGACACAGGTTTTATCTGAGACACGTGTGTCCAGCTAGGGAGGCCTTCAAGCTTCACTGTGGTGGTGGTGGTTGTTAAGATGACCTTGTATGGCCCCTTCCATTTTTATCCCCAGAGGGTTAGTACTCTGTGATTTCCAAGATTTTAAATAAACCATATCTCCGGGGCTGATAGGGAGTAGACAGAAACTGTTTTTTCTGGCTTGGGGAGGTATGAGTTGGCTTAGTCAGATACTGCCTTTTGTACTCGCCCCAGAGTGAGGGAGTACTTAGTAGTTGGTGTTCTGAGTCTATGAGATTATCAGTAGGAAGGGCCTGCCATCCATGAGTTCAAAGGGGCTAAGTCTGATGTCTATCCGAGGGACCATGTGGACACAAAGCAGGGCTACAGGGAGAAGGTTCACCTGTTTCTGCCAGACTTCTAGGGTCAGTTTAGTAAAGGTCCTTTTTAGGGTATGGTTCATCTTTTCAGCCTAGCCCAAGGGCTGAGGGTGCCAGGCAGAATGATGTTGGTAGGTTTTGTCTAATGTTTCAGCAACTCCTTGAGTGATCTGGGAATTGAATGCTGGTCCATGGTCACTTTACACAGATCTGGGAATAATATCATCCACGTGTACCTTTGTCACTTCTGCGACTTTTCCAGTGCAGCAAGGGAAAGCTTGTACCCAGTTTGTAAAGGTGTCTGTTAGCACTAATTGGAGCTGAAAGCCTCTGCAGAGGGGCCTATGCATACAGTAGGAAAGTCACACAGTTTTGGGCAAGTCATCTGGGAAAGTGACACAGTTTTGGGCAAGAGTAAGGAGAGATGGGGGTCTAACCACTCCTTCAGCTCTATATGGCTTAGGCACATATAGAGCAAGCATTGCAAACCTGCCTGATTGTTTGTAGCATTCAGGTCTAGTAAAGAGGGGCCTCACCAGGTTGTAACGTGCATGCTTTCCTAGATGTGTAACCTAGTAGAGTCCAAAAAGGTGTTTCCACATTCTGGATCCTGGGATTGCTAATTGACTAGAAGGTGACTTAAACTAACCAGAAGGGGAAAGTTCATATCCATTCCCCCTGCTATTGTTGTTCCTGAATAGTATATTGAGGAGTCAAAGTGAGTAACTGGAGGTATCAGGGGAGTCATCAAGACTGACTCCTGAGCAGTGGCTTTAGCAGCCTTATCTGCCAGTCAGTTTCCCATAACCTGTTCAGATTCCCCTTTTCCTGGTGATCTTTACAGTATATGACTGCCACTTTTTGGAGAGAGTATACTGCCTGAAGAAGGTATAGAATTTTGACCCCATGTTTAACGGGAGTTCTTTGTGGTCAAGAATCCCTCTTCCTTCCAGATAGCGCCATGGGCACATAAAACATGGAAGGCATATTTGGAATTTGTAAAGATGTTTACCTTGGTTTTTTTCCCTATTTTCAAGGCTCTGGTGAGCACTTAGTTTCTGTGGTGTCCTGTAGCCTAATTATCATGGAACTGGCTCTTGTCATCCCTCCTTTTATAAAACTAGAACAGTCAGTGTACCATTCTTTATCAGGATTATCAAGAAGGTTGTCTCTTAGATCAGGACTGCTAGAATATACAGAATCAAGGTTCTTGTTGCAATTGTGGATAAAGCTTTCAGAGCCATAGCCTCAGGAAGCAAAGTGACTGGATTCAAGGTGTTATGTGCAGTACAGAGTCAGGTCAGGGGTGTCTAGCAGAAAGTGCTTGATATTTAGTAAGATGGTCACTTGCCAGCCACTGGTGTCCTTTGGTTTCTAAAATGATCTGGACCCAATGAGGTGTCAGAACTTCCCATGGTTGGCCAAAGGTAAGTTTGGAGGCTTCAGTAATAAGGAGGACAGTGACTGCAACAGCCCAGAGGCAGGAAGGCCAGCTGGCCACAACAGAGTCAAGCTGCTTAGAAAAATAGGCCATGCGTCTTGAGTCAGGTCCCAAGATTTGAGTAAGGACTCTCATAGCCTGTCCCTGCCTCTCCTCCACATAAAGAGCAAAAGATTTTTCCAGATTAGGTAATGTTAGAGCAGAGGCAGAGGTAAATTTAGACTTAAGGGTACTGAAGGCCTCTGTCTGTTCAGGTCCCCATTCTAAGACACATTATATGGCAGTGACCCCAAAGTTGGGAAATCTGGATTCTCTAGAATCCAGCCATGCCAAGAAAAGTATGTAACTAATTTTTTTGGCTGGTTCAGGGTAAGACAAAATGACTTGCTTTCTTTCTGATGCTGAAGACTGAGAGGTGGGAGTTAAAGTATGAACCAAACATTTTATGGACTGACAGGCAATGTGGGCTTTGGATAAAGAGACCCTATATCCATGGGAACCCAGAAAATTAAGAGTCTGTATGGCTGTTATAAAAGTGGCTTCTCAAGTAGGACTCCAAATGAGGATGTTGTCAACATATTGATTGAGGCTACTGTTAGATAATTCAAGGTCCTTTAAATCTCTACCCAGAGCTTGTCCAAATAAGTGAGGACTATCCCTAAAACCCTGTGGGAGGACAGTCCATGTTAATTGGTGTGGCATCAGCTCCTGGGGAGATGCCCATTTAAAGGCAGAAATAAACTGGGACTCTCAGTGAAGAGGAATGCCAAAAAAAGCATCTTTGAGATCTAGGGTAGTGAACTAATGGGTATCACCTGGAATCTGGGTCAGAATAGTATATGGATAAGGCACAATAGGGTGAATGTGGACCACTGTCATTGACAGCACATAGGTATTCCTTGGTTGGTTTACTTACAGGGAGTATAGGAATATTGCAAGATGACTGACAAGGGACCAGCAACCCATATTGGAGAAATTTGTCAGTGAGAGGTTGCAACCCAAGCTGTGCCTCTAGCTCGATAGGGCATTGTTGATGGGGGAAGACTTTGGGGTCTTTGAGGTGAACTTTAATAGGGGTCACATTAGTACCCCTCCCAGGGATACCATCTTCCCAGACCAAAAGATCTACTGAATTCCAGCTTTCAGAGGGAATGTGGGATGGAAAGTTTTTGGTAGATGTCTAGAGCCAATTGAGAAATAAAATACATACTTAAAACTGTGACTCCTGTAGGAGATTAAGGATCCAAGTGTAACAGTAATTAATTTAGCAGGTACTTAGCCCTTAGTAACTAAGGTAACAGAAGGTATGAACTCTGTCTCCTGTTGCTGACATAACAGTAAGGGGTTGGCTGAGACAGGAAGCTAATGTGTATGTGTATAAGAAGAACCTCAGAGAGCGGCAGTCAGAATCAAGAATTTTTACTTCTGGTGGAGGAAGCAGAATTGTTACATCATCTGAGAGCTGGGCTGCTACTGGACTGAGAACTGAGTTGGAGTTTTCTATGAGACCAGAATCTGGTGAAGGCTGAAATTGCTGCTGAGAAGGCTGAGAAGGCTGCCTGGAAGGCTGACATTTCTTCTGGGTCCTAGGGCCAGCCAAACTGCTGGAGGACTGAAGAAGCATGACCGAGATGCTAAGACTTTGTGACTTGATTGATTCTTGAGTTCCTGGCAACAGAAGTTGTGAAGGTTTTGAGATATGCTGGACCCTGTGAACTTCAGTGTATAGCAAGAATTGCCCAGAGGACTGGACGAGAACCTGGGAGCTGTCTGCCTCTGAATCCAGGTGACTGGTGGATTCAGGTAGGAACTGGGACCATGGAAGGGGATCCAGGGAATCTGAGAGAGCACCCCAAGTCAAGATGAAGAACAGGCCTCTCCTTGGATATTGAATGCGTGATGAAATTGAAGTTTGCTAGACACTGAGGGGTGGAGGGTTTGTGTAATTTTCTAATGATGGTATTTAGTGAATAACGATACTTAGTGACTGATTGCTAGATAAGTGACTGATTAAGTTAATCTGTAATTGCCCCATGAGTGGAAGATTGATTATTATATTGTGAGATGACTGAATGAGGAAGCAAACCTCTTTGAGGATATCAGATGATTATTCTTTTGTTTTTTATTCTAAATACTGCGAACATTTTGGTTAAAACTATGTGGCCATTCTAATGTTAAGCTGTTGTGAACACTATATTGTGATTTTCTGTGGTAAGATTTAATGTTGTGAATATTATATTGTGATTTGTTGTGAATGTTTGCCTTGATTTGTAATGGAATAAATGGAGTGTTCACTATACTGTGTAATCAGAACCTTAAGAGCTATTCATGGTAGCTTTCTTTTGGGAAGCTGCTTGTGCATGGCATTACACCAAGTAATACTTTCTTAGAGCCTCTCCTGACCTATTCCTGAAGAGGGCAGAGTTTTTCTCTGACCCTTGTGTAATTGCTCTTAATTTGTTATAGCTCATTTGTTTCTTTAAGCTACCTTTCATGCCTTCTAGGAGGCAGGTGATTATATGGTCTCTTTTCTCCTAATCCTTATCATCAAGATAGTCCCAAGAGGGACAGTGACTGCCCTGGGTGGGTAAGAGGGGCCAGTCACAGACCTGGCTAGATCATTACTGTATTTCTGGGCATAGTCCCAAATCATTCTCTTTTCCTTTATGGAACGTGAGGTAGAAGTAATAAAGTTGATCTTGCCCCAGGTTAAGTCAAACTGTAAGGAAATAGAGCAAAATCCTTCTATAAATATGGTGGGGTCCCTTGAGTAGCTGCCCAATTTCTCTTTAATTTAGGCAGGATCAGCCACTGAAAAGCAAACATGAACTAGAGTATTCTCCCCTTCCCCTCCCCAGGATCAGGGATTTCTCCTAGAAGGAACATCAGAATGAATTGAAGAGGACTTGGAGACAGGGGTATTAAAAAGGGGGGGGGGGTCCTCCTGTCTGGTATTTGAGAGACTTAGCATCAGGTGGTCAGGACGGAGTATGAGAGAGGCTAAGGGACTCGGAGAAGGCCCTTTGGGGTCTTGGTGAGGAATAGCAGGGACAGGAGGTTTAGGGGTAGTGGGCAGAGATTTAATCCTGTACACAAATGGATCATCTAGAATGTTGGGTTCAGGGTTCAGTGCCTTCTCAGATTTGGGGACTTAGGGGCCAAATTTAGGGCATACAAGGAGCATTTTGCAAGAATCATGAAAGTCAAAGTCTTGGGAAAGAACCATGAAAGTTTGGACATAGGGGACTCCAATCCATTTTCCCTCCCCCCAGCAAAAAAGATGTAACTACAAAATAGTATTGTAATTAAGGGAGCCATTGACAAGCCACTTTTCCTGGTCTCTGAGTTGTATTGTGGGCAGGCTGTATTACAGAAAAAGATGAGATGCCTTTTCTCAAGGTTCCCATTCCCAAATTTTTCCCAATACCTTAATAGAAATATCCTGTTCCATGTCCAGTATCCTGCAGCCACTCACATTCAGTGTCCCAAAGAGGGGGAGAATGAGAGAAGTTAAATGAAAGGCATCCCCCTTAAAGAGCCAAGAACCATCTCACCTGACTGCCTGAAAGTCAGAGATAGACACAATACCGTGGTAATCAAGGTGCCTGGAGGGGTCAGCTGTCTTGCCTGACTGCTCAGAAGTTAGAGATACCCACAGTGCCACTCTGGGTAATCTAAGCACCTGGAGTGGTCCAGCCATGAGACACAAAGGAGATGGGAGGGAGAAAGAAAAAGAGCCCACCTGTTGGCTGGAAGATCTGACCTTTGGACGACTTCCCAGTCAGGGAATGAAATGATGAGGTAAATCATGTTCAAAGTGGGGTTGTGTGGAAAGAATTTAGGGGACAGAGGTTCTCCTAACCCAGAGAGCTTTATTTACACAGAAGTGGTGGACTAGTTCTTGGGAGTCCTTAGCAGTTTGAAAAAAGATAGAGGATTACTTTGATAGACACATTTTAGGCACTCAGCTAGTGGTGGGGATATGCTCCTGTGTGGGCAGTTAAATGTCAGGAAAGGGGAAGCAGGTGTGTTGTGTACTTTATAAAACAGTTCAGGGATGAGGGGTCACAAAACAGGGAACTTAACTTGCAACATTCAAGGATATGGGCACAAACACCAGGAGTTAGTGATGAACACAGAAAATAGTAAGATTTTTTTGTCAAAAGATAGAGCTCCCTGTCACTGGGAAGATTTAGATTTAGGCAAGGCATTCATTGTTGCTGGGTAGAAGTCAACCTTATCATGATGTCTAGCCTCTTTTTGTTTGATCGTGGTTTTCAGCCACTTTTTCTTTTATTTCATTTTTTTATTCTTAAAAGTTTTCTCCTTTGTCTTTTCCAAGTCAGTTGTTTTTGCTGAAGATTAATTTACCTTTCTTTTTGGTATTTTTAAATCTTTTGACTTTTGTTTTAACATTTCTTCTTGTGTCATGGAGTCACTGACTTTTATTTCATTCATTCAGGTTCTCAAGAAGTTGTTTTTTTTCTTGGTTAAGGTTTTTTACCCCATGTTCCATACTGTTCATTCTCTTTTCTAGTGTTCCTTCTATATCTTATTTTCCTCCATCTTTCTCCTCTAGCTTTTTTTTTTTTTTAATAATTTTTAGCTTAAAAAAAAAAAGCAGTAAACCTTTATTTCTTTCAGGAGTTCTAGTTGAGCTTATTTATGCCCAATGTATGCTTTGCCTTCAGGCTTTGCTCATAGATATTTCAGAGTTTTCCTCTTCTGAGTTTGTGTCTTCATTTTATCTGTCACTGCAGTAGTTCTCTATGGTAGGATTTTGTTAGCTCTTTCTACCACCTACTTCTTTTTTGCAGATTTTATGTTAGAGCCAGACCCTGTACTTTCAGGAATATTTGAGCTGAGTTTTTGATCCCTATATCCTTGGATGCTTTCTCGGAGTATCAAATGTTGTGTTATTCTAAGATCTCAGGTCATCTGGCTCTCTGTCTGAGCGTATAATAGTTGAGTTGCTCTTGGTTGGTGCTCCAGGAGACTCTTGGAGTACTCAGCCACTGCCAGTCAGCTGAAAAACTTTTGCAGGCTAAGAATGACAGAACTTTGTGCTTACGTACTTTGAGTTGTTTGGCTTTTACTATTGCTGTATTAATCACATCTGCAGTTAATGGGAATGGATAGTGAAATCAAGAAAATATGATGTATTTAATAACAAGAAATACAGGGAGTTTTTTTTTAACCTAAAAAAGCAAGGCAGCTGCTAGACTCCCTAGCAGCTAGAGGGACTACTTTTTCAGGTTTATTCATACATCTAAATAATGCAAATTTAAAATTTGCACTTTTTCCTAAAATTTTTATCTTTTATGGTTTTTTTGGACTTTACTTCCAAAGATCCATGTTCATCAGTGTAGATGTTCTTCATACCAGCGCATATTGTAATGCTTCTGTGCTTTACTTTTTTATCAATTGCCGTAGCCTCAGATCATCACATAGCCATTTCGCTGTGAGCATCTATGAACTTAGGTAAGCAGCATTCCTTAGATCATAGACTCATAGTCAGTTATCAGTCCTTCTGCTTTGAAACCTTTCCAAATTAGTAGGACTTTTCAGATCAGACCATGCATTCTGCTGGAGTAGTTTTTGAGAACCTTGGGTGGGAGAAGGAGGTCACCTCAATTCCATGATGAATTGATGATAATAGGACCTTATTGGATAATTTTTCCTTATGTGGTTAAAAAAGTTTTACATTAAATACAATTTTCTTTCTTTCTTGAGGTCAGTTCCTCCCCCACCCCCGCCCCTCACGCCCCCATTATTGATGAGTAGAAGAATAAAATTTTATGTTGAAACTTTGAATGTACTTATTGCATGAACCATGGTTCATTATTATTCCAACATAGATAATTTGGTTGGGAGACCTCTCTGCGTCTCTTGTTCGGTTTTTTCAGTCATACCTGATTCTTCTTAATCCCATTTGGACTTTTCTTGTCAAAGATACTGGAGTGGTTTGCCATTTTCTTCTGCAGCCCATTTTACAGATGAGGAAACTGAGGCAAACAGGGTGAAGTGATTTAATTTGAACTCAGGAAAATGAGTCTTCCTGACTCCAGATCTGGCACTGTCTCCACTGTACCACTTAACTGCCTATTTCATTACATCCATCTGAGCTCAGACCAAGTCCTGCTCTTCAGTTCTAGCAGTGTTTTGATTTGACGTATTCTCCACCTTTGCATCCTTTGCTCTGGGAATTCTCATCCAATTAACACTACTATTGCTCTTAGGAAAAAAAAGCCTGTCGGTTGTCTTGACCTATTGTTCTACTCACAGTCCTTCTGATTTTCTCGATCATGCCCCTCGTTCTGGTTACCACTCCTTCTGTGTTGTCTCCCTTTATTAGAATGTAAGCTATTTGAGGACTGGTACTTGTCTTCCTTTTGTATCTGCAGTGTCTAGATATATAGTAAGTGCTTAATAATTCTTTCATTTATTCATTAATTTCATGATAATTTTACTTGACAGTCATGTTTGCAAATGGAGGCAAGAGAGAGTATTACACAGACCACAACTTAGTTGGTTTTAATGTTTGGGGAAATTTTTATGTCACCTTCTGTATCAGAATTAATACACACCTGCTACTTCAGCAGAGAATGTTGCATTATCTGTCATGATAGTGATGTTTTTGTGTCTTTGAATAGGCATTTTTATTACCCATTTGTGAAGCAGCTGCCATGAGAAAAGTGGTGAAAGTTTATCAGGAATGGATACAGCAGGAGGAAAAACCTCTGTTCATGAAAGAGCCTGAAGAAGTTGAGATTACTTCCGTAAATTTACCTTGCATTGAGAGTGACGTAGAAGCTGACGTTCTATCAGAAGAAGGAAAAGAAAATGAGGAGGTAAAATTAAAATGTGTATATGTGTGTATGTGTGTGTGTGTGTGTGTGTGTGTGTGTGTGTGTGTGTGTGTGTGTGTGTGTGTGTCTTTCATAACATATAGGACTTACTTCACAGAAAGTTTTGTGACTGTTAATGTCGATCTTTTTGCTAGTTAGGAAGGTAAAAATATAATTCAGTACGGGGTATAATTTAACTAATAAACTTTTACCTTTTGCTCACTCATGAAATGTGGCACTATTATTTGATATTACAAATAAAAAGGAAGATCTTTTAAAAAATTAGTGGTTAAACGGTATTTACAAATTTGTGTATAAATTAAAATTATATTCTTGAAATGCAGTCCAGGGTCATTACGTGGTCATTAGTGTTATTGAAGGGAGATTGATGATGTCTATTGGAACTCATTGTTTCTGGTTCTCGTTTCCTCATTTTAACTTATTCTTTACACCATTCATTTGGCGGATACGTGTGCTGTTTTGTTAATTTTAATTAGTCCTATCATTTAAAACATTTTTTCAAATGTGAGGTCTTATATCCCCCTCCAGGTTAATTTAAGTTTCTCAAGGCCAGAGAACACATCTTACACTTTTTTGTGTCTATGTAAAGCCTACCACAGAGCTTCATGCTTTATATTTGTTAGCTAATAAGTGAAATGAAGAAAGCATCTTTCATTTTTAGGTAGACTGAGCACTTAGGCAAGTGATTCCTACCTCTCTGGTGGCTCCTTCTCTGTCTCTCTTGCTGGATCCTCATTTCATGTCTCCTAACCGTAGGGTATTCTGCAGGGCTCCATCCTGAGTTCTCTTCTTTCTTTATACTAGATGATCTCATCAGCTTTCATGAATTTAATCATCGTCTCTATCCTGATAATTCTTTTTCTTTCTTTTTTTGGAGAGGGAAAGGCAGGACAGTTGGGGTTGTGACTTGCCCAAGGTCACACAACTAGTAAGTGTTTGTCTGAGGCTGGATTCGAACTCGGGTCCTCCTGACTCCCCTCTAAACCCAACCTCCTTCTGAACTTCACTACTACTGTAAAGGGTACCACCATCGTTACATTTCCCCAGGCTTGCAACTTCGATGTTATCCTTGACTTCTTACTGTCTCTCCCCTCCCATTTCTGATCTGTTACTGAAACCTGCAACATCTCTTAAGCTCCCCATTTGGTGTTGTCACCACTTTGGTGTAGACCCTAACCACTGTATGCCTGAACTAATTGCTGTTCCGTCTTGGTAGAGTTCTCTCTCCTCTGATCCATCCCCCATTCAGCTAACAGAGTGATCGTTCTAAAGTGCAAGTCCAACCATGTCACCTTCCATTCAGTAAATTCCAGTGTTTTCCTGTCACCTCCAGGATCAAATACAAAATCCTCTGGTGTTCAAAGCCCTTTGTAACCTATTAACTTACCACGTTATTTGGCCTCCCAGCTCAGTTTAAAACAAATACCTGTGTTTGGGAATTTCTTGAAAATTTAAAGTCAGGAAAATGATACAATCACAAGTTTCATTATTATATGACACAGCAGACAGACAAAGCATACGCACACACACACACACACGCTACACTGCATGGCGGCATGAACAGTCAGAGGCTCGTTCTCCTGGACAGAAGAAACTTGGCACAAGGGGGAGGGGCACGTCAGGGAGGGGACGCTCAGAGTTGGGGTTCAGTGGCAAGACCAGATACCTTAAGAATGGGGTTGGCTGAGAGCAAGTCATCAGAGCCAGACGTAGGAGGGGGCATTCCTTATCAGGCCCAGATGTGGTGGGAAAGTTCTTGGGGTTCCTTATTGACACCAGGCTGGGGTGAGTCTTGGCTAGGAGAGTTTCTTTGTTAGTCCCACAGATTGGTGGAGGAACTAACAACGATCTAAGGCAGTAAAAGGAGAATGATTCAAGGGTCCTGCTGCAGGTTGAGTTCATCCACTCAGAAAGCTTCAAGCCTGCTTAATACAGAGTAACCCTGGAAAAGTGTAAGCTGTCTCTTTTACATAAATGTTTCTGTGGACCTTAAAACCATAAGACCAAGTGAATCTGTGTTAGAGCCCTGTCGTTAAGAAGTTTATCAATCTATAATCATGCCATCAAATGGTAGAAAGTCGACAGTTATATTACCACTTGAGTGGTTACAAAGTAGCTAAATACATAATCGTTTTAGTAGTTAGGAAGGTAAGTTATTGAATTTTGTTTTCATTTTTTAAAAACAAGTTTTTATTGATCTCCACGGTGTCCCTCTCCTCACCCTTGCTTAAAGAGTAATAAAGAATTAAAAAGGAGGGGAAAAAAATTAAACATGAATCAAAATATTTTAAAAAGCCTAACATGAAACTCAGTGTTTCAGTTCCCTGGTTCCTCACCTCCACAAAGAAGCAGGGGACGTGTCTCTCATATCTCTTCTTTGATTCGAGGCTTAGTCCTTGTAGTCTCAGTGTTCAGTTCTGTTGTGGTTGTGTTCCTCTTTTTAATTGATTTCATTATTGTCACATTGTGTGAGTTCATATTAGCCTTTCCATGATTCTTTGTTTTCAGGATATTCGTGATTTCACAATAATATTCCATTGGATTGATATTCCACAATTTGTTTGGCTATTCCTTTGTCAGTGGCCATTTACTTTGTTTCCAAATTTTTTCAGCTAAAAAAAATACTGCTCTAAATATTCTGGTGAATATAGGATGTTTGTTTTTGTGAGTCTCATTGTTTGGGTATATGCTTATCTGTGGAATCTCAGGGTCATGGCTATGGATTTTTTTTTTAACTCTCTGAATAATTGTAAATTGCTTCCCAGAACAGTTCAACTAATTCATAGATCCAGCAACAATAGTTAAGTATGGGGTGGCTAGGTAGTGCAGTGAATAGAGCACCAGCCCTGGAGTCAGGAGGACCTGAGTTCAAATCCGGCCTCAGACACTTGACACACTTACTAGCCGTGTGACTTTGGGCAAGTCACTTAACCCCAATTGCCCTCCAAAAAAAAGCAAAAAAACCCCAAAATACAACTATTAAGTATTCCAGGATAATGGGTGGGAGGTCAAATCTCAGGAGTATTTTGTATTGCATTTCTTTTATGATTATTAATTTGAAGCAATTTTCCATGTAGTTTGCTAGTTTGGAATTGTTTTGAGGACAGTTTGTTTTTATTCTTTCAGTTTGTAAATAAGCATTTAGTAAGTGCCTTTGATGTGCCACTAGGAATACCAATACAAGCAAAATGACGGATGATTCTTGCTCTCTTGGAGCTGATGCTCTGCGGACTCGGGCTCTGTAGTGAGTGCAATGAATTGTTAGATATGTTGGAGCTTCCCTTCTTAACAGGAGAGCAGGACAGTGCAGTTTTGCAACAACCAGCCAGGTGCAAAGAAAAAGGATTTCTGAGGCTCACAGCTACTTGACATGCCAGTGATTCTTTGTGAAGTGAACTTCAGGTGAACTTGGAGATGCCTTAAGAGACCAGACTGTCCTGGAAGGATGCCCTTGAGCAGCAGACTCAGGATTTTCCAGACTCCTTACTCCTTAGCTTATGATGTCTACAGAAGACTTTTCCCTTAATCCCCTCACCCTCCATCTTTGGCTACCCCTCTGAAAGCCTCTAGAAAATATATTATCTCACCCCTTTTCCCACTCCCCTTTGAGCATCGAAGAACTCTCTTTTCCTCTTTGAACCCTTGTAGGATCTTTACTCCCCTACAAGTCTTTTTCTCAGATAATAAATGCATTTAATTGGTCTTATTGGACTCTTGTTTCATTTCAGGTCCCTTTATGGGCCTGGGGATCATTTGTTAACAATTCTAATAGGGAAGATAACACATAAAAGAAAGATGAAAAAGGTAGGACATGATGGAGATATCCAGAGGAGTACAGCCTGGGGAGAGAAAAGTGAAGAGATGGCTGTCTTGGGTGGCCTCCTTAAATGAAGGTGGTGGAGGCATCCTTCACCTTCCAGAGATTGGAGTCCCAAGGTCAGAGGATATTTCCAAGGGCACAATGATCCTCCTAGATGAAGAGTTTCTTGGGGCATATTCAAGTTCAGAGAATTGTAGGTTGTTGAGAAATGAAGAGATACATGATCTGAATTCCTTCCTGCACGTTCTGGAAAGAGGCCTCCACTCTCCATTGAGAGGGAGGGACCACAGGGCTATAGAAAAATAGAAAAAGTTTAAAAAGTATGATTCAATATACATTCAGACTCAATCAGTTCTTTTCCTTGGGGTGGATAGTGTTTTTCATCATAAGTCCCTTGGAATTCTCTTGAATCATTATTATTGATCCAGATAACTAAGTCATTTACAGTTGATTATCATACAGTATTTATCATACAGTATTGCTCTTACTGTATACAGTGTTCTCTTGGCTCTGCTCACTTTACTTTGCTTGAGTTCATATGCATTTTTCTAGGCTTTTCTGAAACCATCCTGTTGATTACTTCTTATAGCACAGTAGTGTTCCATTACAATCACATACCACAAGTTGTCCAGCTATTCCAGTACCCAGTTTCCAGTTCTTGTCTTCACAAAAAGAGCAGCTATAAATATTTTTGTACATGTAGGTCCTTTTTCTTTTTCTTTGATCTCTTTGGGCTACAGACTAAGTAGTAGTATTACTGGATCACAGTTTTATAGCCCTTTGGATATAGTTCCAAATTGTTCTCCAGGATGGTTGAATCAATTCACACCTCCACCAACAGTGTGTTAGTGTCACAGTTTTCCCACATCCTCTCCAATATTTTATCATTTTCTTTTTCTGACATATTAGCTAATTTGATAGTTATGAGGTGGTACCTCAGAGTTGTTTT
Source organism: Pseudochirops corinnae (assembly GCA_028646515.1). NCBI lineage: Eukaryota > Metazoa > Chordata > Mammalia > Diprotodontia > Pseudocheiridae > Pseudochirops > Pseudochirops corinnae. The sequence goes on along the minus strand of CM053589.1, from coordinate 9,774,754 downwards.
AATTTGCATTCCTCTAATCAATAGTGATTTAGAGCATTTTTTCATATGACTACAGATAGTTCTGATTTCTTCATCTGAAAACTGCCTTTTCATATCCTTTGACCATCTATGGCTCTGTACTACTAAATTTGAGTCAGGTCCTATATTTTTGGGAAATGAGGCCCTTATCAGAGAAACTTTCTGTATATTATTTTTGCCTAGTTTCCTGCTTTCCTTTTAATCTTGGTTGTATTGGTTTTGTTTGTTCCAAACCTTTTTAATTTAATGTAATAAAAACGATCCAGTTTATATCCCCTAATGCTGTCTTATCTCATTTAGTCATAAATTCTTCCTTTGTCCCTAGATCTGTCAGGTAAAATTTACCATGTACCCCTAATTTGCTTGTGATTCTTTATGTCTAAATAATGTATCCATTTTGACCTTATCTTGGTGTACAGTGTGAGATGTTGGTCTATATGTAGTTTCTGCCAAACTGTTTTCTAGTTTTCCCAACAATTTTTGTCAAATGTTGAGTTCTTGTCACAAAAGCTTGCATCTCTGGGTTTACAATACCTAGATTATTATGGTCAATTACTACTGTGTGTTGTGTACCTAATCTGTTCCACTGATTTACCACTCTATACTGTTAGGCCACCTTCCTTTACTTTTTTTTTTTTTATCAATTTCCTTGATATTGGGTTTTTTGTTCTTTCAGGTAAATTTTGTTATTTTTTTCTTCGCTCTATAATTTTTTTTGGTAGTTTGATTGATATGACACTTAATAAGTAAATTGATTTAGGTAGAATTGTCATTTTTATTACATTGACTCAGCTTACTCATGAAGATTACTATTTCTCCAGCTATTTAGATCTGACTTCATTTGTGTAAAATGTGTTTTTTAATTGTATTCATACAGTTTCTAAATTAGTCTTGGTAGGTAGATTCACAGGTGTTTTGTATTGTCTATGGTTCTTTTAAATGGAATTTCCCTTTCTATCAGTTCTCAAGAGTTAACAGGTATCATCATCCTTTGTAGGGATAGAAACAGTTTAACTTTCTTGAATAACCTGTTTTTTGTGTTTTTTTTTAAATTTCTTTCTTGTTTACCTTTTTATGCTTCTCTGGAGTCTCATATTTGAAGATTAAATTTTCTGTTCAGCTCTGGTCTTTTCATTAGGAAAGCTTGAAAGTCCCCTATTTAATTGAATTTTTTTTTTCCCCTGAAAGATTATGCTAGATTTTTCTGGGTAGTTGATTCTTCGTTATAATCTCAGCTCCTTTGTCTTCCAGAATATCATATTCCAAGCGCCTTTGATCCTTTAATGTAGAAGCTGCTAAATCCTGTGTAATCCTGACTGTGGCTCTTTGATATTTGAATTATTTCTTTCTGGCTACTTGCAGTATTTTCTTCTTAATCTGATAATTCTGGAATTTGGCTACAGTATTCCTTTGAGTTTTCATTTTAAGATCACTTTCAGGAAGTGATCAGTGGATTCTTTCAAAGGTTATTTCACCCTCTGGTTCTTGGATATCAGGGCAGTTTTCCTTAATTTCTTGAAAGATGCTGTTCAGACTCTTTTTGATCGTGGCTTTCAGGTAATCCAGTAATTCTTAAAATTATTTCACCTGGATCTATTTTCCAGGTCAGTTGCTTTCCCCATGAGATATTTTACATTTTCTTTTGTTTTTTTTTTTGTTGTTGTTCTTCTTTTCATTTTGTTTGACTTGATGTCTCAGAGTCATTAACTTCCCATTTACCCCATTCTGTTTTTTAAGGATTTTTTCTTCAGCTAGCTTTTGCACTTCCTTTTCCATTTGGCCAGTTCTATTTTTAAGGAGTTTTCTTCAGTGGATTTTTTTTTTCCATTCACTCAGTTGTATTTTTTAAAGTGATTTTTTTCTTCAGTCAGTTTTTGTCCTTCCTTTTCCAAGCTGTGAATTCTCTCTTGGATACTTCTCATTTCTTTTCCCAGTTTGTCTTCTACCTCTCTGATTTGATTTTTAAAATTCTTTTTGCACTCTTCCAAGAAGGCTTTTTGAACTTGAGACTAATTCATATTCTCCTTTGAGGTTTCACAGTTAGGCATTTTGATATTGTTGTCCTCTTCTAAGTTTGTGTTTGGATCTTCTCTGTCACTGTGGTAGCTCCTTTTCTGTTTTTTGCTCATTTTAAAAAAGTTGAGCTCTGCTCCTGGGGCACAGAGGGCACTGTCCCAGACTGCTTGTGCTGGGGGTCAGGTGTCTTGAGGGACTGAGGTGCTGGCATTTTGCCCACTGCCCTGGGGTGGCCCTGCCTACTGTCTCCTGTTATGCCCTAGGTTTGGGGGTTTCTGTTTGCTTGCTGTGCCACTACTGAGCTAGGACCACAGAGCCTTGATTGCTGATCTGAACTCTGGCTAAGAGCCTCCCACTGGTTTACACACACACCGATTGCTGGGTGCCAGTCCCCCTTTACCCAAGTGAAACAGACTTTTTCTAAAGTCCTTCTAAGTTCTCTTGGGCTGGAAAATTGTTTCATGTGTCTTTTTGTGGATTCTATTGCTCCAGAATTCCTTTAGAGGCTTGATTAACGTTGTTTCTGAGGGAAACTAGGGAGAGCTCAGGCAGCTTCCTCACTTCTCTCTGACATTTTGGCTTCACCCTCTCTGTTTCTTTAAAGAGCATTTTATAATAATATTTATAAAGTGATCATGTTTTTGGTAGATTGACTCAGATATTTTAAAATGTATAATCATAAAACTGAATAAAATTTTCTTTTTATTTTCTGAGATTTTGTTACTGCTAGACCATAGTGGCTATTGGGAACCCCTTAGGTCTCTTCCTTTCCTTTCTCAAATAGTTTCACATTTAGCTCACTGTTTTCCTCTCCTCAGCTCCTGCCCTTTTGTTTGAGGACTTCAGCATCAATATTGATGCTCCCTTCCTCCTAACTTCTCCATTCTTCAGGTGCCTTAAATCTTAAAGACATCACACCTTTGATCATTCTATCCTATCTTCTTCAGTAGATTGCTGCTTCTCTCATTCCCACTTTCTCACTTGAACTTCAGTCTCTTTGCATTTACTGGATGTTTCCCTCCTGCCTAACAAACATGTTCACTTCATCCATCCATTCCCTGCAAGCTATCCTCCTATTTCTAAGAAGGTTGTGTGCAATCATTGCCTTCGTTTCCTTTCCTCCCACAGCTTTATTGACCCTCCACAGTCTATCTTGTGGGTTCATCATTCAGCTGAAACTGTGGTCTCAAAATTCACCAGTGATTTCTTACTTGCTGTATTTAATGGTCTTTTTCAATTTTCATCCTCCATGACCTTTCTGTGAACTTTGACACTGGATTCATCACTTGTCTTCTCTTTAGGGTTCTATGACACTACTCTGTCCTAGTTCTTTACTTGTCTGGCTACTCTTTTTCAGTTTCCTTTGCTTTATCTTCATCCGGGTCATGGCCGTTAACTGTGGGTGGCTCCCAACTTCCATCTTCTGTCTTCTTTTTTCTTCTCCTCTCCTCTTCTTTCTCTCTCTATAATATTTCACTTAGAGATCTTGTCTGTCACCTGTGCTGATGGTTTCCAGATCTGCTTATCCAGTCCTAACCCACTCTTAAAACCACCATACTGACCTCTCAAATTTCCTATTGGACAACTGAAACAGAATTTCTTGTAGACACCTTAAATTCAGCACATCCAAAACTAAACTCATTGTCTTTTCTTCCTTTCACATTTTCCCTAACTGTCAAGGATACCACCATCCTTTCTGTCATTCATTCTTACAACTTAGATGTCATTCTTACCTCTTCACATTTTCTCGTCCCCCATTTCCATTCTATTGATAAGTCCTGTTGATTCCACTTTCATATAATGTCTAATATTTTTCCCCTTCTATTCTCTGACACTGCCTCCATCCTGGTGCAGGCTCTTACTGCCTTACATCTGACTACTGCAGTACAGTTGGTTGTTCTCCCTGCCTCCAATCACCCCCCATCCTAATCCAGTTGAGTCCTAAAGTTGAGATCTGATCATTTCAGTAAACTCCTGTAGGCTCCCTTGTTGAGGACCACAGGTCAGTGGGACTCTGACCCCAACAGCTGAACAAGCCCTCTTAGGTGTTAGGCCTGATGATAGGCCTCGATCGGTTCCCCCCTCCCCCCCTCCCCGGGAAGGTGCACAAACATACAGGTGTGAGGATTAGGTCCTCAAGACCTCAAGATAAGCATGGCATTTATACCCATGGCCTGGGACAAAGAAGTACACAGTGTCTGCAGGGGAAAACAGTTAAGAAGTGTCCTATAAAAGCCTGGACACAGAGTAATAAAGTTGGCTCTTCACTTTTACCATTCGGAGAGTCCCGTCTCTTTTTATGCACTAATTGCCTCTGGGTCGGTGATTTTTTCTCATCCCTGTCTGGGGACATACTTTCTCAGCCCTGCTGCAGGATGGCGGGGCTCCCCATAACTTGGCTCCCCACATTCCGCCCATTGTAACCTAGCCCCTTTCCTGTCTTCCTAGTCTTCTTACCCCCAAGTACCCTGTGATCTCATAGCATTGACCTCCTTCCTGTTCCTCACACAGGAGACTTCATATCCTGATAATGAGCATTTTTATTGGCTTTCCTCCATGCTTTACAGTGTTTTCCCTCATTATCTCTACCTTCTGGATTCCTTTAAGTCCCAGCTAAAAATCCTACTTTCTCTGGGAGTACTTTTTTGATCCCCGTTAATGCTAGCTCCTTTCCTCTATTGAATATCTCCAGTTTGTTTTGTCTGCATTGTTTTTCATATAATTGTTTTCATACTGTCTTCCCCATTAGATCCCTATCACTTGAGAGCAGGACTATCTTTTGCCTTTCTTTGTATCCCTAGCATGTAGCAATTTTTGTACATAGTAAGTGCTTAATAAATGCTCATTGCTGGCCTAATTGACCCAGTTACTCTACTTCTTTAAACAAATACTCTTGACATTCCTTTATTTTATCATTCCATCACACTTTATACCTTCACCCCTTTTAAACCCGTTCTTTACCCTCACCTCTTAGTGCTTACCTCCCAGTAATCAGGTGATCACCCGTTTTCAGACTTCCTTTTATTCCTTCCTCAGTCTCAATTGTTTAGTCATTTAAATTCTATACTATCCTTTACTCTTTAATTATTCATCCCCTTATCTAGTCATAGCTCATCCCTTGTTAGACTTCAGGGCTTTATTATTCCTCACCGGCTGACTTTTCTGTACCTGCTCAGATATACAGAAAGGAGTTGGAGGAAAATTACATGACTGGAATATTATAAATGTATGTTCTCCTACTTCATCATATGCCTCAGTGTAGGCAGGCAGTCCTTTTAACTCTCCCTGATTGCTTCCATATCTCGTTTTCCATAGAAGCTATTAAAAATCTTTTCTCGTAGTCCTTGTTGTTCAGTATAACCTGATGAATTTTATATTTTTATCCCTTCTGTATATTTTTTCGTGTGTGTGTGTGTGTGTGTGTGTGTGTGTGTGTGTGTGTGTTGAGCCCATAGAACTACTATGGCATATCTCACTTCTGTAATATGTTAAATTAAGAGACATTTATTTTGTGCTTCAGGAAAAAGTGACCAAATCATCTAGTCATGTTCGAAATTCCAATTGGACAAAAAATGGCTCCTATCAAAATACTCTCTATAAAGGTTCTGACATGGAGGATGCAGAGCAAAATATACGAGCAGGTGCTCAGTTAGTATTTCAGGTAGGTCTCTTTGCTGGTTAATTTTTTCAAATATCTCTTCTTACAGTAAAGGTTTTCTAAAATTTTTATTTTGGGTAATAGTGCTTTCTATTCTGATGGTCTCTGAAAACCCTGTGATGAGTTGATATGAGCAGAGTATATATCACATTTTAAAAATTATTTTTCCAAAGATTCTGTCTTGTTTATTTTTAATTCTGAAAGTTAAAATTACATAATTATCATGATTCTTTTTATTTTGGCTTAACTAAATGAGAACTTTTGTAACTCTTCCATTTTAAAACAAACAACCTTGTTTTTCCTGGTATGTAAAATTACCTGTATCCATTATTTGGTTCAATTCTCATTGTATAGATGAAACCAAAAATAGAAAGAATAATTTATCTAGAGTAAATGTCATAGATATTGCTAGAGTCAGCCAGCAAACATTTGGTAAATGCTTTTCTCTGCAGCCGTGGCTACAAAGACAAAAATGAGAATAACCCGTGCTCTCGTGATATACAAAATAAATATAAAATAAGCATAAAGTAGTTCTAATGTACGAGGTAGCGAGGGAGGGCAGTAGCAAGTTTTTTGTTGGTTTTGTTCTTTGTTGTTTTATTTTTTCTTCCTAGAGGGGGTGGAGCTCACAGAGAGAGGGATCTGGAAAGGAATCATGTTGAAAGTGATACTAAGCTGTACAATGAAGGAACTTAGGGGTTCTTTGGGGCAGAGTTGAGGGGCAAGGACATTCTAGACTTTGAGGATAATTAGTGCAAAGACATGGAAAAGGAAGATAGAATGCCAGGCCATTGGTAAGGAACAGAGTAAAGTCCAGTTTGGCTGTACTATAGAGTGCTGGCAGAGAAGTAATATATTGGGCAGATATTAAGATAAGAGCCAAGTTTTGAAAGGCTTTCAAAACTAATAATAGGGAGTTGCTGGAGTTTGTTGAGTAGGAGAGTGACATGGTTAGATCTGTGATTAAGGAAAATAATTTTGGTACATGTGTGGAGGATGGATTGGAAACTGGCCGACTTGAAGCAGGGAGAATGATTTGGAGGCTATTGTAGTAGTCCTAGGTGAGTGGCGATAATAGGATGAAATAAGGTGGTACTTTTGTAAGAATTATCTTAAGGATCTCCTTATTTTTACAAAACATCTCTAAACTTATAGTTAACCTTGTGAATTTAATGGGTCATGACTTTAAATTGTTTAGTCACATTTGTTACCCTCTGATTTAAATTCCATTATCAGCGTATATTACAATTTTTGATTTCTATATTCATTTTTTCTTCTAGGTTTTTATAGTCAACTCATCAAATATATTTCTTCTTGAACCTGCAAATGAAATTAAAAGTCTTTTGGATGAGCACACAGATATGTGTAAACGTATTCTTAATATTTATCGATTCATGGTTGTACAAATATCAATGGATAAGAAGACTTGGTAAAAAGTTCCATTATCTTTTGTATGTTTTTAATGTCTATAGAAATATGTATCATTTGTAAGAGGAATAAACATAGACTTATTTTGAGACTCTCCTTTAACAGTATTTCAGTATCAAAAAAGTATTCAACTGTAATTATTTCATGTTCCAGCCTCTTTGTGCCACATTTTATATACTGAACCTGATTTGGGGCGAGAGGCAAGTTGTGATGTAATGAGTTAATTAAGAATTTTTTGTGACTTTAATCAGCTACATAAAATACATGATTAACATTAAAAAATTCACTCTTGTCTGCATTGAACTCTTTTTCGTACTTATGGACATGTTCTACTGTAGTGCATAATTGGAAATTTTGACTAGTTCATGGGCAATATGTAATTTAACTACAAAAGAAGAAATATTAAATCAGAAAATTTTGCCTTCATTATCTTTGTAATTGACTTTATAAGGCATATTGTTCAGTTTGTCATGTCCATTTAAAAATATAATTCTTTATTTCTTTTTAATCTCTTGAGTTCATCCTTCTCGTTTTGCAGGAAGATCTTGACAGCCAAAACTAAAACCTGGTTCTACCTCTGATAAATGCCTTACCAACTCTCCCATATGTGTTTGCTAGAGTTTGGTCTACAGCAGAGAAAAAAGGGGCCATTGGAGAGGATTCAATTAAATGCTAATCTGGCTTTAAGCTTTAAACTTTCCACTGTACTATCCCCTCTTTCTCACAATTATTGGTATAATTTGATAACTTGCAGAAGCAAATAGGGTAGTGTCATGTTCTTGATAGCATGGACACTAATTAATGTTAATTTTTGTATAGCACTCTTAATATTTATGGAGTGCTTTACGTGTATTACTTTATTTGATCCTTGAGCTTGTAAGGAAACTGAGACAAAGTGGGTTAAGTGACTTGCCCAGGATCACACAGCTAGTGAGTATGTGAGGCAGGAGTTGAACCTAAATCTTCCTGGCTCTAAGTCCCAAACTAGATACCATCTATCTGCTTCTGTAACATTATTCTTGAATTCAAATATATTTAATTTGAAAGGTTAAGTATTAAGCAAAAGTAAGTATTCATAAGTAGGAAAGTTTAATATTTCCTTTTTCTTCTTTTAGGGAACAGATGTTGCTTGTATTGCTCAGAGTCACAGAATCCGTTCTGAAGATGCCATCACAAACTTTTCTGCAATACCAAGGGAGAAAAAATATGACCCTAGCAGGTCGACTCGCAGGACCTCTTTTTCAGGCAATTAAAACATTTTTTTCTAGAAGTTTAGTGTAAGCTTTTGGATTAGTTTTAACTCACTAGCATTGTAATGTCATTTGAGAAAGTGTTAATGTGGAAGATACCATTTAAAGAGCTCAGTAGTGAAATTATAGCTTAAACAAGAAAAAAGTTATTCTCTTCCCCAAGATCCATTAAGTCATGTAACTGTATATAGAATCTACGTGTACATGGAAGTAGAGTATTGTATTATGGATGCAGAAGTTCATCATCTTAATTATAATACCTATGACTTATTCGTGAAGTATTGAAAAAGCAATACAAGATTGTATAAGTAGTGCTGTTTTTATTTTTTATTTCAGTATTTCCAAATATCCAAGATTATAAGGAAATACTTTTTCTTAAAAGTATCCCCACTTCAATTCATTACCTTCAAGATTCTTGCTTGCCATTGTTGAACAAAAAAAATACTGATAATGGACACCTCTTTTAGGCATAAATCTTTCTGATGTCCTAACAGGCAAAGTCTCTACATGTCCTCTGACATTTTCCTCATACAGGACTTTGTGAAGGAACATTTATAGGAATCTTGAAAAAAAAGGAACAATAGTCACTGAATCTTTCTAGAATGCTCCCGGACAGTAACCTTCTAAGATTACTTTTCACATTTTGACCTCTCCTTCTCTGGCTTTTTGATAATAATCAAATGGACCTCCCTGTGATCAAAGTCCTTATCCCTTCAGGTTGGGGGGGAAAGGTACTGTCCTTAGGTGGGTCATAACTGATCCTTTCTGGGGCTGGAGAAGGCAATGATCTTAACTAGACAAGAGGTATTTCTTGTTCTAAATTTGGTTATCACCCTTAATTCGTTTTCCAGGGCCTTAGTTTTTTATTCTTGACTTTTTGCATACTTTCCTAAAGGGAAAAGTCTGAAAAGGACTTTAGAGAAATATTTGTTTCTTTATATTCTTGGTTGAAACATAAAAGGTTTTTCAAAATACTTCCACACTATTTAATTTGTAGTATAAATTGTTGCTTAGTCATGATAGAATTATAAATTGTGAAATAATGTTTTGTTTGCCTATGTATTTTCAATAAAAAGATAACTAAAACTATTGCAAGGTGCTGGAATTAATTCATACAGTGAACACAAATCACAAATCTTCCTAGGTTGAATGCTCATGCCAAATAAAAGTTTTCTGTACTACAGATCTTCCAGTTCTGGCTGTTCATATAATCATTGACATTAAATTAGGGGGAAAAACATCTTACCGAACTGTTTTTGAATGCATCTTTTAAACCTGGACAAAATGTATGTCCAGGTCCCTCTTGAAATGATTTAAAATTCCTTGAAGTAATTCCATAGGTGCATTTTTTTTTAATGTATATGTTCAACAATATCTAACAGTTATTGTAAATAATCCATTATTTATGTGGAAATTATTCATGTGGCATTTTAAAACTAACCTCATTGCTAAATCCATGATTACTAAAGGCTTTTAACTTATATAAAGTTCATACTGTGAAATATTATGTAGGATTAAATTTTTAAAATATGTGTGTGGTGTACACATGTATATATATAAACATACACATTTATGTATGTGTGTGTACACACATATATACACATATATATCTATACCCTACATGTATGCCATATATTCTGTAAATATGAGCTTTCATATTTGATTTATTTTTACTATAATATATAGTAGACATATGCAGTATATGTATCATATATACTTATTAGATATATAAAGTATAAACTTAAAAAAGTATAATTCAGATGTGTATGTGCATATTATAAGTCTTATTCATTAGACAGCCATGAATATTTTTAGCTCTTATTAAATTTGAAATAGAAATTTTTTACGGCGAGTTTGCCCATCATTTCATATAGAAATAACATGAAATGTTTAATTGCCTTTTATACAATGTGAATTCTTTTCAGATTTGTGAATGATTGAATGAAGGGTAAAAACTCCCATCAAAGAAATTCCATTTCAATATTGACATTATGCCAGTATTAGTTGTGGTAAAATAGGGAATAAATTTATTATTGAAAATGTTCACGATGGGCCTTTTATTGATAAAGAATGTTCCAACCACATCCCCTCTAACATCCTGGCTCCCACAAATAATTTCTAGGTAAAAGTGATCAAAATTTTCTTGTTTCTAGATGAATAGTTGATGATTGAATATCTTTCTAAAGTTACAAGCTGCCCTCAGTACCCTTAATTGTGGCTTTTGACTTTTTTTTTTTTTTTTAAGACTCTTATAGTAGCCTGGATCAAAGCAAATCTAAATGTTTATATCTCCCGGGAGCTTTGGGATGACTTGTTGTCTGTGTTGTCGTCACTCACATATTGGGAAGAGTTGGCCACTGAGTGGTCGTTAACTATGGAGACACTAACTAAAGTATTAGCTAGAAATTTATATAACTTGGACCTAAATGATTTACCATTGGATAAGCTGAGTGAACAGAAACAGAAAAAGCACAAAGGCAAAGGTAAGAGAGATATTCTAAACTGCCTTAATTACCCAGTGAAAGCAGATTTTCTCTCAAAGCTGCTTGTCTTTTCTGCCTGCAGGTTCTGAAGACCATATTAATTTAAAAACAAATTTAAAAAAACAAGATACTTTTGGATTACTAGACACTTTGTTTAGAACAAACAAAACCTGAGATAACATGAAATAGGAATAGTATTGATGAATTGAAAATCAAAAAAGTTTTTACATTTTAGTTGGCTAAAGTTTGGAGTTTTTTGTTTGTTTTAAATCAGCCCCACTGAATATAGTAAGAATGATATTCCCTTTTGTTAATGTTTCAAGATCAAGTCCTGCCTCTCATACTTAACTAGCTGTGTGACTTTGGGCAAGTCACTCAAGTTCCTTTATTCTGAGTTTCCTCATCTGTAAAATGAAAGGGTTGTATTGAGATGCCCTTAGATCACCCTTCCAGCTCTTAGGCTGTGATTCCTTTTGTTTTATTTCATTTTCCTGATAATTGTTATTACCTTAATCCTGTCTAAACAATCCCCTTTGGATTGAGGAAGGATAATTTGCTAATATATTAAAGACTTTTTTATATAAACTTAAATATTTAAAAAAGGGTATATCATATATATAGGACACAAAAGAGGACTTTATGTAAAACTTAAATATCTAATAAATTCTGCATGTTAATCTTCAAACTGTCCTGCTTGTCTATGCTTCCTTCTGAACTGTCTTTTTATTCTCTTCGGTGTATTTTTAAAGATAAATAGAACATTTATTAAATGCATCCTATGCCTCAGGCTCTGTGCTAAGCACTTGGAATCAAATACAGGCAAAAAGAAAGATGGTTGGTTCTCAGGGAGCTTGTGGTCCAGTGGGAGAAAGAGAATTCCTAAAAGAGAGCTGAGAAGTGTGCCCAGGTGGCTGGGGGACAGTGCAGCAAGGGCGGGCCAAGGGGGTGAAGCGTAAAAACGGGAAGAGGCGGGAGCAGATGAAGTAGAAAAGTGAACAAGGCTGGCCTGGGTACCTCTTTAAAGTGGAGATTCTGGTGGAAACTCACCAGTTGGAAGAGGGATTTCCAGGGTAAGAAGATAGCTGGAATTACAGGTTAGAAAAGTCTGGAAAATCAAGAGCCAAGCAGAGAATGTGTGAAGCATTTCAATGTTCCTCTTTGGGGGGTACATCACTTACTTGCTTCCCCCATTTAACTGAAAGGGAGGAGGAGGAAAAAAAACCTTTCTAAGAACTAAGTATAGTGAAGCAAAACAAGTTTATTCAGTGACCATTCCCCAAAAATGAGTCTTAACCTTGTGTACATCACTTTTCTGTCAGGAGGTGATTAACGTGCTTCATCATAGGTGCTCTAAAAACATGTATTGATCAGAGTTATAATTCTTTTAAACTTATTTTTCTTTACAATATCATATTATTATCATTGTATAAACTATTCTGGTTCTTCTCATTTCATTCTGCATCAGTTTACACTCTCCAGGATTCCCTAAACTTATATTTTGTCATTTCTTACGATATAGTTTTACATCCATCTTTGGTCATACCAACGCTAACTTTGCTTGCCTTTCCCTATTTCACAGTAGGTTTCCACCCATCTTTTTGTGTAGTTCCGGGGTAGAAGAAGTCACCTACTGTGTTTTCTTGTGCATTTCTTGATCATTATTCAGTTTGGTGCAAAATTCAGGATTTTACTACAGTTTTTATATGTGAGCTGGGCAGCTTGCCTCCCATTTAGGTGGCATCTTAGTAAGTCCTGTGAAGACTTATTTGAAAAAAATTCACTTCTAAGGCATTTAATTTATTCAGTTTACTTAAATAAAACATTTACATAAAAATGATAAGAGAATAATTCTCAAGGTTTAGTCAGCTGACCACAGAGCAGTCATTTTTAAAGAAATATTTGCCCAGTCTTAAAAATCAAGTAGCTAACTTTTCCTAGGGCTTTGATTTCGTTAGGAAACATTATGGCAATGCAGAGCTAGTTGTAATCTCTCTCTGTTGTTGGCACAAGTTAGACAAACATAAAAACAAGATTGTGATTATTTTTCCCTTTCCTTCACAATTGTCCCTTCTTGCCTTTCTGCTTTCTTTCCTTCTTTCCTCCCTCTGTTTCTCCCTCCCTCCTTCATTCCTTCTCTTCTAGTTGTAGAGGATGGTACAATCTTCGTTGGGGGAGGAAGTAGCTGTACTAATAACATTGCTCATCTTTTTTTTGTTTTTTTTTGGTTTTTGGAAGGGGAAAGGTTGGGCAGTTGGGGTTAAGTGACTTGCCCAAGGTCACATGACGTGTGTGTGTGTGTGTGTGTGTGTGTGTGTGTGTGTGTGTGTTAAATGTCTGAGGTCACATTTGAACTCAGTTCCTCCTGCTTCCAGGGTCAGTGCTCTATTCACTGCACCATCTAGCCTCCCCCAGCATTGCTTATCTTTAAAGTACTGCTTTTGGGGGCAAAGTCTAGTACAAGGAAACCTAGTATTGACGGTACATGACATTTTACTTTGCAGTGTAATATATCTTTTGAAATCTGAACATTTGTTTTTTCAATTGATGGTAAGTTGACAGATTGAAAATCTGTTTCTAGGAGTTGGGCATGAGTTCCAAAAGGCATCTGTTGATAAGTCCTTTTCCAGAGGATGGAGCCGTGATCAACCTGGACAAGCCCCAATGAGACAGCGAAGCGCAACCACGACCGGATCTCCAGGGACTGAAAAGGCAAGAAGTATAGTCCGACAGAAAACAGTCGGTATGTATGCGGCAGGAAACAGCGAAACCGTGTCGAGCGTGCTTGGGGGTCCCGGACATTGCAGGTGGAAGCTTGAACAGCTTTTGCTTGTCGCTGTGTGTAAAGGATCTTTCAGCACTTTATGCAAATGTACTATTTGCTTACCGTCTGGTTTGGATGGTAAATCACAGCGGCAGCGTTTTTCCCACTGGTTTAACTATGATTGTGGCGTAGAACTTCTGATTTGTAACATTGAAACAGCTGAACTCACGCTTCAAGGGTAGACAACTGTTACGTTATTAGTAGGTAGTGGTCACATCACTTGGGGAAATGCAACGCTGCAGCTTGGTTCTTCTAAGTATAGTAAGTGTTCCTTCCTCCCTAAAATAACATAAAGGGACTGTATTCAAGAAGCTGCGGAGTCAGGCCGCTCCTGGGAAATCCCACAAATGAATTTTCTTTCCTTCCCACTAGGCAGACCCCCCAAACAACGGTATTCCTTTTTAGTGACTTTGTCACTTTTGATAAGCATGGGGGACTCTTCCTTTGATCTGAGAAATTGTAGAGGGAAACAGTAATGGAGATATCTTAGGGATGACCACAGCGGACCTATTCATCATCTTTTCAGTTTGATTTATTGTACAACAGTGAAAAGGACATTGAATTAGGAGTTGAGAAACCTTGGTTATAAGTCTCATTTCCACCTTTCAGTAGTTAAGTGACCTTGTATAACCCACTTACCTTCTTCTCTGACCTTATTTACCTTACGTATAAGAAGGAGATGATGATACCTTACCTAAAGACTTTACAAGGTGATAATCTTGATGCCTTTTACAGCTGTGGGATTCTATAGTACAGATATTTTTCTACGTAATTCTCTGTGGTTGTTTTTTAAATGATTGTCACTGGTGAAAGTAGGATTTACTGTAAAGAAATTCAACATAAATTCATGTTGCTGGAATGTCTCTATTTACAAAAAAAATGCATGAGTTAGGCATAAAAGGAAAGGCAAAAACCAAAAAGCAATGGAAAATTGTGATAGGTGGTTAATATTTTTAAAATTCTTAAGGTGTCACATATTCCAGTGCCTGTAAATTGAACACAGGAGACACCATTATATTTGTCAGCAACAGACCTTGAGTTAGAAGATACAGAAAAAGATATTAGGAAAGAATGTAGGTGAGTTCAAATGTGTATGTAATAGTCAAAGTTTTGTAGATTTGCTTTGGGAGTATTATTAATTAAATCTGTAAATGGCCTTCTTAGCCTAATGACTTAACTGATTTTATTGCTCTATCAAACATTTCAATGTGTTTTATGGTAGCAATTATTTTCACTTTTAAGAAATAACCCTTATTAAAACATTTAAACTTCAATGTGTTGATTGCCTTGAACTCAAACGAAAATGATAAACTTTCCTGTTGCTTTTTTATAGAAAGACAGTACATTTCTTCTTGGCAGGTAAACAACCCTATCAAAGAAATATAAGACTAAAAATGTTGTTAAGAAAGGAGCCAATATAAGTTTGCCTCACTATCAGATGATGAACATTATAGGTATTCTGAGGGAACTACGTTGCTGTAATTTTAAAATGAGGTCAAACTCCTTATTTCACTTATTATGTATGTTATCAATTACATTTCTTGTTACACCTGAAAATAGCAAAAGCTTCATGAATTCATTCGCATAGTATATAATTTTGAAGCACTGCTGTCACTTAACTTAGTGCCTTATTAATAAATAATTAAAATGTATATCTGGATTGTAGTTAATTTAAAACCTGCTTCTAAAGCTTGGCATTTTGAATTACTTAGATTTTCTATTCAGTTTAAATTTCATTTCTTATATGTATTATTTCAACTGCATCTATACTATCTGGTCTTTTTTTTTTTCTAATCAGCCTTTACTCTTCATTACCATATCTATTCTTATGCCTAGAGTATTGAAATGTTAAAGAAAATATTTTTATAATCTATGGTTCCATAGCATTTGTTTAATCAGTTAACTTTTAGAATACTAACAGTATGTATTAGACTTCCATTTTTATTGTATTTCACTATTGAAATATAGGAGGCCATTTATTAAAGTAACTTATTTTTTGCTTTTTTGGGGGGGAATAGTTGGGGTTTATTAAAGTAACTTAAACAGAATTATAATATATTTTATTTCTAATATAAAAACCTAACAGGTGAAAGTTATTTAAAGATTTTCAGTCTTGTAATTCTGTGGAAAAATTTCTCAAGTAACTACATGGTACAGACTCTTGACTGTGCTCATTTTCCATTTTTCATCTGTTTTTCCCTTTTATATTTCTATCATTAAGCTATAAGAATAATAGATTTGTATTCTTAAGATGGTTTGAACATACTTTTTCGGTTTGTTGATGTAGAAGTAGACAGGCCTTTAGAAGTCATCTCATACAGCGCCCTCCTATTACAGAGAACTTGAGGTCTGGAAAAGTAAGGGGATTTTACCAAAGGTTCTGCAGCTTTTTAGTGGCAGAGCTAGAATTAGAATCCTGATATCTGACTTCAAATTGAACATTCTCCTGTACCATAATGCCTCTTTAAAAGCATGAACAATTAATAAAATGACTTCATGAAAAAAGAATTTAATGAAAAAAATTAAGCCTACCATCATATGCTTAGTAGAATTGTAGTTAATGGGTACCTACTATATTCAGTGGCTTGATATATCCATGTTCTTATAAGTTGGAATAATCTCTTCACTAGTACAAGTTACAGCTTATCCTTTCCTTCTTATCCTGTGTGATTCCTGTCCACAACCTTCCATTAGTCCTTCATAGAATGTATACTCATGTGTCATGGAAGCATTCCCCTGGGTTTTTGCACTGGTTTTCCCTAACCATGTGTTTGCTGTAGGATTGGCATACCTCCTTTTTCTGGTCATTCATTCATTTGATTATGTGACACTTGATAAGATACTACAGCCTATTTTATATCTACTATATATTTTTCCATTGTTCTATACCAGCTGAAATTTTCATTTTTTCTGGGTCTGTAATGCTGAATATAGGTGTTACAGAGATGTGTTTGGGGGAGAGGGAACAGTCACATTAAAAGTTCCACGCAGTTTCCTGAATGTTACTGAACTCATTCTTCTGTTCAGTTTTGGGAACAGCACAGTTGGGGTGTGTGTGTGTGTGTGTGTGTGTGTGTGTGTGTGTGTGTGTGAGAGAGAGAGAGAGAGAGACAGAGAGAGAGAGAGAGAGAGAATGAGCACATACATACAGTCAGGTTAACTCAGTTTATAATTTATATCTACTTGACTTACGTGTATTTTTTTCTTTTTTGCTTAGTAGTCTCTATCATGTCAATCTCATTAAGATTCTTTAATGCTCCTTTGTTTAGTGCTACCAGCATAATGCTGTCTGAAAACAGCTTTTAGAGAGAACCTCAAATCATCTAAAGGAAATGTCTTTTCCTTTTGTACTCTGTACAGGAAATCCTCAAACAGTCATATAGAAATTAGCAGAAACTTGCCTTCCAATTTAATACCTTTCTTGATATTGATAATCAGAGGATCATTGATCTTGTATTCTCACAGTGAATTGTGTGACAATGAAGAGAACTTCAGCAGGAGCTTGCCCTTTGTCCTTTATGTATTTTCATCAAGGATACTATCAATGAATCATTAACCATTCTCATACGCATTTCCTAGCAGTGGTAAAGCAGGAGTATTCTCTGATAGTTTCTCGTCTTTTTGGTCACCATGATTTTGCAATATCAACTATATTATTTTTCAGTTTTCCCTTCTCTAAAGTATTTGTTGTGCTCAGCATGATTTTTTCTGGTATTTGATCGGGTTTGGCTGCTTTCAACTTCATTTTCTTGAGTATCTTTCATACTTTCTTATATAGTATATGTAGTACCAGATGTACTATGTTCTAAGTGTTCCACTATAGACTAAATAATCCACTGTCATTGATGTGAGAAAATGAATCACTACAGAAATTCAGATGCGTGCTTCATTTCATATTCATTTGTTCTTTTTCATTTCATTTCTGAATATTCTTAGAGTGGTCTAGTTTTTTCAAGTCTCAATTAAATCTCTGTAGATTTACTTTTCCCCTCTACTACTTTATTGCTGTTTTGTGTGGTAATCTTGCTTTTAATCTTCATTTTCCACAATAATGTTTGCAAATGAGCTTACTTTTTCAAATGAAGTGCCCTTGGTTGTTATGACTCCTTGTCAAAGAGATCCAAGGGTATGTATTGGCTAAGACTAATTCCGGGCTCTCTTATTTAACATCTTTGTAGCGATTTATTTTACATGTGTTAAAAAATAAAGAATTGGTGGTAACCAGTCTTTACTTGTAGCCATTTCCTGTTTTTCAGATTCCAGAACTTATGTAGATGGTTAGATTAGATCTTTTATAACTATATTGAATGACTTTTCTTTATCCTTCTGATTTGGTGTTAATTTTGACCTGATAACACACAGTCAAATGATGCCCTAATCAGGAACCAATATTTTTATTTTTATCTAGCACCTTCAAATATTTTTCAAGAAAGTATTCATAATATACAGTTATAGGACTTCTGAGTGGTCTGCAAACCTTTGACCTCTTTTGTTAATGCTCAGTAGTTTTTTCAACATTTCTCGTTGTTTGTCGGGTCCAGTTTCATGTAGAGGTCACCCAGTACAAAGGGTATATGTTGACTTCATTTGGATACTCTGGTTATTTTCCTTGTAGAATTTTGTTGCTATGTCCCCTGACTAGAAATTCCAGTTCTGGGGCCTCTACTATCTTAAATAGTGGTTGCCTCAGTCTCCCAAAACATCTAGGTCTGGCCTCAGCTTTGCTTCACTTAAGTCCCTGACCATTTTCTAGTTTCTGCCTTGCCAGTATATTCATGTACTTCTTGTAGCATTCTACTCTCCCTCACCCCACATCAGAGTAAAATCTCTTTGAGGACAGGGACCATCCAAGTTTTTGTTTTAGCAGCCCAGTACTTAGCTCAGTGTTTGGTGTGGTTAGTGCTCTATATGTGCCCTTCCTTCCTTCCCTCTCTCTGTCCCTCTCTCCCTTCTTCCCTCTCTCCCTTCCTCATTTCCTCCCTCCCTTTGTCCCTTTCTTCCTTCCTTCCTTCCTTCTGTCCTTCCTTTCTTCCTTCCTTCCCAGTTCTCTTCATGTGTTTCCATTGGCCAAGCTTCGTGCTTCTTGTAAGACAATAAAATGAACAAGTGTCTGACTAAATCTTGTTTTTTGAAAATCTTAGGAATACAACAAAATGTACTTTACTACCTTCAGTTTCCTTCCTACGTAGAACCTGTATGCCATCCTTCTGTTTAGCTGTCAAATCTCTGATCTTCTCATTTTATTTATAGCAAAAAATATCTGTATAGGATCATAGAATTTAGAGCCAGGAAGAAAATTATCCAGCTAGTCCCCCTTTCTCATTTTACAGCTGATGAAACTGAGGCCCAGGGAGTGGAAGTGACTTGTCCAACCCCATATAGGTAATAAATAGAAGAGATGTGGAATTTGAATCCACATCTTCTGGCTGCAGATTCATTGTCATTGTGGTCCTTGTAGCAGAGTATGAATTCATTGGCTGTTGGTCAAGGATCTCATATTTGAAAATAGTCCTCATTGGCTGTTGACCAAGGATCGTACTTTTGAAAATAGTCTAAAGTTTGTTGGTGATCTAAAGCACTAACTTCCAAATTTTTTTATTTTATATCCCTGTTAGTAAAGGCTTTTTGAGCTCACATACCCATATGCACATACACATATGTGTATCTGCACATATACACATACACACATACACATACTTCTTTACATTTTGTATACATATATACCAATTATATACATTATGAAACCCATAAAAATTTAAAAAGAAGATAATGAAGAGATTATATGTTCTGCAGTTAGTAGGAGCCAACAGACTATATTGAGTATGCAAATGGCATGGCAAGGACTTTGCTTGAGGAATATCACTGGGACCGCTAGCTATGTGGGGGAATGAATTGGAGGCAGGTGAGTAGTCCAGTTTAGAGGTTCCAAACTAGTCCAGTGGCTCTATAAGTGAGGAGAAAGAAGGGATTAATGCAAGAGCTTATGGAGGTAACGTCAATCCAGTTTAGCAATTCTTTAGATATGTAGGGCAAATGAGAGCATTAGAGGATGACTCTGAAATTGTGAATCTGGGTATCTGGAAGGATGGTGGTGCCATTGACAAAAAGGAGGAAGTCTGGATTGTGTGGGAAAGATAACGTAATGAAATCTATGATGCAAAGCATAAACCATCCATACCTACTTATGCTATATGATTATTATCCTCTTAAAAATGAAGAGGGGAAGCAGAACATTTATTCAGTGGTGCTTGCCACATCCATGGGGTGATCTTGGGATCAAGGTGTGGATATGTTGGAGAAAGGACAATTTTACCTATGCAGCTACCTTTGTGGGTGTGGTTTCGCTCATGGTATAAATGGACCCGAAGGGTCTTATATCTAGAGTGGAAATGGGAAAAAATTGGGAGTTTGCATATCTACTGGAGTCCAGAAGCAGTGTAGGAGAGTGGGGAGAGGTGTTGATAATGTGTAAAGGGAGAGATGAGGGTGGAATTTTTTTGTGTATTACTGTGAATTCACCCTGATTGGTTAACACCTCAGGATCATGCCTTGGCCCGTTGAAAATGTGTAGCACCCTCTGCCCCTACCCCTCCACTGGAGACCACTGGTCTGGGGACTGTGACACTTAACAACCTCTATCACTCTCCCCCTATCAGTGTAGAAATGGAATCCAAACAAGGTTAAGGACCATTTTGTATTTTATCTGTTCCATGGGTTACCAAAGAATTTATCAACCAGAGAGAGAAGAGAGATATATTGTGACTATAGGACCTTAATGTTCAGCATTAGAAATGCATATGTCTTAGTAATCCTTTTGATTTCATCTTCTTGATGTGGTGGTTATATTAACAGATAGTAATTTAGTGTCCCAGATGTTTGATAGGGACACGTATACAAGTATAGACATATGCCATTCTTTGCTTTTGATAAATTAGATATTTAGTATTTTTGGTATTTTGCATAGTAAGAAATCTTTTATGGTTAGAAAATCCTTCATTTTCCTTTGTTTTATGTACATTTTTGTGCCCTTTATATGCTAGCGCATATACAAGTTGCATACCAGTTTTTCAAAAAAGAATATAGACTCATGTAAAATTCACAACTCAATACATGATAACTGTTTTTAGTTGCAGATGAGCTTTTTCAAATTGTCTTGGTGGTGTGTGTGTTGTTTTATTAAAAATAAAGGATTTTTTGTTTGCTTTTGTGTCATTTACATTTCACTAAATTCTTTTCTCCCTCCTTCCCAGAGAGTATAAGTGTTTTTAATGAGATTTTTAAAAATTCGCATCCTTGTAGATTGAAATTTTTTTGGCTTTTAACCCTCCCCATACTGTACACTTGTTCACAAAAGGTCTACATAAGGAATGATGAAACCTGTTAATATATGTGCCAAAAGGAATATTAATAAATGTTTTTTATTGTAGCGATTTGTCTTTAATTAGTCTGACATAGAAAGTTGAACGAGCCTTTAATTCAGTAACTATTGTCGAAAAGGAAACTAGCATAATTTTATAAATTTATGAATATACAGAATTGAAAGTATTGTTGCCAAAATCCTTTCATTGTAATTAAAGTTAGGAAAGATTAAGGCGTTTTTGCTAAGGGTCTCAAAAATATAAAAACAAAATTTTGTGGATACAGAGGAAGATGAGGGAGGATATGAATGCATGATTTGTTCATGTGAATAGGGAATAAATTCCAAGGGAATTGATGCTAATATTTGATAGATCGGTATTCCATTTCTCAAGGAAAACATTCTGGAGCTATCCATGGTCTCTGTGCTACAGTATGAAGGAAATAGTTTTAATCCATCTATAGGCTATAAAATTTGACTGACAAATTTAATCCTAGGAAAAACTTTTAAATCTCCAAATGCAATTTATTACTAAAACTAAAAGTTTTAAATGATTAAATTAATACTTGAAATATCACTGGGACCGCTAGCTGTGTGGGGGAATGAATTGGAGGCAGGTGAGTAGTCCAGTTTAGAGGTTCCAAACTAGTCCAGTGGCTCTATAAGTGAGGAGAAAGAAGGGATTAATGCAAGAGCTTATGCAGGTAATATACCTCCATGAGGTATGAGATTTTTGGCGTTCTCCTCTGCCACCCCCCAATAGAGAAAGTGCTGACTAGGAGTCAGGAGGCCTGGATTGGTTCTAACCCTATCTCTAACAATTAATAGCGTGACCAGGGCTCACTCGTTTACTCTCTCGAGTATGTTTCCTCATCTGTGAAATAGGTATCATACTTATACCGCACTAAATTGTTGTGAGGAAAGCGATTTGTAATTCAGAAATTGCCTAGTTGATATAAAATGCTGTTATCTTTCATTTTGCAAATTAGTACCGTTTATCTGAAGAAATAAATAACTTTAAACAAGTACAGTTGGAGAAATTAGTCCAATTTTTATTTTTTAAAAACATATGATGACAGCTTGTCATTTGCTGTTAATTATAGCCTGTCAATACTTGTTATTAATATCCTGGGCAAGTAAAATTTAATCCCCAGTGGCTTTGGTTTCTTTATTTATAAAATTAGGGAATTGAACACGTGCAGTGTGAACCCTTCAAGCATTTTGATAGTCTATGAAATTGTTTTCTTGTACTTGTCTAAACCTTTATTTTGTTTTACAAAATATCTTCTTTGTCTTTAATGTGAATTGTTAAACTAAGGCATCTTAAAAAACTAGTCAAGACATCTTATATCCTATTGGGAACAAACACTAAAAATGGAAATTTGGCCTTTTTTATTCTGTTATATAAAGATTGGGGCTTAGGGAAGGTCTTTTCATTGACTATAAGTAATTCTTATTTTCTTTATTTCTTGGGGAATAGTGTAAGTTTAGTTACTGGAGAATTGATTACTTTATATATTGCTTTCCAGAGAAGTGGCTGATAATGATACAAATAACTTATTCTCATTGTAAAAACTGTACTGAGATGTTTTCAGAGCATCTGTTTGGTGAACTTACTGATTTTTCAAACTTTGTTGCTGTGAAAATAGTGTCATGTTAATTATTTGTTGTTTTTATTGCAACGTCATTGTAATTGCTATGATGAAAATCATTGTTCCTTCTTTACGTAAAAAAAATTTAAATCCAGAATATTGTTTTTATGTGTCCACTGATTTTTTTCCCTTACAGCCTTGCCAATATTTGCCATGCTGAAATGTTTTAATTTGAAGTTTTCTTCCTTTGTACCTTTTAGTTTTTCTCTGTTGCTGCTTTTTCTGTGACACAAGCCTTTCATTATAGTCACTCTTCTTTATTCCCTCTCCACTTCTTTCTTTTCCTTTTTTTAAAGCCATGAGAAGCCGATCCATTGGTGAATGTGCTCTGCCATCGGCCTATATACGCAGTGCTAAAAGTGCTCCTGTTCTGATCCATACTTCCAAACCCTTCTTGCCTGATATTGTTCTCACTCCCCTTTCTGATGAGCTTTCAGGTAGTGCTACCTCTGCTAATTTCTGCATTCCCTTTATCACTTTGTAATCCTTCTGCTTTCCAATTTTGTTTAATCAGTAAACTCTTTAAAGTTAATTATTAGGGGGAGGTATGGGAATTTGATAAAGGAATGAAAAGAAACCTTTTAACTTATGTGAACTCTCATGCTGTCTTCATAGTTTATTCGGAAGTGTTAAGTTAGTGCTGTGCCAATATCCAAATTTTAGTTATAAATATTTACTTTTTAAGTTTGGCCTTCTGTTTTTTTCTCACATGGTTAAGGAATGCCAATTTGTAAGCATGTCATTTACAGAAGCCTGATCAGAATTTGTGTAGGAAAGCATTCATAAAGAGAACCTTGATTTCTAATTTTCTGCCTTTAGTAAATATGAATGTTACTCAGAAAACAATATAGGGGCCAAAAATATTGTACCATTATACCAAGAAAACGTTTTAAAATAAAATGTATTGTGCATAGTCATCTCTTAATTTTTTGATGGAAATAAAATAGTGATACCAATGATCCCCAAGAATAGATCACTAAAAATGATTAAGGTTTTGGGATACTTTTTTGTTCTTTGGTTAATAATGATGGTGCTGCAATTAACTTGATTTCAAACAAAATATTGAAACTATATTATGTAATTCCAACTGGGGAAAAATTAGAAAATTGTCTAGTTTCCTATTCCTAAGTTCTTTTCAGCTCCTTCATGATTCTTACTCTAAGATATCTGAGATACGTAATTTGATCTCTTAGTACAGTTGTACACACGTTCTTATGCAGAGTCTCTTCATTTTCAGCTTGTTTCTGCCTTATAACTCACCTTGGGTGAGCAGAGCTTGATTTTTAAAAGACGTTTTTAAAAAAACAAACACCATAGTTTGAATATAGTTTGGGAACATCACCCCTCCTTTCTTTTACTTCCATATTGAATAGTGACAGTATTCACTTTGTAAGTCAATTACAGATGTGTAGGTTTTGTTTTAAAATCTTTTCTCTATTAGAATCTTTTAACCTCATTAATGAGCTCTAAGCCTTGGTAGAACCTCAAGATAATTGTGGTAGATAATTAAGAGTTGAAGATTTATTTAGATAGAAACTCTCTTTGTTCTTCTTCAGGAATACAATAAAAGCTGGAAATTCTTTATCGTTATTTAGGAAGGCTTTGCCTGCAATTTGTGGAACAACAAGCTGTGATCTAAAATTGTTTTGTATGTGACATGTATTTGTATTGCATACTTCAGGAGGCCCTGGTTGAAAAAGACTGTCATAGTATTTTCATGGTGTTTTTGAGAAGAATTTAAAAAGTATTTTTTTCTGACTTCTTTGGCTTCGAAGTAGCTTACAAAGTAAAGCGAATATGTTATATAATTTATAATTTAATTACCTTCCCCTTTGATGATTTTATTTTTTTCCTTATTCTTAACATCTGGTTACAAATCTTTTGTAGTAAACAAAGTGTTTTAACTAAAAAGATGCACACAGATGTAAATAAAGTCAGTTTTTATATGTGTTAACAATTCTCAGTCCTAGAATGGGACAGGAGAATCATTTTCAAGTATTAAGAATAGGAGCTGGAACCCTAATTTTCTTCCTCTAAACCATTGCTGATAGGAATTAAGCTGTCAGTTTAATAGGATAAGCTTGTAAAAATTGGAGAGGAAGAGTTCTTGTTCCATTTAGGTTTATATGTGACTCTTGTGATCATAATTTGCCTTGGTTATTGTGTTAATATTGAAATTCTGTACAAATCCATTTTTCATTTGAAATGTGGAACAAAGGATGTAAAACAAAGGGAAAAGTAATATAAACAATTTTAGAGTGATTATTTCTAAATTGTCTTTTATTTCAGTAAAAGAATGTTTTATAGTTATATTTATCTAAATCTTGTGTGTTTTTAGTAGATTAGTTCCCAGAAATTTTATGCAGTTTGTGTTTATTTTGAATAAAATTTCTCATTATTTTTGCCTTTATATTTTGCCACATATATATTTTAGATATATTTTAGTTATCCCCCTACAGAGGTGAAGTTAGATTAAGTCAAAGGATTAAAACTAATTTTATCTTTGTGTAATGAAAATATAAGGATTATGATAATAAAAACAAGCAGTTATTTATATAGATAGCACTTTAAGTTCTGCCAAGCACTTTACATACATTATTTCATCAGGTTCTCATTCATGACTCTGTGAGGTTGGTGCTGTTGTAATCCTGATTTTACAGATGAGTAAACATAAAGCAAGAGACGCTTACATTACATGGTTAGCTCACACGGTCCAGTGTGTCTGAAGTAGGATTCATATTCAAATACAAGCCTACTATAAAATCTACGAGCTTATACTAACAGAAAAAAGGGGAAGAAATAAGAGAAATTCTATATATACAAATTAATATTATTATATACATATGTGAATATTATAAAACAGTGTAAAATATGTAAAACCATTGAAATTGCCCTTTCTAGAAATAAATGTATGCTTAAATAATTGGAGAGATAATCACTCATGGGTAGGCTATACCAGTATGATAAAAAAAATATCACAACCTATTAATTTGTAGATTTGGTACTTTGCCAATCAAATTCCTGAGAGGACAGTTCTTAAAAGTAGAAAAAAAAATAACAAAATTAATAGATGTACAAAAGATTCATAGTCTTTCAGGGAAATAATGAAAAAAAAATAGGAATAAAGAAGCCTTATAGCATCACTAAACCTCTAACAATATTATACAGAGGTAACCATCAAAACTTTCTGGTACTATTTATAAAATAGAAAAAAGAGATCAATGGAAAAGACTAGATGAGCCACAAACCAAAGTAATATAAAACAGGAGCCTTGTGTTTGATAAAGCTGAACTTTTTTGATAAGAAAGGTACAAATCTTGGAGGAATAGTTTTTTTTCCTGAATATCTTGGATTGCTATTGTTCTAAAATGAAATCCTCTTTTTTGTTACATAAATTATCTTTATGAAACGACATGATGGGGCTGTACATTTTCAGTGTTCCAGACCTTTTTATCTCCTTAGGTTAACTGCCCACATTCATTACTATGGGTGATACAGTGTGACATTGTACACCAGTTGAATAATTAAAACTTTTGTAGCTAAATTATGAAAGACTTCATTAGACGTCAGACTACAAAAGAACTTAAGAACTACTTCTCTTGTAGTTTACACTTGCCTGTTTTTATTCATTTTTCCAACAGCCGGGTCAACAAACATTTTAAGTGTCTACCATGTGCCAGATACTGTGCACTGACTTAGTATACAAAGAAAGGTAAAAGCGAAAACAGTCTGTGCCCTCAGGGAGTCAGTCCACATTTTTGTTTGGGGAGACAGCGTACAAACTGCCGTGTACGTACAAGATTTATACTGGATAAATTGGTAGTGGTCTCAGAGGGAAGGCGTTAAACTGGAGGTTGGAGAGTTGGGGCTGGGGTGGGATTTAAGTTGCGAGTTGAAGGTAGCCAGGAGGGAGAGACAAGGAGGGAGAGCTTTATAGGCATACGGACAGCCAGTGAAAATTACCCAGTCCGGAGATGGAGTGTTGTTTTGTGAAGACGTGAAAGCCGGTGTGCTGCAGTGTGGAAAGTGTAAGGAGACTGAAAGGTTAGGGAGGAGCCGAGTCCTGAAGGACCTTAAAAGCCAAAGACAAGATTTTGTATTTGATGCTACAGATATAAAATACGTATTTTATATTGGATGGGGAGTAGTTGGTATTGGAGTGGGACTGGAGACTCTTAATGTTACAGCATCCTCAGTCTTAAGATTTAAAGCACACTTTGAAGTCTCGCGGTTTCTCCGCTAGTCTGACCTTGCTGTAGCTATTTGCCCGCTCACCTGCTGTTGGAGGCTTGTTGGTCCTTGGGTACAGTCACTCTAGTAACAGTTTCAATCTCACTGTGTAACAGAACCTTTTGATTTAAGCTCTTCTTTTACATTCTCTAACTGATCATCTTAGAACAGTGGTGTGAGATTCAAATATAGGTGGATCCCAGCCAGCAGCATAATGATTTAGAAAACAGACGTCATCTACCTTGTATTTTTAGTTTGTTAAACATTTCCCAATTACATTGTAATATAGTTCACAGCACTTGGGAGTTTTGCTGATCACTTGACACCTCTAATCTAGAGGAAAGGTAGTTCTGTTTTAACCCTTTATCCTTTGAATCATTTTTCTTAAAGCAGAATCAGCATAGTATAAGTAGAAGGAGCATCGGATTTGTATTTAAGACTTGACTTTGCCACTTGCCAGCTGTATGACCTTAACTTCTTCTATAAAGTGTGAAAATAATACCTGCCTCACTCAACTTATACTTGTCCAAGAGCATTCTGATAAATGTTTAACAACTGGTTATACAAAAAAATAAACACACACACACACACTTTTTAGTTTAATCCACATTAATAACATTTTCTCCCCTCACTTTCTTAAATCTAAACACTTACCAGAAAAAAGAGATTTGTAGCGTTTGTGGATTTTAGGGGTACAAATGCTTATATTAAAAAATTAACAATCATCTCCGATTTGAGCTGGCTCCAGCTCACCCCGATTGTACTTCACACGGGTTTTGTGAGAAAAGTACTTTATCAATCCATGAAACACTAAATAAATGTGAATAATTAATGTTGGAGTTTGATCTCCATTATCCCTAGCCTGAGATGATTTTTTCCAAAGCATCTTCTTGTCTTGTAGATTTTGTTCAGCACAATATCTACATCTTTCATCATCCAGTTTTAGCATAATTTTTGTCTGGGTGAATAACCTGCTTTCTCTTTGTTTTTAAAGAACAAAACTTCTTTTTAAGTAATGTAAAAACTAGTCTATATTTAGCATAATAGGACATTTTGAAAGAGCACTAGTCAAATATTTTGTTGTACTTCATTCTGTTGAGTAAGACATACACTTTGACATGAACATTCCTTTATATATTCCATTTACCATCTAGAGCTTCCTTCTAAGGTTTTACATTTTGGTAATTAGATGCCAGTTTAAAAGAAAATGACCAGAGTAGTTAGTTTTAATTTATTATTTAGAAATAAAGCCATAATCAGAGCTTCATTAAGGAAACTGAGGTTTCCAAGATTTAGTTGAAGCCTTCTTTTCATTCTCTCATTATTGAGAAGAACTTTGGAGTAAGTCTTTGAAGCTATGGTGAGTGAATGAGTTTGGCCTGTTTCATTTGTAAAGTAGAACAGTTTTAAGATAGAATAATATTTATTTCAAGGTTTAATGTTTATGAAAATGTCCCTATCTTTTATATTTAATGTAAACAATATAACTAAGTTATTTCAGGGAGGCATCATGGCTTCACTAAGCCATAGACTCTCTTCTGACACTTGCCATGTGACCATGGGCAAAATAAGGAGCCTTAATTTCCTTATCTGTAAAATAGGACTAATAATACCTACAGTATCTACCTTAAAGTATTTTTGTGAGGCTAACATAAGATTATATATGTAAAGTACTTTGCAAAGTTTAAAATAATATGTAATTGTCACTTATTATTTTGAAGTACATTAATCTTTAGTACTTATAAAGCCATTATTTTAAGCTGTATAAAACAAAATGTTTATATTTATCCTATCATGCTCTGTAATTTTTTAGTTACCATTGGTTCATTAATAAACTTATATTTGCAATGACTTATAGCAAACTAAATTTTTATTCCAGATGTGACCTGGTTTTTGCTATAGAACAAATTTTCTTTTCTTCTTTTTTGGCATTAATTTTTGATGCCTTTTGTATTGATATCAGATTGATTTCTGATTATGTGCCTTACCATACCTATCCAACAAGTTTTCTTTTATAATAAAGAAAAAAATTCAAAACCAAAAAATATCAACCACATATGATAAAATATACAATATTATATACCATTAGGATTCCACTTCTACAGGTTTTAAAAGTTCACAACAGTTAATTCTGTAATTAATTTTTATCCATTTTCATTTTTAAATGTGGGCCTATGTTCTCCTTTTATATATTGATTTTCAAAGTTTGAGATGATTTAAAATTAAATCTGTTAAATTTCTATTCAAACTTGGCCATAAGTTTAATATTAAATAGGTTTAATAAAATACAATTAATTAAAACTCACCAAACATCAGGGAACTGAAACTTTGCATCTACTTGCTATCATTACCATTTTTTATAATTGTAGATTGACTAAATTTAATGAGAAATATATTTTTACATTTATTTATTTTCTCATTTCAAAATATCTTTGTATAAGTTGGAATTTTGTTCTGGGAGATTATATTGACAGAAGAGCATTCATTAACGTTTAGTATTTTTACCTCTTATGAAAAACTTTTTTTTATTTTTGCTACTAACTATTATGTTAAAACCATTAACTTTTTCTGTCATACAAAGGACACCTCAAGAATATCAAGGGAATCAATGAAAAAAAGTGAAGGAAGGTAGCTTAAGAATATAGAATGGTAGATGAGTGGAATAGATTAAGTACACACTATACAGTAGGAAGTGATGATAGTAATCTTAGTCCAGACTTTTGGGACAAGAACTCAGTATTTGACAAAAACTACGAGGAAAACTTGAAAGCATTTTGACAGGAAATAGGTAGAAATCAATACCTCACACCCTGTACCAAAATGTACATGATTTAGGTTAGATGTAAAGTGTGGGTACAATAAGCAAATTAGAGGAGCCTGGAATAGTTTACCTGTCATATCTATGGATAAGGGAAAAATTTATTATCAAATAAGAGATAGAGAGCAGTAAGAGATGCAGAATGGATTATTTTTATTACATTAAACTAAAAAGGTTTTGCACAAACAAAAGCAATGCAACTGATTAGAAAAAAAGCAGAAAACTGGGGAAAACTTTTTGTAGGCAGTTTCTCTAATAAAGCTGTTGTTTCTCAAAATATTGAGAACTGAGTCAAATTTATAAGAATATTAGTCATTCCCCAGTTGATAAATGGTCAAAGGATATGAACAGGCAGTTTTTAGATGAAGAAATCAAAGCTTTCTATAGTCTTGTGACTCTGAATCACTATTGATTAGAGAAATGCAAATTAAAATAACTCAGAGCTTATCACCTCATATCTATTAGATTAGCTAATGTGACAGAAATAGAAAAGGGGAAAATTGGGACACTAATGTACTGTTTATGGAGTTGTGAACTGGTTCGACCATTCTGGAGAATAATTTGGAACAATGCCCAAAGGGCTAAAAAACTTTTATTAAAAAATTGCTAGATCTAGCAATAGCATTACTAAATCTGTATCCCAAAAAGTTTTTTTAAAAAGAAAGAGGACGTATATGTACAAAATGTTTATAGCACCTCTCTTTTTGATGGCAAAAATTGGAAATTGAGGGATGTCCATGAATTGGGGAATAACTGAACAAGTTGTATATGATTGTGATGGAATACTATTGTGTTATAAGAAATGCTGAGCAGGATATTTTCAGAAAAACCTGGAAAGACTGACATGAACTAATGCACAGTGAAGTCTGTAGAACCAGGAGACCATTGTACATAATATCAGCAGTATTTGTACCATCATCAGCGGTAAATTACACAGCTATTTCCAGCAATTCAGAGATCTAAGATAATTCTGAAGGACCTATGATGAAAAATACTATCCACCTCCAGAGAAAGAACCAATTGAGTCTGAATGCAGGTTGAAACACGCTGTTATTTTCCTTTATTTTTCTTGGACTTTTTTGCTTGTCTTTTCTTTCATAGCATGACTAATATAGAAATATGTTTTGCATGACTACATGTATAATATAACCTTTATTAAATTGCTTGCCTTCTCAGTGATGGGAGAGGGAAAGAAAGGCGAAAAACATGTGGAAAAAACAAACATTAACATTTGTTTTTAATTGGAAAGATATAAAGTATTAAATTTAAAAATAAACCAATCCACTGAATAAGTGCCAAAAATGAATGTAATTAAGACGTACTTTACTTTTGGGCAGAGTTTAGGACTACATGTTTTTTAGCAAGCACTAGAGTATTCATATTTGTACTCTCCACAGAATCTGATGAAGAGTGAATTCTTCCTGGATTATCAAAGGAATATTATTATTGAAATATTAGAAACGTGTGACATGTATCAATCACAAGGCCTGCATTTTAGCACTTACGGAGAATTCACACTAAATTTTTTGAATGACTTTCTGTTGTGTGTTGCTAAGACTGGTTGATTGGATGGCTGCATTGCTTTAGTTGAGTAGTAAGTGAAAAATATGTTTTGTTTTAAAATAGACCCCATGCATCTGAGAACTTGGAAGCAAGGTGGGTGTTCCACATATGCAGGGCAGCTTTTGGATACAACTCTTCTTTTGCTTTCTTGGAGTAAAGCTACTGATCTGGTGCTGAGCATCAGTTTATCTCAGTCCCAGTCACTACATTTTCCATCTTCCATCTACATAAAAGCACTGTAGTGCCCAAAGGTATTCATGTCTATCAGATCTTAAGTATCTGGGAGCTAAAAACAGTTGAGACCTATAGGATACTTGCATCAGTCTGAAGTCTTAAAAACAGAGTCATCAGAGCTCCTGATTGTCGGGATACCAAAAGTGCTGCCAAATTGACATTCCTAAAACATATTATTGACCATGTCACTCCCCTGCACAGGAAGATTTAGTGGCTGTTTCTTCTGTGATTAATATAAGGCCATCAAAATGTAGCTCTAGCCTATCTTTCTAGGTTGATTACACATTAGTCTTCACCACACATACTATATTCTAGACAAAGTGGACAAATTCTCTTCCCTATATGTGGCATTCCAATTTTCCATCTCTGGGCCTTTAAACAGGCTGTTCCTTTTACCTGCAATGTTACTCTTTTTTCCACATTTTTGAACCTCTGATTCCCTTTAAAGATTGACTCAAATGTCACCCTTACCAAAAGGCCTTTTTTGATTATTCTGGTAAGTGTTCCCTCTACCCCTTGAAATTTCTTCATGTATCATTTTATTTACTAAACTTCGTGAATGTAGGATTTAGTTTTGGTCTTTGTTTCTCTAGTACCTTAGGATGGTGTCTTAATCAGCCCTTGACAAGTTGAATTGCCTCATTTTCAACATCCCCAAAGCTTCCATACCAAGTGTGAGTCACTCTGTAGACACTTGAATACCAGGGATTTATTGACCCAGGTACCCTGTTGGTTCTACTTCCAGCTCTTTAGTGATTAAAGTTGTGGAGTGTAGAAGGTGATAACACTCCTTGACTAGTAAAGCAATCTTCAGTTATAATGAAACCCAACTCAGCTCCCTTCCTTCCCACCCCCATCCCCAGAACATACCTCAGTGCCTGAGGCTGCTTAACCCTGGAACATCCTTTCGCTCTGCCAATCCCCTTCTCCCAGCGATCAGTTCTTCAAGGGCATCTGTCTGGAGGATAGTCCCAGGCCATCCATGCTTCATATCCCTCCTGGTTGTGCCCATGATTCTTAACTTTGCTAACATGTACCTTCATTTATCTCTCTCTTCCTCCTCTCCCCAGTGCCTGCTTTTCAGTTCCTTTTTATGTGTTGTTTACCCTTCCCCTCCACTCCACATTCTTCCTACCCCATCATCAGAATGTAAGCTCCCTGAGAGCAGGAACTATTTTTCTTTTTGCTTGTATTTATATGCTCAGTATTTAGCAGAGTGTTTGGTACGTAATAATGTTACCGACATGGTCATTGCCATGCCTTGTCTTGCCAGAGGATATAGGACTTGATCTTCTCTCAGTTTGTGATTGGAAAACTTTCAGCGTCTTTTCTGCATATTACAGTTATTCAGAATTACTGTTTGCTGATTCAGGTATCTAGTCTTACTTTTCATCTATGTCCATCATAGGCCTCCCCCTTGACAGTCTTATTTCTCCCAGGAATTCCATTCTATTGTGCT
This sequence comes from Pseudochirops corinnae, assembly GCA_028646515.1. NCBI lineage: Eukaryota > Metazoa > Chordata > Mammalia > Diprotodontia > Pseudocheiridae > Pseudochirops > Pseudochirops corinnae. Next base: position 9,741,767 of record CM053589.1, on the reverse strand, counting down.
CTTTGAACCTTTTTCATTATTAACATAGATCCCTTTTTCTTGTGCCACTTTTATTTCATGCTATTTAGTCTGTTCATGGAAACCTCCCTTTACCCAAAGACGCTATGTCTTTATATCCCTATCTTCCCTTTCCAGTACTGGGTGCTCTCATGCTACCACCACGCTGGGTCAGGAAGAATAGGTGTCATACTCCTCATTGTGACTTCCTTCGTCATCCCCGTCCACCATGACTCAGCAGCCTGTCCTTCTTTGAGATTCATTTCATTGGCCTTTATCAGCTACTCCAGATTCTTGTTGCAGTCATGTGCTTGTCTTCAAATAATTTTCTGTGATTTCTCAAGGAATTCAGGACATTAGGACAGTCTTTCCACCCAACCCCTTACCTTTGTATACAGGGCTAGCCTCTTGAACTTCCTGCCCGTTGTCCCACTTTCTCAGCCTCCAGCTCCTGTAATTTATATCTTCATTCCACTTCAGTCCCCTGTAGTGGTGAACACACACTTTACCATTATCACAACTTGGCTAAGATACTGAATATTCCTCTCTCAGATCATAACTTCCTGTCTTTTGATCTCTTCTTCTGCTTCATTCCTCCCAATCCTGTTGTTTTCCTCATCATGTTCTCTAATCCTTCTTCACCCACTTCCTTTTCTCCTAGTTTTGTCATCTCTGCTATGGCCTCATTTCCTTCTCTTCATAATCTTGCCCATATGGTTGATCAGTTCAGCTCTACACTATTCTCTGTTCATGAGTCTTTTGCTGCTTCATCCTGTTGCCAGTCATACTTTCCCAAATTCCAGCCCTGGGTTTACCTTCACTGTTTATCATCTCTTCTGCTTAAGTTTTTCTGAACACTGCTGGGAAAAAATGGCAGATGCTTACCTTTTATATCCACTAGAGATTTGTATCAGATAGGCTTTTGCAGCTAGCTGTTTGCTAATCTTCCTTCTTTAGTAGCTGATTTTCAGTCCCTTACTAGCTATTCAAAACTTTCTTACCTTTTGAAATCCCCTATAGTCCCTGCAGTCACTTCCCTCTCGGCAGAGTATATCCCCTCTTACTAAGAAAATGCAAATTTTGGCCCTTGTATGCTTTTTCCCTCCATTACCCTTTATCACTCTGCTACATCATATCACATCTTTTGTTCCATTCCTGAAGAAGAGGTTGTTCTTTGTTGAGACCACCCCTTTCTGCTCAAGTCCTTGTTTTCATCACCTGCTTCTGTCTCTGCCAGGTTCGTTCCATTCATTCTATTTATAATTTTCAGTATGTCCTTATCTACTGTCTTCTCCCCCACATCTAGAAACATGTCCAAGTTCTCCTCCCGTTCCTTTCCTTATAGAAACTTTCATTTGATTCTCCCGTCTCCTCCCACTACTATCTTGTTTCCCTCACATTCAAATTCTTAAAATGTTTTCTATGTTTGTTACTTCTATTTTTTTCCTTTTTTTTTTTTTTTTTGCTTTTTGGAGGAGGGAAGGCAGGGCAACTGGGGTTAAGTGACTTGCCCAAGGTCACATGGTTAGTAAGTGTTAAGTGTCTGAGGCCGGATTTGAACTCAGGTCCTCCTGACTCCAGGGCCAGTGCTCTATTCACTGTGCCATCTAGCCGCCCCTCCTCTCCCTTCTTAACTTTTTGGAATTTGGCTTCAAAATCTCAACTGAAACTGATTCTCCAAAATTCTCAAAGTTATCTTAATTTTTTGAATTTGTTGGTCTTCTCTGAGTCCTCCTTCTTCGGAGTTGGCTACTGCACCTTCTCTTCCAGTCTGCTCTCTCCCTCCTTTTAGTTTCTGGACAGTGTTTTCTCTCCTGGTTCTTCTACCTGTCTGACCTCTACTCAGTTTTCTTTGCTGGATTGTTACTCTCCTTTTGTCCATTAAGTATGTGATTCCTCCCCATCAGTTCCCATTGTCTTAAGCTCCTTTTTTTGTTCTGTTTCCTCTTGACAATTTGGTCAGCCCCTGTGTATCAGTTATCCTCTTGTCGCTGACAAGGGCACAATCCACGAATCCAGCCACGCTTCTCTCTCGCTGAGCCCACTCAAGTATCGGCTGTCTGTTGTCTGTTCGGCAGTCCAGGTTTTACACAGCAGCTGCATCCTTCTGCTCTTGTAAAACCAGAAGACAAGCATTGTTTGTTTTTTAAAAGTACCTTTGTTCTACTCAGAAGGAAAACTGAGAACCTAAAAACCGGAACACGCAAAAGCTTAAGACAGTAAAAGAATTTTTTAAAAAGCATGCTATTTTTGTTTTTAATGATCATAACCATAAAGCATGTGCAGTTTTCTGAAATTTGGGGCAATAATTGTTTCCAGTGCTCTTTTCCTATGTGGCCACTAGGTACTGAAGGAAAATACATTAAATGTGGTTTTGGCTTTGTTTTCCTCTTCTGGAATATCCCTGGATTTGGAAGCTGATAATGAATTTATTCCATTTATATTACTTTTGTTTTTAAAATATCTGTAAGTTTTCCAATATACTTCCAGATTCTAAACTATAATGTTTCCATCTACTTCTTGTATTAAAAGATCGACCAAAATTTTGATTCAAGAGAACTAGATGTTTATTTTCCTCTGCTTTATAACCTGAATATGAGGAAAAACTGATAAAACAGAGTTTTTAATTACTTGACTTATTGGCACAGCTCTATCGTTTTAATTGCACTTCCAAATATTTCATGGCCCTATTTGTTTCCATTCATATTTAATGTTTAAAATAAACTCATTGGCAATACATCTTGTACTAGCTTATACACATTTTAAATAGCATGTTTGTATTTACTAGATCATATTTCATTTTCCATACACCAACAAATCTAAACTCTTCATTTTAAAGCATATATTGAGTATGTGAATAAAATTAATACTTATTTTGTGTATGTGGTGCCCACAATACATAATTTTTCTATTTTACAGACATCGATGATGCCCAGATACTTCCCCGAACAACTAGAGTGAGACATTTTTCACAAAGTGAGGACACTGGAAATGAAGTTTTTGGTGCTTTGAATGAGGAGCAGCCATTGCCACGAAGTAGCAGCACCTCTGACATCTTGGAGCCATTCACTGTTGAACGAGCCAAAGGTGCAGTTCCTGTCATTGACAGTTCATCCCGTCATGCGCCAAGCTTGCAGAGTTCCACAGAGGCCTCTTCAGTATCTAGATCCACTGAAAGCTGCATCATTGATTCTAAGAGTAGAGAGTCTTCTCTGGAAGTTGGTGATAGCATTTATGACCATCTTTGTCATTTACTAGGTCCAGTAGAAATTACAGATACAGCTTTTGAACAGATCAAGTATAGTGACCTTGAAGGAGATGATGATCTTCTTTCTTCTCTGAAAGAATATCTTAAGGAAAAACAAGAAAATCATAGTAATTATAACATAGGTAGACTTTCAACTTCACAGGAAGTGATTGCATCATTAAATAGGGATGAGAGATTATTGACTAGATTAGATTATGTAGATCAGATAATTAAACCGGAAGATAACACCCCTGTTATAGCAATGGCAGAGAATATAGAATTTCAGCTGGAACGAAATTCAGGTGATTTCATAAGTAACATTACACGCAATCAATTACACAGTTTCACAAGATCTCAGGCTTTTGATAAATCCAAGCATGTATACGCTGAACCTGAATCAAGTTGTCCATATGATAAAGAAGGAAAACGGTGTCTTCACAGACAAACAGCTACTGAAGCAGATATAGGTATGGACCTAACACTAGCTGAAAAGCTTAAAAGTGTCCACATTAATGAAAAAATTACTGTTCCATGTGTTATGGATGTCAAGAAAGTTCCACTAAAATCTCCGGTTAATTACGAAATACCTCACACTATGGATGCCTGCAAACTTTCTCCAACCAAAAGGAGTCTTTCTGAAACTGTGAGTTATAGGGCCAAAATCATGAGAAATACCACTAAGAAAAGAAATAGTGTCCATGTTACTTTTAGGCCATCTACTGAATCTGTTCAGTTTTACAATCCTCTAGAAAATAAAGAGGCTCCATGGAAGGCAAGACTACGCAAGCTCAGTGGCTTCAGTAGTAGCAGCAGTACTAGTAGCAGTGGCAGCAACACTAACAGTAGCTCAAATACTGGCACAGAACTAGTTAAGCCTGGTGTATATAGACCTTTGGATGTAATGACTACAGCGTCAATAAATAGTAAGACAGTTAAGGACTCTACAGAGATACATGCAGCCATGTTACAGAAAGAAGGTTTTACAGTTAGTCATTCAAGTAGCCGTAATGCTGTTAGGTCTTCAAGTCATGAGTTAGGACTACAACAGGGATCCCTGGGTGGCGTTTATAAAACTGTTGTACATGCTCTTTCGAAGCCGAAGGCAAATGTTTCCCCACAGAGGCAGAACAGAGTGCCACCAGAGGCTCCACTGAGGGATCTGTACAGTCATGTAATGGGCTATTTTGGAAGGAAAGCTGCAGGTGAGCACTAACTGTGCAGAGCGCAAAAGGAGAAAGACAGCATCAGTTTGGCTTAATGCAACTGAAGCAAGCTATAAGCAATCAAGAAGCTTTGGGATGGTCACTGCTTTCTCTCTGTTTGGTTATGCATGCATCTTTACCCATCTGAATTTCCCAGCATAAAATATCTTTATTTACTTTATAAATTACTAATTTCTTTTTTAAGGCATTTAGTTAAACCTCTTTGCTGCTGAGCATCAAGTTAGGGAAGAGGAAGAGACAGGAAATTATTAATGACCATCCAAAGAATTAAACATAAATATTGTTGCCTGCCATATGGCTTTTAAAATGAATCTATCAGACATGTATCATGCTTTTTTCCCCTTTCCAAATGACTTGTAATTTTACTGTTGATTCATTTAGTTTTCTTCCTCCTCCTGCTATTCCTCCTTATCTTTGGGAATAAAAATAAAGCTTTTTGAGATAATAGCAATCCAGATGATATAGCTAGCCCCAGATAATTTTGTTTAACAGTTATCGTAGCTAATATTATTTCTTAAAAACCTTAGTGTTGGTTTAGTTACTTTTTAAACCATTTATAAGCATTATTTAGGCTTTTTAGTTTTGCATTCACTAATATGAATATAAGTTGCAATGTTAGCAACATTTATTTATCATTGCTTTTTCTTGAAATTTTGGATGAGCACAAAAGTTTATGAAGGTTTATTGATGACCTAAATATGGAACTTTTATGGAACTTTTTACAGAAAATTTTTTTTTAAAGATTCTGTTAACTGGTTTCTCTGGTCTTAGGTCAAGGTTAAAATAAATTCACCAATATACAAAAGAGAAAAGTTTTTGGTTGCTTTAAAAAAAAATTATTCATTTGATTATCTTAGCCTGAGTAAGAGAATATTCTATAAAGCATCTTGCATTGAGCCATAAATACCACCTGAGGGCAGTCTTTGAAAGCTTAGTGACAGTATAGCCAAGCCAGTTGATTTCTGACCAGTTTGTTATTGTAACCCAAAATGTTTTATGTAGTTTGTTAAAAATATATTGTGCTGATTTTTAAAATGCTTAGAGGGAAAATTTTAAGGTATATGATTTATAATTTTCAATTTTAGCAAAATTTTCTTATACAAGTGAATTCATTTAGGCAACAAAAACTGCTAAGTATTTTATAATGTAAAAAAATGGCGTTTTAAGAGACCTATGTAGTATAATCAACAACTTTTCTGTAAAGCACTGATCATTTTGAATTTGCAGAGAGGCTAGTTTCTATAATATGTCTTAATTATAAAATTCTATTTAAAAATACACCAATTTAAAATATCACAAGGTGTTTTTAATCTATCAAAATGAGGTATTTCCTGTAGAAATATTTATAGAGAAAGGGGAAATACAAATTCTTAGGGCTATTATCGATAAAAGAGGCAGGGAGGAAGAGCTGTGTGCTGGTATCTTTACAGCCAACATTAACCTAACTTCAACTAGTGCTTACCTGTAAGCTTTCTTGCTATGTAAGATCATACTGGAGATTGACTAACATCTGCTTAGTTTAAAAGTAAGTGTCAGATTTACTAATCTCATAATTAAATCTAAGAAAAGGGAAACTATACCTAAATGCATGTTTGGTGAGTAATTGATATGGCATTGGAATTTTAAAAAATATTTTGTTTTAAATTAAAAAAATAAGTTGCTTCCCCTCATTATATTTAGTTATTCATTTATTTTTAGCTAGTAAAGAGGATATGAGTCAAAAGCTGCACCTCCTTAACAGTGACATTGGCAGCAGCAGTGCTAACATTCCTGACCTGATGGATGAGTTCATAGCTGAAAGGCTCCGAAGCGGTAATACATTGGTAAGCATATTTTAATTTATTTTGTTTATGCTCATAGAAGAGTAAAGAAAATCTGTAAAATTTTATTTGATTAAAGAAGACATTAAAAATTATCTCAAAATTGATATTTTTAGAATTTCTGTATTTTATTTTAAGGTTTTCTCTATGCTTATAAATCTTCTGCTATAGTTTTAAAGACAAGCTGGTATATACTTTTTATCAGGTGAAAAATAAAAATTATCTACTTGCCAAAGGCAAAGGCCACAGAAGGAGTAAAGATACTGCTTTGTCAGTTCCAGTTGTATAGGCCCCTATGTTATGAAGATTCTGATCTCTTCTATCTACAGTGATACAGAAATCAGAATACTTGACTTTGAATCTCATCTTTTCCATTTACTAGTTCTGTGACCTTTGGCAAGCAATTTAATCTCCCTAGTCCCCAGATGTTAAATGAAATAGTGGTATTGTATGACCTTTGAAGTCCCTTCCAACTTTAAATCTATATTCCTTTGGTTCTACTTATGTGGTGCTGAACACCATTGGAGGAAATCATGTAATTGTGCCACCTGGGCCCATATAAAGCCAAGCACCATCAGCTTTCCAGAGGACTGCTGTATTGAACAGCTTTCAAGTTTCTGATTACACAGTATAGTGAACTCTCTATTTATTCAATAACAAACTAAGACAAAACATTCACAGAAATCAAAGTACAGCATGCACAATATTATAATTTAACAACTTATCACTAAAGTGGCCACATAGATTTCACCAAAGTGGTCACTTAGTTTTAAGCAAAAAATAATACTCATTTAGTAAGAATTCAGTCATTTAGTAAATCCTTATCAGGAGGCAAGCCTCCTTAATTGACACAAAGTAGAGAGGTCAAGGTTCTCCACCCCTAGATCACATTGTCTTAATCTTTTCAATCAAAAAGTCCTCTTTCTTCTTAATTGGAGAAGTCCTTAACTCAGTCATCTAAATGTAAAGGTCAGAGTTCTCCACCCTTAGGCCACAGTAAGTCATGATTTTTTCAGTTTGCATTAAGTACCGAAGGAGAGGTCTTTTCATCTTGACTCGAGGCAGGCTCTCAGCTTCCACAGTTCCTCTTCCATGGTCCCAGCTCCTCCCTAAATCTATTCACTGCCCCCTGGGTTCAAAGGCAGACAGCTCTTAGTTCTTTGTCCAGCTTCTTGTGGAGTTTCTTTTCCATATTGAAGCTCACAGTGTCTGGTTCACCTGAAGTCCTTCACAGTTTCTGTTCCTGGGAAGACAAAGCTTAACAAAGCCACAATAACATTCATGCACATTGCCGACATCGTCATCAGTTCATTTTCTGCCTGTGAAATCAATATTGACCCAACAACAAGGTCTGAGGAATCAACACAAATCATCAGTATAGTCCCAGGACCTCTGAAAACATCAGCAAGACCCAGGATTTCTGTAAACATACAACAAGAATATCATCTTTCAGGGCTTCTGAACCAGCAGCAAGATCCCAGACTTCTGTAACAACAGAAGTCCTCTATCAGCAGGTGAATCTGACAAAGTAACATCAAAACAGACAGACAAAGTACTGACACCACAGCCATGCCTCCTCCCAGTTCTCCTCTCTTCTCATGTCTCAGTTCTTCTCAGTTCTCAGTTCAGTTTTCAGTTCTCTCTCTCTAGCAGTAGCAGCCCAGCTTCCAGATGCTCACTCCCAGCAGTTCTGGCCTCTCTTGGCTTGGGCTTTTCCTTATATACAGTATTAGCTCCTCCCTGTTCTGCCCCTTGCGTCAACAAGTCCATCCCACTGTAGGATTCATAAGTTCTGGGTCTTAATACTTGACACAATTGCGAACTTGGAACAAGGTGCTAAGTACCTGTTTGATTGCAAATACAAGGGACTGGGAAGATATTCAAATTCCTATTACCATTACGGTCCACTACAAATTTGTTTACTAATATTATCTAGGTATCTCCAAGACAACACTTTTATTCTTCCCCAATTGACTCTCTAACTCATTACCCATATCAGCTGTTCTAAACCAGCTCTGTCCTCCCTCTCATTGGAGAATCTTGATTTGTTGAGAAAAGTGTGTTTCTCTGGGGAAAATAGCATCCCGAGTTCCCTTGTCTTTTCTGTTTCATACTTCAGTATCCTTCCCATTCTCTCCCTTTTTGTTACATTCTCTGATGAAAAGGTAATCCTTTTCTATTATAGGCCTTTCCCATCTCTTTCTCTAGTAGGAATTAGCTCCTTAGCATGTTTTCTCTTTCTCTCATATTAAGTCTTTCATTATCTGTTATGTCACTTCCTACTGCCTACTTACATGGCCAGATATTTTCCCCATCCTTAAAAACCCTCAACTTGGCAACTTGACCTTGTGTCCTCAAGTTATCATTTTCTATCACCTTTCCCTTTCACAGCCAAACTGCTAGAAAAAGTCATCTATACATATTGTTTCTATTTCATCTCCCACTTAACCCCTTGTAGTTTGTATTCTGACAGCATTATTAAACTGAAAGTACTCTCTCCAAGTTTACCAGTGATCTCTAAGCTCTTAAATCTGAGGGCCTCTTCTTAGTCTTCGACCTTCTTGATTTCAACTGCCTCTGATACTGTCAACCACTCTCTTCTTGTGTTAAGTGTTCTCTTCTGGTTCTGCTCCTTTCTAAATGATCACTCTTCAGTCTCTTCTGCTACATCATCAGTATAACAAATATTTATTGTACTTACATGTAAGGGACTTTTCTAGGATTTGGGTATACAAAGACACAAAAGAAAAAGCCATGTTCTTGAGGAGCTTACATTTTACTTTCTCTGAGAGTAAGGAGATGCAACATGTATCAAGATAAACATATTCAAAACAATTTCAAATCTGGTAGGAGTAGGGAAGGTTACCTTTTTTTTGAAGGAAATTAGGCATTCTAAGACTTAAAAGTGAGAAGTAAATACATTTAGGCATAAAATGGTCTTTCTGAATTTTGGCAACAGTTGATCTTTTTGGATTGAATGTTAAATTAAAAAGGAAAGTGATATAAAATAAGTCTGAAGAGGTAAGTGGGAGCCAAATTGTAGCAGGCTGAAAACATAACTGTAGTTAGGGTTTTTTTTCATAGATGTAATAGGGAATCACTGCAAAATTTTAAGCAAAGGGATGCTTGATCTGCAGCTTAGGAAGAATGTTTTGATCTCTATATAGTAGATGGACTGGAATAGGGAAAACTATAAGCAGGGAGAACAGTCAAGAGGCAGTTGCAATAGAGGCAAAAGGTCTTCACCTTTCTGAAGGAGAATAGTGGTCATCTGAGTGGAAAGAAAGGGGTAGATATATGCTAAAGATATTGTGGAGGTAGAATACACTAGACTAGAGAGGACGAGTGAGAGACAAAGGGCTCAGTAATGACTTTGAGGTCATTCCTACATGATCAGAGAATGAGCTTTGCCTCACTTAAATTCAATTCACTTGCTGTGTCATGACATCACCTCCCTGATGTCATGGTCCTCTTTGAGAGTGAAACACAAACAACAACCTTTGTGCATAGAGAAGTCATCTATACTCATTGTTTCTATTTCATCTCCCACTTAACCCCTTGTAGTTTGTATTCTGACAGCATTATTAAACTGAAAGTACTCTGTCCAAGTTTACCAGTGACCTCTAGGGTCCAAGCTTCCAGTTGGGCAACATGACTTTCTCTTTCTTTTTCTCCTTCCTTCCTTCCTTTCTTCTTTCCTTCCTTTCTTTCTTTATGTTTTTCTGTCTTTATTTCTTTCTCTCTCTCTCTCCACATAGGGTATCACACCCTTTGCTGTTGGTGCTCTGCCCAAAGGGAATGTAAAGTGGTTTTTCTCTCTTAATGACCAGCCTTAACCCTAAATCACTCTTGCCCCAGACCAAGCCTTACTTGGACGATGTTTGGGCCCAGAATGAACGTAAATAACAATTGCTTCTGTTTTGGCCAGAAACCTTGAGGGTCTTCCTTTCCCAGATCTATTTTTTTTTTTAAGAGGCCTTTCTTTGCTTCATTTTTTTTAAGCCTTAATCACTGAATGGGCACTGGCTCAGTCCAACTGAGACCTATTAAAGACCTTAGCTTGAAAAGGCCAAGGTTTTTCACTGCATCTTGGTCCATCTCTAGTTGTCCTGATGCATATGTGACCACTGGACCCAGATGGCTCCTGAGGAGAAAGTAAGGCTTGTGACTTTGCACAGCCCTCCCTCATTTAAATCCAGTTCACTTGCATATCATGGCATCACCTCTCTGATGTCATGGTCCTCTTAAAGAATGAAGGAAAAATATAAATTTTGTTTTGGCCTGTTGAATTTGATTCAGCTGACAATGTGGACCTGGAGTTTAGTACAGAGATTAAAACTGGCATTATAATCAAGTGCTATAGGATCATAAATTTAGAGTCATCTGCATAGAGATAAGTGAACCATAAAACTTATGACAACACAAGAGAATGTTTCTAGGAATTAGACTGTCAGGAGGATGACAGAGTGAAATGAAAACTTTAAAGTCAGACAAGGCCTGACAATATTTGTAGGTTTGTAAGAAAGTAGGGAAAGAGTCCTTTCGTAAGGAGAAAAGAGTGCTGTAAGGGAATGATCTTGGAGGAGATGAACTTAAGAGCACTCCTTAACAAGGAGAATGACCACCACTCCCTGAGAGACAGATAAAGGAGGAATTGAATATGACGTAGAGGGGTTTCAAAGAAAAGGGAAGGGAGAATGTGTTAGTTTCTGTTTTCTGAGTAAAGTAGAGATAGGGTTCTCTGCCGCATTGGAGGTAGAGGTAAGTACATATAGTGGGCTCAGGGAGAGAAATGAAGTTTTGTCATAAATGCTTTAGGAAGATTGTGATAGCTATTCAGTCAGTCGTGAAGCATTTAAGTGTCTGTTATGTGTCAGGCATTATGCTAAATCCTTGGAATAGAAAGAAAGACAAAAGATAGTCCCTGTTTTCAAGGAGTTCATTGTCTAAAGAGGGAAGCAGTGTACAAACAACTAACTGTACAAACAAATTATATACTGGTTAAATTGGGGATAATCTCAGAGGGAAGGTACTAAGATTAAGGAGGACCAGGAAAGGCTATTTGCAGAAGGTTGGACTTTAACTAAGACTTGAAAGAAGCCAAGAAAGCTAGGAGGTAGAGATGAGGAGGGAGGATATTCAACCATGAAGGACAGCCAGCAAAATTGTTCTGCATAAGGAGAATGGAGTATGCTGTGTTGCGTGCAGAAAGGTACTCCATGTCACTGGGTAAGAGTACACAGAGGGATGTGAGATGTAAGAAGACTAGAAAGTAGGGAGAAGACAGGTTATGATGAGCTTTGAAAGCCAGATTATTGGATTTTATATTTGATCCTGGAGGTGATAGGGAATTACTGGAATTGATTGATTGATTGATTGTATGTGTGTGTGTGTACACGCATGCCATAGTTAGACCTACACTTTAGGAAGATCATTTTGATAGCTGAGTGAAGGATGGATTGGAAGGGAGCGAGGTTTGAGGCAGAGAGACCAACCAACCAGCAGGTTATTATAATAGTCTGAACATGAGGTAGTGAGGACTTACACCAAGGATGGTTGTAGTGTTAGAGAAGAAAAGAGAGCATAGCAAAGAGATATGAAAGTAGAAAGCAGAGGACTTGACATCTGATTAGATACGGGAGAAGAGTGAAAGAGAGCAAGGAGTGGGAGGGGGTGATATTCTTGACCATAAAATTCAAGGTGGAATAAGAGGATTTCTATGTGCTAATGAAAGCTCTGATCACCTTAGATTAAATAAATTTGTATTGGATCTAGTTGGCATTGTTTTATGACTTTCACCAGCAGAATTTACTGTTTCTAATGAGGGACAAAAGGGGCAATGATTAAGCTTAGAGGGCTGTGTCTCTTTGAAATGGTTAGCCATAGGGATTGAGACTGAAAAGAGGAAAGGGAATCTAGAATAGGAGTAGAGGACTGGGAGAAGAAGACAAGGTTAATGGTGTTGTGCAGAAAATAAGAGCGAGCCAAGACCTAGGTTCAAGATAAATTTAGGTGTGGATTTATTGATTCAACACATGACTGCTGGAGTGTTCACCACTCAAATCGGCAGTCCCTTCTTTGGGATATAGGCTTGATTATAAAGGCTAAAACTACAGTTAGGGAGAGGAGCTAGCAGAAGCCATGACGTACAGAAGCAAAGAACAGCCATTGGTTAGATCTATCCTGTGACATGAGAGTCCCTCCTAGAACTGGGTGGAGGGCACAGGGTGACTGTAGTCAACTTTTCAGAGTGGAGTGACGGATCATGGGGTAAAGGGGACTGGAATTTCCCAGAACAGGCCAGGGTCATGTTCTGGGCAAGGGGGTAGGGTCCCTGCTTGGTCAATGGGACATAACAGGATGGTACCTAGATAAGATTCTTGCACCATAATGAATGATTCAAGGAGAATATCTAAAATGCTGATTAGAGAAGGAGGGGTCAGAGAACTATGCCTTGCACAATATACCCAGACAGGCCTTGAGCAGTTTCAAGCTATGATAAAATGTAGGATAGAGATAAAAACATAAATATAAAAGGGGCTTACTGGTGGGACACAGGTCAGGTGATGTGCAGTGACTTGGGATTTGGGTTTGGATACAACAATGGCTAGAGGTTGTGGTGAGCTGAGGAACAGGTTTAGAGGTCTCGTTAATGGGACAGCAGCTCTTGTAACTCCTCATAAGTTAGTAACCACTTCAGGACACCAGCAAACATGGTGAAGGGACCATAGTTGGTATTAGTTTTGGCACCTTTTATTCCTGTTTTTCAACATGGGAAAGTGGAGATATTTCTAAAACACAGAAACAAGGCTTTCCAAAGCTACGGCATCTTCACTGACCCAGAATTGTGAGCTGGTTCTGCTGTAAAGAACCAAGTTGCAGTGAAGTTCACCATCACCATTTGTATGCCAGATGTCTAACTGGTCACAGATTTGATGATGAAGTTACACAGTGCAGTATGAAGCATTGTCCTTTCATGGTGGTAAATGATTGAGGCTAAGGTTCAACTGGAATACAAAAGGGAAACCAAAAGTTTTTATGCAGAGGAACTATCTTATGAGGTTTTGACAAAGACAAAAGAAATTTCTGTAACATATATATGGGAGACTTTTACAAATGATGTGATCACAGTACCAGCCTAATTCAGTGATTCCCAATATTGGATCAGCCACCAAAGATGCTGGAACCGTCATAGGTGTCAATATGACCTAAATCATAAATTATACAACTATTATTGCTATTATTTATGGCTTAGAGTAAGTTGGACCTGAGAGAAAGATGTTGATTTTGACCTCAGAGATGGGCCCTTTGATATTTCCACCTTCGCCATTGAAGATAGCATTTTTGAAATCAAGTCTACAGCTGGAGGCATCAGCTCAGGTGGGGAGGACTTTGACAGCCTTGTGGTCAGTCATTTCATTGCTGAGTTTGAGTGCAAGTACAAGAAAACAAGTGAAAAACAAGAGGACTGTTCTCTGCCTCTACAGCACTTGTGAATATATAAAGCACACCCTCTCTTCTAGTACCCAGGCCAGTGATATTGAAGTTGACTTCCTCTATGAAAGTTTTGACTTCCATCTATCTCTGTCACCTATGACCATTTCAAAGAGCTGAATGTTGACTTTTTTCCTTGGCACACTGGACCTTTGGAAAAGGCCATAAAGGAATGCCAAGCTAGATAAGTGATGGATCCATGACATCATTTTCAAGTGTAGTTCCACTTGCATCCCAAAGATCTAGAAACTTCTGCCAGACTTCTTCAGTGTCAGGGAGGTGACTGACAGTTTCAGTCTTGATGATACTATTATTTATGGTGCAGCTGTCCAGGTTGTCAGCTTGTTTGGGCACGAATATGAGAATGTTTAGAATTTGCTTGTTGGTTACTGTTACTGTAAATGGCCAGACTGGAATAAAGATGAGTAGAGGAAGCTGATGAATTGGGAAGCAAAGGTGTTCTAGGAGATGTTGATCTGTATACTGATGTCCTTGAGTCCTAAGGCAAGGATCAGGGGGAGAAGAAGACAATTATTCAGATAGAAGAACTTCTTGAAAAAAGATAGAGAATAATTTGAACGTGATCAACTGCTGTGATGAGGATCTTAACTAGATGATGGAATAAATTTCAAAGGAAGAGTAGTTACTTAATGATGGTGACAAAGAGATAGTCCTAAAAAAAAGCTGTGTGCACTCATTGCTACTGCTCTTCCTTTTACTCTTCTTTAAACCTTTGCAATGTGGTTTCGGACCTCATAATTCAATTGAAACTTTTTTCTGAAGTTAGTGATGTCTTAATTACTAAATCTAGTGCCTTTTCTCATTTCCCATTCTTCTTTACCTCTGCAGCATTTGAAACTATTGTTGACTCTCCTGAATATGTTCTCATCTCTGGGTTTGTACAGTGCTGCTCACTCTTGCTTCTCCTCTTCACTGTTTGTCCTTCTTAGGCCTCTTTTACTGGATCGTCATCTATATCATGCCTACTAATTGACTGTAACCCAAGGCTCATGCCCTGTGTCTTAGTGACCTCATGAGCTTCCATGGGTTTATCTTCTTTATTTAAATGGCTCTCAGACTGTGTGTGTGTGTGTGTGTGTGTGTCTGTGTGTCTGTGTGTCTGTGTGTCTGTGTCTGTGTGTCTGTGTCTGTGTCTGTGTTTAATGGTAATGGGAATTTGAAGATCTTCCCTGCCCCTTAATAGGTCTAAGGGAATTTAAAGATCTCCCCTGCCCCCCCCTAATATGCCGAATATAATCACGTGGAGCCTATGGTGGGAAGAGTTTGCTGAACAGGTAGAGCAGGAACGGGTGGAGGCAGAGCTGAGAGGAAGCTGGGAGTCAGAGCAGTCACCTCTCAAATGGAACCTCTTGGGGCATGAATAGTACGTCCAATTTCAGCAGGTAGTAACTATGAGAGAAGAGACTTTTGCCCCAAGATTTTGAGCCTCATTCGTTCACGGGGGGAATGATGAGGTGCTTGCACTCAAGCCCCACCCTAAGATATTGTTTTATGTGCTTATTTTCTGTTATCCCTGTTATATTGTTTTAAAGTTCTGTTGATACCAGTTACCCCCAAAGTCCCATTGTCCTATGTATGGGACATGGAAGATACCAGTTACCCCCAAAGTCCCATTGACCTATGTATGGGACATGGAAGATCTTGGCGCTGAATGTAATGGTAATTTGAAACTCTTCTCTGCACCTTAATAGGCCGAATAATCACATGGAGCCTATGGTGGGAGGAGTTTGCTTAATGGGTAGAGCAGAAGGGGTGGAGTAGAGCTCAAAGGAAGCTGGGAGTCAGAGCAGTTAAATCGGTGGGAGAGAGAGGACATAGGTCAGGAGACAGCTAGCTAGGCTTGTGAGTGTTTGTTTATGGGAAGGCTTTGGGATGATGTGGCTACCAGCTGTGTTATGGTATATTAAATTCCTTGTTGCTATGATGGCTTCAGTTTTCTGTGTTGGGATTTGGCTTTCTGGTGTCTGAATAAATGTTTTGCTTCTGTCTTCTGTATGGAGAGACTATTATATTTTGTAATTCAGAACTATATCAACACATTCATGGTCACATAGTCACTCTCAGTGCTGTGAATATCGCGCTGGCACTACAGTATGTAAGCTAGATAAGTAAATGATCCATGATATCATCTTGGTGGATGGTTCCACTTGAATTTCAGAGTCCCAGCAACTTCTCCATGATTTCTTCAGTGTTAGAGAGCTGAGTGAAAGTATCGATCCTGATGAGACACTCTCTATATGTAGAGTTGCACTAGAGTGTCTCTTTCGCTCTCTGACACTCTCTCTGTCCATGTGTACATATACACACCTATGTATATGTGTATATCACATGTCCAAAACACACTCATTATCTTTTCCACCAAACCTACTCCTCCAAACCCCATATGAACAGTTACAAAATCTTGTCATGTGCATCTCTACAACATCTGAATGTATCCTCTTATTTCTACTCACATAGTTCATACCTAGTTGTGTGACTCTGGGCAAGTCACTTAAACCCTGTATTCCTCAGTTTTCTTATCTTTAAAATGAACTGGAGAGGGAAATGGCAAACTACTCCAGTATCTTTGCCAAGGAAACCCAAAGTGAGGCCATGAAGACTTGGACACAACTGAAAAACAACTGAACAATAATAGAATAATAATAATAAATGATAGAATCAGTATTTTATTTTGGTTATATTATTATGGGAAAAATTCTGCTCTCCATACCCTGTCATAGTGTTAAATGATCCTCTTTTATTGGAAGGTTTGCCTGCAGGACAAAAGCCCTAGACAGTCCTACCCAAATGGAAAAAAGTCCGTTGTTTGTCTGCTATCCAAGATTCACCGTAGTTATCCTTTGAGCAGCTTATCTCTAGAGAGTTGCTATCAAATGATGAAATATTTTGACTGTGGCAATTCATGCAGACTAGCTAATAAAATTGGATAGATTCTAATCTAGTTCTGAGAAAGAATATTCACACCATTTAAATTAGAGATCATTTTGAAATATCTTGGAAAAACTGTCAGTTAACTGATGAGGATGGAAAATAGAACAAACATAATATTCTTTCATTTTCAGAATATGACGAGAAGAGGGAGCAGTCCAGGCAACCTTGAAGTCCCCAAAGACCTCCCTGATATACTGAACAAGCAGAATCAAATGCGTCCTATAGATGACCCAGGTGTGCCCTCAGAATGGACCTCTCCTGCCAGTGCAGGCAGCAGTGACCTTATCAGCTCAGATAGCCATTCTGATTCTTTCAGCGCTTTCCAGTATGATGGCCGGAAATTTGACAGCAAGTATCTGGTTTTCTGCCTAGCATTATAAATAATCTGTTAATTTGTCTTGTTTTCCCACTTAATTGCCAAGAGCATGTCTACATAACATATTATAAGTATGCTTTAGTGTTATACAGGATATCCCAAAAGTCCTTGATTTGTTTTAAGCTACTAGCTGACATAGTCACTGTTACAGTCTGGGCATTCTAATACTGGAGGGATATCTCACTTCATCAGTACAGTACTGTAAATACAGAAAGTACAATTCTTATCCTAGAAAGAAAAGTTTATTTAAATTTGACAGAAAAGAATAGGTTTAGTAGGAATGAAGTAGAGGGAAATATGAAAAATAGTTATGATCAGTGAAAGAATTTTCAGCTTTAAATGACACAAAGACGTTTGTATATACCAAGGTATGTTCCCACAGAAGTATTTCTCTTTGAATGACAAGTTTCCCGAATGAAATCACGTGTTTCATTTTGTGAAAACCAGTTATAAATCATTTTGGGAGAATTCAACTCGTTGCAACAAAGATTTTATTGAGTAAGTGTTAAAGACAGTGGAGCAGAGTAGATGGAGAACTGAATTTAGAGTGAGAAAGCCTTTGGAAGGAATTAGGGAGATCCTGCCAAGCTGAGATAGTATAGAGTAACCATTAACATTTTTTTCAGTTGTAACATGTTAAGACCTGTGTCTTAGGAAGATTATCTTGGAAACTATTCAAAGTGAATTATACTTTGCTTCTTGTAACCTTATGTGCCAAAGTCAGTAGCACAGACTATGGTAATATCTGCAAAGGAGCAACTATCTTCCAAATATGATGTAATGTGATATTCCACTCAGAATTCAGGATCACTAAAAAAGTTCTGTAGTAGTGGCAGAAATTGAGAAGTGATCATATAGGAAACTTCACAGGTTTTTTTTGTTATAACATCATAGCCAAAAATTATTCTTTCATTCTGCACTAATACAGTTAGCAAATTGAAATGCAAGCACTGAAAACCGGGTTTGCAGGTAGACAAAAAAGACCCCCAAAGCAACTCCCTCCTATGAATTTCTAAGAGTTTCGCTCTCTTGAATAAATTTCTGCTTCATGGGTCTTTGTCAAGGCTCTTGGGATTTGGGCACACCTCCTCTTATTGTGTGTATTTTAGCACTACACATACACACACACACACACACTCTCTCTCTCTCTCTTTAAAATGTGCAAACTTTTTTCATAAAATTTCAAGGTTTAGGCTTTATGCAAATTAACTTTATTGTACCTATTGTAGATTTCCAGGGTGATAACAATATCTCTCGATTCTCAGTTGTTCAGGAAGGAAGATATTTTCTCTTTAGACCTAAGTCCACTAATCAATTCTATGCTTAAACTTCCCTTAACAACCACACTTATTCTGTGTTTTAACTGGATTATGCCCACAGAATTATCTTTAATTGGTTACTCTCCACTTTATTTAAAAGTTCCAGGCTTTTCAACTCTATTTCAAACTGAGTGCTTTCATTCCTATTTCCTGTTTGTATGGTTGTCTTCATAAAAAACATAAGCATATTTCTGAAACTGCTGTGGTTTTCACCAGATTTAGGTTTACTCTTAATCTGTTGAAACATTTTATAGAATGGGGTTTTGCCTCACTATGTATCATCCTTCTTGTGATGATTTGGGATTTCAAAATATTTTAATCAGTATAGCAATTTATTACAAGCCTTAGAGGCCCTTATGATAACTTATTAATAATAAGGCACTCATTTAAAAAAATCCACGTTTTATTGATGGTTTTTGTTTTTCTGCTACGATTATTTTTGTGTAAACTCCCTCTTTTATCCCAGAAACCCTTCCCTAGTCATCCTTACCTTGGAACCAAGAAAAACAGTTGAGCAAAACCAGTAGACACATCAACCACATATCATATAGTGCATAACACATTGTACCCATAATTCCCCAGAGAAAAGTAGTGAAGTGCATTTCCATCTTTTCATAGGAGGTCGATTAGTCTATTTCAATTAAACTTTTTTTTTCATTTTAGTGTTCTTTTTTATTTACATTATGATGGTAATCACCATATATATTGTTTTCCTCGTCCTACAGGTTGCATTGTTTTCATATTCTCTGTTTCTTCTGATTGCTTATCTTTGTTTTTTCTCAGTAGTCCCTACTTTTCACCAGAAAGTAGGGAAGCACATTTTAATCTTTTCTTTGGAGTCAAAATTGGTCAGCTGTAATTATGCAGTGTTCTACTCTTAGTGTTAATTTCGTTTACATTATTGTAATCACTGTATGTATATGTTTTCCTGGTTCTGCCTCCGTTCAGTTTATGTCATTTCGTGTATGTTTTTCATTGTTACTCTGAATTCCCTGTGTTCATCATTTTTTGCAGGGAGACGGTATTCTGTTTAATTTATGTACCATGATTTGTCCCACCATTATTCAGTCAGTGAACACCCACTTTGTTTCCTTTTTTGTTTGTTTCTTTTGGGTTAATGGCAAAAAAGTGTTAGAAGTATTTTGTTATATGTAAGGTTGTTTGTCGTTTTTTTTTCTAATATTTGACTTCCTTGGAGTAGATGTCCGCCAGTGGAATCTGTGGATCAAAGATTAGCAACAGTTCAGTAACTTGTTTCACATAATTCAGTTTTTTTTCCCCGAGACAGTTGTACCGCATCACAGTTACACCGACAGTATATTGATGTGACTCTTCCCACAGGCTCTCCAACATTGACTCTTCTTGTTCTTTGTCATCTCTCTCAGCTTTCGTAGTGTGAAGTAAAGTTAAAAAATAAAAAATTACATTTTTTGTGATTTCTGATTTAGTATAGTCTTTCATGTCATTGTTGATAGTTTGCAGTTCTTTTGAACGCTTTTGATATCCTTTGACCATTTTTTAAAATTGGGGAACAGCTCTTGACCTGATGTCATTGTATTTGTTGTTATTCATTTATTCAGTTACGTCGCTCTGTAAGTGACCTTGTATGGGGTGTTCTTGGCCAAGATACCAGAGTGTTTGCCCTTTCCTTTTCCGGTGGATTGAGGCAGACAGAGGTTGAATGCCTTGCCCAGGGCAGGTGTCTGAGGTCATACATGAACATACATGAGTCTTCCCCACTCCAGGCCTGGTGCTCTCTCCAGTGGGCCATGTGGCTGTGCTTCTTCCCTTTTATCACAGCTTTGATACAAAGATCTTTTTTTCCTAGTCAGCCTTTTTCCTTCTTCTCCTGGCTGTGTTGATTGTGTTTATGCAGAAACTTTTTAATTTTGCGTGGTTAAAATGATCAGTTTTCTCTTAGGATATCTGTCTTTTTTTTAAAAAGTAGGAGTTGTCCTCCCACTCATAATAATGAAAGTTACTTCTTTCTCTTCTAAAGCTTTTTTTATTTGTATTTACAATTGAAATCGATTTGGGTGCTTTTCAATTTTTATAGCAGTTCTGCTATCTTTTCCAAGTAGTTTATTTGAAGAGGTTTATGAAATCAAGTAGGTTTATTGAGCTGTATCTGATCTATATCTGATATCTACTATATCTGATCATTTCTAATTCTCATCTAGTCTCTTCCACTCATCTGTTCTATAAATCATTAGTTGATTAATTTACCTTAGATTCTTTTCTGTTTATAGATTTTGGCTTTGGAGTTGAAGCTGGGACACTACCTTCTACTGAAGTTGATGCAAGTTTAGGACACCAACAAAGTGCAGAAGAAGTGGATGTAGCAAGTTTAACTACATTGCACATAGATTCTGAAACAAGCAGTCTTAACCAACAGCCATTTTCTGCTGAAGTTGCAACTATTACTGGTACTGCTGATAATATTTATAAAGCACTTTAAGATTAGTGACATACTATACATATTTTAACATTTGACATGTAAATATGTACTTACATATATTATCTCATTTAATAGTTACTTGCGAATTGTTTAATATATATGTCCATACACACGCACATATATGTGTGTATTCATATATATACACACACACACATACATAAATACATACTTTTTTTTTAAAGAAATTGCCAATCCTGGGAAATTTTGGTTATGATTTTATTGAAGAGGGTGAAATTACCATTTGGAAATAGTTAATAGAAATATGATGAATGCTTTTTTTCATTCTTCTTGATATCTCTTCTATATGCCCCTTTCTCTTTTCTGGCATTGCTGCCACCCTGATGCAGGCCCCCATAATGTCATGCCTAGACTATTGAATAGCCTGCTTAAGTCTCCCAGCCCCTTCCCTCTCCAATCTGTCTCTTTACTCAGCTGTCAAAGTGATCTTTCTATAAAGTACAAGTATTACCATGTCGTTCCCTCCCACCCTATTTCCCCATTCAGTAAGCTCCAAAGACTCCCTTTTTCCTCTAGAATCAAATATAAAATCCTTTGTTTGCCTTTCAGAGCCCTTCATAACCTGACTCCTTTCTAGCTTGTAAGAAGGTAACACACTCATACACTTTTATTCTCCTCCGTACACTCTGATCCAGTGACACTGGGTTCATTACAGTTTTTTATCTCGGAGCTTCCCTTCCTTCCCGTTTTAGCTGAAATCCCATATTCTTTCTCCCAATCCCTCTTAATGCTAAAGTCTTCACTTTGAAAGAACCTCCAGTTCATCCTTTATGCAGTTATTTGCATATTATCCCCTCTGTTAGAGTTGTAGGCTCCTTAAGAACAGGAGCTATTTTTACCTTTCCTTTTATCCTCGGTGCTTAGAACATCACTTGGTATATCGTAAGCGTCTAATAAGTGCTTGTTAATTTTACTTGAAAATTCATGTAACTTGCAGAGTGTCTGTATTATCCAGTAGAGAAAGTCTATGCCTTCCATAATAATACACCGAAAGGTCTTTGGTTAATATTTTTCTTAAGGCCTAAATTTTGGAATATGTTTTTTTCCTGAAATATATACACTGATCCAGTTTGACTACTTAGTTTTTCAGTTGTTAGAAAAAAAGCTCAAATTTAGTTAAAGGTTAATGTCAGTCCTTGGTGTAAATGGTTCAAAGAGCACATATGGAGTAATGATAAAAAGAAATTTAGTTTGGAGAGACAAGCTAGTATAATTGGATTGAAGCAGAAGTTGAGATCTCCCGTTTGAGACATGTCAGTGACCCCGTACAGGTCAATTTATCTCTCATTGCTCTAGACAACTCTGAGGCAGGAAGTTTCAGAGAAAGTCCTGACTTTGATTGAAAAGAGGTGTTTCCTCACATGTGTTTTCTATACCAGTGAAATTATAAGTATAGTCCTTATTTCCCTTTTTAGGAAGAAATTAACATATATCCATTTTTGTTGTTATTATTGAGTTGTTTTCTGTCCTGACTCTTCATGACCCCATTTGGGGTTTTCCTTGACATAGATGCTGGAGTGATTTGCTATTTCCTTCTTCAGTTCATTTTACAAATGAGGAAATTGAAGCAAAGAGGGTTAAGTGACTTGCCCAAGATCATACAGCTGTTAAGTGTCTCATGCCGGATTTGAGCTGAGGAAGATGGTCTTCCAAGTTCTAGGCCTAGCACTATCCACTGCGCCACCTGGCTGCCCTCACATTTCAATTTGGTTGATCCTAAAAAAATACAGTTATCTCACCATAACCAACATACTCTGTTGTAACAGACATAAACTTTCTCAGCCCACAGCGCCTATAGCTTTTGCTTCTTTAAAGGTTAAAATCCAAAAATTGGGGATGGAGATAGGGATGTGGTGGGAGGAAGGAAGAAGCAAAGTTGTCTTAGTGTGTCTTAGGGTGTCTTAGTAATAGGAAAACAGCTATCCTGAGGTTATGGACCCATTGCTTATATAATATGATAATAATTCCATCTAGTATTTTCCTTGGGTAAAATATACTTACAATATCTAAATAACTTAAATAATAGTTACTTGTCAAGTATGTATGTGCAAGAATACTTATTGTCTATGCTGGCATGTATATAAGCTTCATTATAGTTCTGTTTTAAAATCCAAGTGCCAGAATTAGAAGAGACCTCAAAGACCATGTAATCCATCTTCCCATAGTGGTCTGTTCTAGTAAGGGTTCTCACATAGCAGAGATATTAGATGTTTTCTACTTGACCCTAAGGGGCAAGACTAGAAACAAAGCCCAGGTTTCATATCCACTCTAGCTTCTCATTCTCATTCCTACGGAGGCCATAATTCCATCCAGCTTTACTTCAAAAATAATATATCATATTCAGTGGAGTTTCTATTACATAGAAATTGTATATACATACATTATTGTTTGACTGATAAATCAGATAATGTGTATGATGTCTCTGTAATCCCCCAGTTCAAAACTGCCTACTCTGGTTGCCATTTTCCTGCATGTATGACATCCCTTTATTAGAATATAATCTTACTGAAAGCAGGGACGATCTTATTTTGGTATATATAGCCCCTGTGTTTAGCACAATGTTCAATTATAGTAGGTACTTAAACAGTTTTTTTTAATATATCATTTTTCCTCAATTACACGTAAAACAATTTTAACATTCCTTTCTTTAAATTTTGAGTTCCAAATTCTCCTTTCCTTCCTTCTCACTCTCTGCATTGAGGAAGCAAGCAATTTGGCATAGGTTATGCTTGTGTAGTCAGATTCCACCAGTCTTTCTTTGGAGATGGATAGCACCTTTCATCATAAGTCCTTCAGAATTGTCTTGGATCATTGTATTGCTCAGTATATTACCAGTGTGATATTCCCAGCACTTACAGCAGCTATGAATAGGCCAGCATAATTCTGAATCACAAAATAAAACAGACTCTCCACATGGAAGACAGAACCAAAACATTTATTCAAACACCAGAGAGCTGAATCTATCATAGTAACAAAGAAATCTATATACAATAACAATGCAAGGCACCACCATGCCTAAGCCTTCCCTCTGCTAGGGCCTTCCCACAAATGAACACTCACAGCTCACTGACTTCTTCCTCAGCTCTCACTGCTCTGACCAACTTGTTCTGGCTTCTGCTCCACTCTTCCTGCTCCCTACCTATTCAACAAGCTCCTCCCACCACAGACTCACATGACTCAGACTTCCATGTGAGTCATACAGGTCACATGGGCCTATTAATGGATGAGAAAGATCTTCCCATTTATATTACCGTTATGTTCAGAATAGCTAAGTTATTCACAATTGATCTTCATACAGTATTGCTGTTATTGTGTAATGTTATCCTGGTTCTTCTCATTTCACTTTGTATCAGTTATATAAGTTATAGCAGGCTTTAAGAACTTTAAAAGCTTGTTCATTCATTTATTTCCTTGTCCAATTTTATTTACAGGTTCAGAAAGTGTTTCCCCAATCCATTCTGTCATGGGATCCAGATCACAGACACCATCTCCTGCTAACCTGAGTGCAGATCATATTGAACAGAAAGACCTGCAACTGGATGAGAAGCTCCAGCACTCTGTTTTGCAAACCCCAGATGATCTAGGCAATTATTTGGAAATTAGAAATTTTCCATTTTTCTTTTTCCCATGCATTAGAATTAAGAGGTCGTTAGGAAAATAATGTTCTTTCAGTTGAAGAACATATTTTCCGGTTAGTGCAATAGTCTTGGAATCTTTAGGAAAGTTAAATTTTACCATAACATTTTTCTTACTCTTTAAAAATGGCCTCGTCCTTTATTTTAAAGTGTAACTTAAAAAAACCCTGTGGATTACCATTCCACATCTTAAATTTACTTATTCCATTCTTCATACGTTTTAAATTATCATTCTTTGGTGTTTACTAACACAGATAATGAATAATGTACAGTTATTCTTACTAATACTTTGGGGTCATCTGATAGCTTTCCTTTATAAACAGAAAGTTGGCTTATTTACCTGGTTTTCAGGGGAAAAGCCCAAAGTCGAAGTATTCTCCTTTGGTTGATTTTAATTCTTCAGGTTATCAGATTTAGAAAGAAAATAACTCAGATTTTTAAGTGCCTTAAAGCTTTTAAAGCCCTGTTGTCACAATTCCACTGTGAGGTAGGTGTTACACAGCTAATTTCCTAGTTTGCAGGTGAGGAAACAGGGACTCCTAGAGGTTATTTGATTTGCCTGAGGTCACATAACTATTAAACATCCAAGATTAGCAGCAAGCTAGGTGTTTCCTAACTCCATAGGAATACGGCAGTGTAACCAAATGGAATAATTCCTGACAACCTTGGAAGTTCTTATTGCTAAGCATCAGATAGGTAATTCTCAGAACATGTTAAATATGCACACAGAGTGTCATGATCTTCGTGCTCGTGATCACAGCTAACATTACATAGCACCGACTGGGCCAGGCACTGTGCTAAGCATGTTGCAGTTATTATCTCATTTGATAGCCACAACGATCCTGGGAGGTAAATGCTGTTATTAGCCCCATTTTACAGGTGAGGAAGCTGAGGCAAGCAGGTTAAGGGACTTTCCCAGGGCCACCTAGCTAATAAATGTCAGAGGCTGGATTTGAATTTAGGTCTTCCTGATCTAGGCCCACCACTCTGTCCACTGTACCACCTAGCTGCCTCAGTCATAACATTCATGACAGTTGTGCTCTTGTCAACACACCAGACTTGTTTTTGAGAATATGCTGGATAATTCTGACAAAAGAAAAGATTGCTGCAAGTAACCACAGAATATGGCCACTGTAGTCATGGAATGTACTTGATCTACTAACAAAATAAAAAGGAAATTTAATTCCTGCAGTGATCAATCAGTTATTCTTAACATTAGGTTAACTCTCAATTCCCTAGGACGTAATTGTCTTCTTCATTATCTCATTGTGCTTCTTGCTTCTCCTTTAAAAAAAAAAAAGGAAATCTTCCGCTTGACTACTGCACTATTTTATAAAGTTGTTAATGAGTCAACAGAATTGAAATCTATGGTTTTAGAGAAACTGTACGAGGCTAATTTATGATTTTATCCAGAATCTTAGCACTTCCCCCTTAGTCTTTTCATTTTTAATTAAAAGCAAAAACTTGAATCATTTGTCAGTTAAGGATATTAAAGTATGGTTCTGAGATTTGTTACTATTTAAACATTTCTTCCAATTCTGTGGTATATAGAATAGGTGTGCTTAGCTAAGCATCACAACATCAAATCTGCCATTTATTATTTTTGATATTATTCTTGTGACGTGACAGTGTAGGATCATTTTGAAAATTACCTCTAACTTCCTTAATTGGGAGGAGGAATAGTCTTTAAAGATTTAAGTGATTCAAGAAAATACAAGGAGAAGGGCAGTCATGCTTAGTTTGTAAGGGCATGCCTGTTAAGTTAGTTGGCAAGGTATCCTGAGCATCAGGTAAACTGTACAGCCCACAAAGAGTTAATTGTAGGGGTGGCTAAGTGGCACAGTGAATAGATCACTGGTCCTTGAGTCAGGAGGACTTGAGTTCAAATTCAGCTTCAGACACTTAAAATACTTACTAGCTGTGTGACCTTGGGCAAGTCACTTAACCCCAATTGCCCTGCCTTCCCCCCTCCAAAAAGCCAAAAAAAAAAAAAATAAAAGTTAATTGTAAAAAGTGCTGTATATAAAGATTTTAAAGGGAATTTTCTTATTTGCTTATCAATCTATCATTCATTGTTGGTGATGGTTTTATTTGAGTAATCAGTGCAGGCTAAATAACAAATTTACTGGTAACACAGGGAGAAAACAAAAAAACAATGAAACTTGGTAGGGAAGATGCATTGGAAATGAAAGAATCTGCATCTTAGGAAAAATAAGAATAATTATGTACTATGTGGTATATATATGTAAAGGTCAGATTATAACTATTTCCAAAAGATAAGATTTTTATTTTTCAAGAGTACAAGGTCAGTAATTTTTAAGTCATTGACCAGTTTCCAACAAATAGAACAAGAGAATATTGACTTGGACTGTAAGCAGCAGAAGTAATTCGTTACGTGTAAGGAAGAATAACTTCAACAGTAAAGAAAGTTACAGAATTTCCTTGTAAATACATTCAGTCAAAATAAAGAAAGTTCAGGCCTGTTAAATAGTTTGGTTCAAAGAGTGTACATTGTCTTTAGAGATGTTAACAATTAGAATTTCACTGAGACTTCTGGGACACTTGGAATATAAAAATTTATACTGGTTTTTACATTTTTTGCAGATTTTCCCAAGCTTAATTGCATTAAAAAATACCACTGATATATGCATTAATGACCCAATTATAATACTAAAATTGTGCATTATTTTTCTTTTCAAATATTTTTTAAGACTTAGCCAAAGAAAGCATAATAATAAATATATACATATGTGTATGTGTATGCATACATACATGTACCTGTTTATACCTATACATATATATACGTATACACACATATGTACATATATATCTATACACACACATACATACCTATAAACACTTGCTGTGGAGTGATGTTTTTATGATGAAACTGAGGCAAACATAAGTTCATCACATAAGTGATTTGCCCAGGGTCACATAAAGTTAGTAAGTCCTTGTCTGAGGCTGCATTTGAATTTATGTCTTCCTGATTCTAGACCCACCACCTAGTTGCTCTAATGAGTTTTGGTCATTTGATGCTTTTAGACTTTCAGGGTTAATTCTAGAATAGAGAGATTATTTAACCATACGTAAATAGACTGATGGCGTAAGATTATAGCTCATAGTTGATGGAAAAAAGTAAGAAATGATACCTAAACTGTTACTTATATAAATCTGTTCTTAGATTATTTCTGAAGTTTTCATCATTTTTGAAAGTAGAAATTTATCTCCATCATAAAAGAGGTTTGAGTATAATTTTTCTCCAAACATCCAACTAGTTTCTTTTCTAGGTGATACTTTTAGTATTTAATAGAAATATTTCATCGATGAGTTAGTGACCTGAATTAAAAATCAAGCAAATGATGATCCTTGTCTTTCTTATCATCGAGATAGTTGACTTTTGTTTTCTTTGTTGTGTTTTTTCCTCTTAAAATTTACAGAAATTTTATTTACAGTATTGTTGTATTAACTTCTAGAAACAAGTGAGTTCCCATCTGAATGTTGCAGTGTGATGGCAGGAGGTACTCTCACAGGATGGCATGCAGATGTTGCTACTGTAATGTGGAGAAGAATGCTAGGCATTTTGGGAGATGTTAACAGTATTATGGATCCTGAAATACATGCCCAAGTGTTTGATTACTTGTGTGAACTTTGGCAGAATTTAGCCAAGGTAAATGAGGGGAAAAGGGAAAGTGAGATAGGAGAGTTTATCATAGAGAAAAAAACAAAAGATCCTTTGCTGTGAAATTAAAAATGCACTACAGAATTGCAAAAAATTTATAGTTATATTCTCTACCCTTTTAAAAAATTACAGATTAGAGATAATCTTGGCATTTCAACTGATAATATGACCTCACCCTCTCCACCAGTTTTAATACCTCCTCTGAGAATACTTACTCCTTGGCTTTTCAAGGTAAGTTATGTTTTTACTTTTGAAATAAATAGCTGATCAATATTATAAGTCTCTCAAGCCTTGTAAGTAGATATATTTCACCATTCTTTTTCTAGCTAGTTATTTTTGATAGCACTGCCTATGCAGTGTGGCCAAAACTATATAGAAACTGGTGTGAGTTAAAGCAATTAGAATTAAAAGTGTAATGTCATCATAAGATAGAAATATTTAGTTGCACTTAAATAGATAAATATTTTTGCTCCCTTCTCCATTTTTCTTAGAAATTTAAAATGAACTTTTTAATTGTAGGCAACTATGTTGACTGATAAATATAAGCAAGGCCAATTACATGCCTATAAACTTATTTGCAACACAATGAAGAGGAGACAAGACGTATCGCCAAATAGAGACTTTTTAACACACTTCTATAATATAATGCATTGCGGACTGCTCCATGTTGATCAGGTAAATGTATACTTTCTTAGAAATCCCATCCATTAACATTTGATCCTTGATTCTCTTTACTTTTTTTATGAATTAATATTTCAACTAGCTCTAGAGATGATTTCATTTTCATTCTGTTCACAGAAATTTTATTTTTATTGTTCAGTGAAATACACACATTTAATGTGCATTACATATTAAAGGTCGATTATTTGTCACTAAAAAAAGGAAAGAAAAATACTTTCTCAACAATGGGTTCAGAAAGTGTACAAAGTGTTATAGCACTTTGTGCACTCAAATTGAATTTTTTAAATAAATTCTAAAATAAGGTAACTCAGTATTGCAGGAACTACAGGTAGAATTGCAGTTTGTGACCTCTGTTAAAATAACTAAACATAAATAAGCAAATCAGCCTTAACAAGTCATTTTCGTGCCTCCCTGAAGGTGGAATGAAGCCGTTGCTAAGTTGAGAGCTTTCCCTCACATTTCTCATATGGGGCCTCGTTGCAAAGACCTGGGATTTTTAAAGTAACCAGATTCCTTTGAGTTTCGGAACTGAAACTTATTACTTAAAATTGTACATGGAAGTAAATGGGACCAGGAAATTAGTTTGTGCTTCACAGTCTTAGAGAAAGTGCTCTGTTACATCATATACCTCTTTCTAAAATATGCTGTAGGAGTAGAATCATCCTGGATCATTTGAAATAATAGTTTTTGGTTTCACTTTCCTTTAAGCATATAATATCAGGAATTACTCATTTGGGCAAATTAAAATTGGCCTTGTTAAATACTATTTAAATTCCATTTTTCCAGAGACCTAATTTAGTAAAACAGAGTATAGAAATTGTTTTTCTTTATGTATTTCTCATCTTACTCAATTTTAAGCTTTAATGAGTAACTGATAATAAATGTGTGTACATATATGTGAATATATAATACCTTTTTCCTCTTTCCTATTCTTCGTCTTCAGGATATTGTTAATACAATCATCAAGCACTGTTCCCCTCAGTTTTTTTCACTTGGTTTGCCTGGTGCCACAATGCTTATTATGGATTTTATTGTAGCAGCTGGTAGAGTAGCTTCTTCAGCATTTCTTAATGTAAGTATTCAGGTGGTTTTTTTCCCTTACAATTCAGCAAAGTTTAACCAAACCATAACTAATTGGAATCCACAAGTTAAAAAGTTTCTATCACCTGGAGTACATCAGAACTTGAAAGTTTAGGTCACTTCCTTTCAGAATAAAAACTTAAGAAGTTCTTGCGTTCAAAGAAAAACCGTTATTGATTAACAGACCAATGAAACATCTATTTAAATTGTGTTTCAATACCATGAGTACTAATGCATAAAAGATAAAGGAAGCTGAAGTGAAGAAAGGAAGGTTAAAAGATGGGTATAGCTAGGTGGAAAAGGGAGGCAGGAAGCAGTGGTAAGACAACACAGAAAAAAAGGATAGAGGTGTCTTAAATAAGAGAACAAAATTGGAAGAGTAGAAGTAAATTGAAATAGAAGTAAATTGAAATAGAAGTAAAGTGCATTCGTACATAAGCTATAGAAGAAAGCTACATATTATACTCTGTGCACCCTATAATTATGATTTCCCTTCTCCCAAAAAGCAACCCATACTGAAAAACAAAGGAGAATTAAATGCATATTTATACTACCAGTTTTTTATATCTTCTACGTCTATAATACTCTAACCTCTTTATTAGTTTTGTGCCCTTGGGCAAATCACTTAATCTCTAGGCTTCAGTTTCCTCATGTATGAGATGAAAGGCTCAAACTATTTAACCAAGTTTCTTTATAATTCTATTGTCTGTGATCCTAAAATCCTACAATTCTATTTTTTGATGGAAAATTGTGTATCTGCCATGAACACTATATTATGTTCAATATTGTAGACTTGAGCAGGAGAAACAGTACGACTTTAATTGCTATATATGTCATATATGCCAACTATGATGTTGTTACTATAAGAAATTAGTGTTTTTTAACCTGGAATATATGATAAAAATATTTTGATACCTTTATGATAAACTATTTTTATGATAAACTTATTTTGATACTTTATTTCATTATAATTAGTTTTATTTGTAATCTTATGTATTTTATTCTACACATTTAAAAACATTATTTTGAAAGGGGCTCTAAAAATGGGGTACTCTGAAAAGCTTCAAGAGGAGAATAAATTTGAAGTGGGCTTTAGAAATAGGTAGGATTTCTGAATCCTGTGTCTGCTTTAGGGGGACTTTTAAGGTAGCAAAAACAGCATGAACAAAGACCCAAAACAAGAAAGAGCCAGGAGTGTCCAGGAAGTGATGAGAAGTTCAGTTCGTCTAGAATATAAAGTATATGACAAGAACTATTTGCATTTAGGATTGCAACTCTAGGTTGGGACCAGATTGTGGAGGGCCCTTAAGTAGAAGACTGAAGAGTTTAAACTTTAGTGAGTAAATATTGGTAAGCCCTGGAAGGCTTTTGAGTAGGGGAATAAGTCTTTAAATAGTACTTTAGTAATATTATTCTAGTGTTTAAAATGGATGAACCACTAGGAAATCTTTGAATTAGTTGCAACTTGAAGTGTGATAAGGGTATAATCAGTATGTACTGGGTATGGTCATATACATGAATTTATTTCATAAAAATAAATCTTATGAAACTGGGAATAAGAAGAATTACCAAGGCAGACAGTATAAAAAGAGGTGACCCAAAGGACAATTTTGGGGAATACTCATATTTTGAGCGTAGAAAGAATAAAAACTAATTGTTAGGAGAAAAACCAGAATGGTTTATTGCCCACAAAGCCAAAGATCAGAGAGTTTCAAGGAGTGAATAATCAATAGTGTCTGTTGTCATAAAAGGACAAGGAAAACTAAGGACTGAAAAAAAAAAAGTTTCATTGAATTTGGATATTAGGTTGTCACTAGGGATGGTTTCAGGAACAAGATTGGGGATAGAAGCTATAGTCTGAGGAGCAGCAGAATATCCAAAGGACAGTGAATTCTGTGGTGCTAGCTAGATCTTCTCTAAAGTGGCTGACCACTTTAGTGTCTGGGCTGGGATGGAGAGGTGAATGAAAATCATACTTGATGGATGGGAGAACCATAAGAGTTGAAGGACTGGAGGTTTTGATGAGGATAAAGAACAGTGTTTGAGTGACAAATGATTGAGGTGTGACAAGTCATGTTTGGGTGACTAAAAAAGGAATTTTAAGAATTTGATTATGAGATAAGATGCAATAACCTAGACAGGTAGAAGTTGAAGATCTAAAGTTTTATACACAAAAAACCTTTTTTTTCCATGTAGAATAGCTTATAGTAGATAAATTAAAATCTCACAGCATATACAGCCTTCCATAGGGGAAGATTTTTATTGGAAAAATACTGTTTTAAAGTATACTGATGATGGTCAAAGTAATAATAATAGCTGCTATTTCTGACATAGGGTTCTGTAAACCATTTTGTATCTATGGTCTCATTTGATTCTCATAAATGCTTTTTCTCATATTTTACAAATGAGAAAATTAATGTTCAGAAAGATTTCTTGAGTTACCCAAGATCATATGGCTTTCAAATGGTAGAGATATGGGATTTGAACCTCAGTCTTTTGAATTTAATTGCAGTGTTCTTGCCACTTGATCAGGCTGTTTTGCTACAGCTATATTCATCATCGAACATATGTAGGTGAATGGATATATATTTTATTAAGATGGTTAAAATTATAATTATAGCTTAAATACTTGGACATGGTTTACCCTTTTAGAATTTTTGTGTTGTGTAATTCAGATTCACTTCTACATGTTTTGTTACAGAGTATAGCACTGACCTGAATTTTTTTTTTCTTACTATATACTAATACTATTCAATGTATTTTTATGTTCTGGATTATCTGATACTTAGGCACCAAGAGTAGAAGCCCAAGTTCTGCTGGGGTCCCTTGTCTGCTTTCCCAATTTGTATTGTGTGCTGCCAGCTCTTCATCCAAACATGCCTGACATTGTTGTGTCTCAGTTCACAGATGTTAAGGTGAGCTGTCTAACAATCAGATCCACAGACGTTTTTTAAAGTACCTATCTTAAATAAGACATTTAATCATTATATTAACTGCAAAGTTTTTGTGTTTCATTGATATGAATAGTTCTTATTCTTTATATTATTTTTAAGAATTTCCAGGGGTGGGAAATCTTTGACCTTGAGGCTGCAGGTTCCCCACCCCTGACTGTTAAAAAATCTTGTTTTGAGGTTTATCATGTACTCTCTCTTATGGAGAATACGCACCAAAACCTTGAGGACTATTCTATAGATCCTCTGCGTAAAATTGATTCTCCAGAGCTGCATTTAGGGTTCAGGTTGCTTTGAAAATAACTTTTCTTCACCCAGATTCACCTTTTGGGATTATTCTGGGGTTGTGGAAGATTTCTCCAGAGCAGCTGTATGCCCAGTATCAGATACAGTCCTGCCTTTGAACCGGGCGTCAAGGCCTACACATGTTAGAGAACACTTTCTCCAAGCAGAATTCTAGTCTGAATGCCAGTAGCCCAAAATTCCCAAAGGCTGGGAACTGTTGGAGGTTACAACGTTTGCCACAGCAGTTGTCAGAATAGTCTTTTGCAGGGCCTGTGTAGGCTTCTAGGGTACTGAGAAGAGGTGAAAAAGCAAAAATTACTC
This sequence comes from Pseudochirops corinnae, assembly GCA_028646515.1. Lineage (NCBI taxonomy): Eukaryota > Metazoa > Chordata > Mammalia > Diprotodontia > Pseudocheiridae > Pseudochirops > Pseudochirops corinnae. Next base: position 9,708,228 of record CM053589.1, on the reverse strand, counting down.
AGGTGCCAAGGAAACAAACTGTAAAATGACTTCTGAGATATGCCAATATAACTTTAAAATATATGGCAGAATTTCCTGGCCAAAGGATTATTTAAATTTAGTTTTTGTGGGGAGCCAAGTTCAGGGGACGCTGCCATGCTGTGGCAGCGCTGCTGAGATAGTGTTAGAGGAGCCATGCTGATCCGCAGCAGGACTGAGAAGGGAATGTTAGGTGAAAAATAGATACTTGAAAGAGTTATTTTCCCAGAGGTTGCGATGATCATGAATGAGACAGGACTCTGAGGATGGTGGAAACTGAGTGAATTTTATTCAGCTAAGAGTCCAGTATATATAGTACAAAACTGCATAGTCATCTTGAGCTACTGTCTTTGGGATTACACCATTGCCCTAACTCCCGTTCACCTCATATGTGACAGCCATGTACTCTCTCCTGGTTATCAGGGTGCGAGTACCAGGCAGGATGTTCCAAACCTCCCTAACCTCCCTAGAACAGGATGGCATAAGCCCAACACTTCCAGTTATCTAGTTCGTGCTACATTGCAACAGTATGGTATTTTCTTCTGAGAACACTGTGAGCCGTTTTGTTACCAGACCGGGAGTGCAAACCGTGCTTCTCAAGATGCTCGCACCTGTGAGCCTTTCTGGGGGGTGGGGAACCGATCCGGGCTTGGTAGCAGGGTCTTTAGCTGAGAGGGCTTATTCAGCCATCAGGGTCAGAGCTCCACTGGACTGTGGTCCTCTACACACACTCTGGATTTTTCCAACATTTTCTACCTGTCTTTTCCTTCTGTCCCTGAGACCTCCTTCTCCCATTGGTGCATTCCTCCTGGAAACTCTTTTGTAAAAGGGCCCAGGGCAGCCATTCTTTGTTCCTCGCCACTATCTCCCTGCTCAGGTACCTCAGCTCACTTTGCATGTTATTTTTCTCAGTCATTGGATCACAGACTCCTTTAGAGCAGGGCTTATCTTTCTTTTTTACCTATATTTGTGTCCATAATGCTTCGCATAGTGCCTGACATATAGTAGGTGCTTCATAATGATTTGTTGACTTGATTTGAAGTGCCCACTCTTCAGGTTCTCCACACCTAGGTTGGTCCTTAGAAGGCAGACTTATTCTGTTTGCCTGGATCATTGTCAAAGACTCTTCTATGTGGCAGAATCTGCCAGAGCTTTTTGCTCTACTGTTTGTAAGAATCTAGGGTCACTCCACATATTGGTGAGGCATTGATAAACCTGATAAACAATTTATTAAATACATTATTTTAAATATAGGCAATCCTTTTATAAAGCAGATGTGTTGTTGACTTTTAGAAAAGGTAACACTAAAAGAGTTACAAAGCAATTCACAAATGAATATCAGTAAATTAGTGAATATGCACAAATACCAGAATATAGCAATATGAATAACATTTTATCAGGAAGGACTTATACTGGGAATGAAGAGGTGATTAAACATTAGAAAACTATTAAGATAATATATAAACAAAATGTATTGTTATATCAATACGTGCACAAAACCTTTTAATTAACATCATCTGTTCATTATAAAATCACTAATAAACATAGAAATAGCAATTTTTCTTTAGCACATTGAAAACATCTCTTTCTAACCAAGAGCTAAAACAGTAGGTCATGAAGAAACCTTAAAAATGTTTTCATTTAAAAATGGGCACAAAACTAGAGCAGCTGTTTTCATCACTGCTATTTAACATAATGTTAGATGTAGCAGTTAGAATTGTACAAGGAAAAAATATATATACATATACATATATATGTGTATATATATATACATACATATACGTGTGTGTGTGTATATATATATACATATATATATATATATATATATATATATGGAAAATGTAGATCACAGTCACATTAATTTGAATATGTCATGCAGAGCATATATTAGCAATCTACCTATCTTAACCAAAATGTTGAGATAATAAATGAGTTATATAACGCAAATGGTGTAGTAGATATAGTGCTGGATTTAGGGTCAGGAAGACCAGAGTTCCTATTATGTCCCAGATCCTTCTTAGTTGTGTGGCCCTAAGTAAGTCTTGAGAGTCCCTTGGACAGCGAGGAGATCAAATCAGTCAGTACTTAAAGAAATTAATTCCACTATTCACTGAAAGGTCAAACTGAGTTGAAACTCAATACTTTGTCACATTAATGAGGAGACAGGACCCATTGTAAAAGATTCTGATGTTGGGAAGCATTGAAAGCAAAAGGAAAAATGGAACAGTAGAGGGTAAGATACATAGATAGTGTCAACAACGAACATGAACTTGGACAGACTTCACGAGGTACTAGATATATTTACAGGGCCTGGCATGCTATCATCCACAGAGTCACAAAGACTCAGACATCACTGAACAACTAATTTCCCTCCAGTGATGCAGATCACAGCCCTGCTGTGCTTGTGATTCTCCTCCTTGTCCTCCCATACATTTAACACAGCAGATCTCCCCATGTGAGGGAGCCTTTCCTTGATTTCTGCTGGCATAATGAAGGTACTAGTGAAATATTCTGTATGTCCACCTCAACATCTCTTGCCTTTGCCACTTAACTAGCCAGTTATTGTTTCTTGTCCAAATTACCCGATTAAATCTTTTATTTCTCGTGTTTGGACCATGCAGTTGGTTATATGTTGCAGTCTGCTCACACCTGCCACGCATATTGCTCTCTGTGATATTTATTTTAAATTCCCTGGAATAAAAAAGTCACATGGCAGTGAAACATGGAATATATGGGATCAGTTCTGTAAAAATTATAGAATTCCCAGCATTTAATCATATATTTAGTGAAATCCCAAATAAAATCACAAGGGAGAGTTTTCATTGAACCAGATATTTTTTAAAATTGTATGGTGAACTAATTTGGTGCTTATGTACCAATGATATGGGTAAAGTAACTGGATTTATTAATGAGCATTAGACTAGGCAGGAATGTTATTAAAGATGTACTTGCCCTGGTGATAAAATATTTTGTTATGATCAGAATTCTCTAGTACTAGGCAAAAAATTTAGAAATAGATCAGTAGAACTGAATAGAAATATTAGTTGTCCAAACAGATATTTACAGAACATCAAGATTATCAAAAAGAAGAACTTGGAAATGAATTTATTATTTTAATGTAATTTGATCACTGTGGGTTTTTTTTAGTAACAAAAAGATTTAGACCCATATCATAAATCATATTTAAGGTGTATGGTTTACTTAAACCTTAAGAAGTATATGAAAAGATGGCAGAAAACATTATAGTATTTCTCTAAAATATAGAGGGGAGATAATATTGCTTTAATGCAACAGAGAATTATATTACAGTTCATAAGACAGCATTGGGAAATATTAGAAGTTTAAAGCAAAAAAAAAACCCAGTAAAATGTTTAAAATAAAATATAGTAGAAAGCATGAAAAAGCAAATCGCAGTTGTACCAGTGGTCAAAGGATACAGTGGGACAATTTACAAGAGACCACATACTATTGTAAGAGAACACCTGGACAGTAGGAACAGAGTAGGTAGATAATTAGGTGAGCCCACATTAAGGTTTTTCAGAGAATTAAAATTGGATGGACCAGAAAGCAAGAAATTTAAGACTGAAGGACAGAGTGGTATGTATCAGTGTGTACATATATTTATATGTATATACATATGGGGGGGTGTCTGACTCAGTGGTATGCTGTAGCCACCTCTGGGCCCACCTCAAACCAACTTGCAAGAGTTGGTAGTTAAATTTTCATTGTGAGCACTTACATATTGGAAATCAGCAAACTTTATAGATCATGACCTGATTTATTATTTTGTTGATCTCATCAACTTAATTATTGATAGAAAAATGTTAGTAATGCAAATTGAACTTGAAAATGTGTCATGTATATGCGTTTCCCCAGGAGAGCTAATTATTATCATTTACCAGAACATCCCTGCCTAGACCTGTAATTTCTTTGGTAGAGGGAGCTTCCATTGAAAAAACTTCATCTGCTAATGCAAGATCGTCAAGTGTCCAGCTACTTATAATCTTAGAAAGTGGCCAGAGACACTAAAAAGTTAAGTAACTTTTATTAGAGTCTAAAAACCAATAATGATTAGGGATGAGTTTCAAAACCAGTTCTTTCTGACTCTAACTCACTATCCATTGTACTACACTACCTCACTCTATAAATGCATGAATACATTATAAATCTTAAACATATATTTATAACATGTAGTTCAAAAGACACTAATTAGAACGTTTTTAGAGGAGGATAGGTAGAAAGATAGGACCTTTGATTTCATATTGAACTCCCTGGATGAAGACACTCCCCTACCAGTATAAATCTGTGAACTACCTGAAAACATATAGAGGTTGATTAAATTGGACTCATATATCAGATGTTACAAAGGTGAGACTTGAACCCAAGGCTTTCTAGGTTTCAAGACAAACTGTCTCCAATATACTATACTATTGCTGTTTTTCTTTAAAAAGTGCATTTACATGGATATGTATACTCATATGTGTATATTTCTGTCTATCTATATTGTGCTACAGTCTCCTTTCAGTGTATGAATCTGTGACTGTGATGTATATGAATCCTTGTTAGCAATAAAATATGTTCATTTTCTGGCAAACACTTACCATTTTTTCCTTTGTTTTAGGAACTCATAATCAAAACTGTGTTAAATTCAGCAAGAGATGAACCCTCTGGTCCTGCAAGGTCAGTCAGATAGTTACTAATTAAGAATTATTAACTTATTTTGAAGAGTTGACTCATAATAGTTTGAAATATTCCATAATAGCCATCCTGCATTATAAATTTAACTTAATATAAATGCTTACTAATTTTTATCTGTACATGAAACCTGTTTGAGTTAAGTGATTCATTTGGTCATTTCTTAGGTTTTATGGGTTTTCGTGAGTTTTAAAAATATCAACTTTGCCTTTTGTTCTTGATTGGGTTGAAGTTTTTCATATAAGATCAACCTGTATAAATCTATATAATCTGAATTGTGTTTTCATATGGATAAATAACACTGCAATTAATTTACCTTAATAAATAACACCTCCACATTTTCTACTTTTTAGTATCCCTTGGTCTATATTAAGTGAATTGTCCAGTGTCCCACAACTATTAGGTACCCAAAGTGAGATTTGAATTCAGTTCTTCCTGACTACATATCAAACAAGAAATCTATCCACTTTACCACCCTGCTTCTCAAAACACATCTCTCAATGTGAGGATTAAACTCATGCCCTAAAATTAAGACTGTCATGCTATACTGACTGAAGTAACTAGGATGCTGTTTTTTGAATTGAAAAGAATAAACAGGGATTTAAAAAAATAAAATGTAGAAAAAGGAAAAAAGGTATGTTTATATAAAGACAAATTTATGCTATTTTCTTGGATTGTTGATGTCCAAAAAAGTTTAAATCAGCAAGTTGGCATCAGTGTACTGTAGGTCTTCCTTTATCTTCATTTTTCTTTTTTTAAAATTAAATTGGTTTATTTACTTTTAGTTGACAGCATTCAGTTCCACAGTCCGTTGAGTTTCACATTTTCTCTCCCTCCCTCTCCTTCCCCCCCGCCCCCATAATGGCGGCATGCGCTCAAATATAAGAGCTACAAATATCTTCACATTAATCATTAGGTTGCAAAGAAGGATTATAACTTGGAGTTATAATCTTTGATGTAGTGATCAGTGGGAAAGAGAAAACAAAACAAAACAGGGAAAGGAAACAGAACAAGTAGTTTGCTTCAATCTGCATTCTGACTCTGCATCTCCTTCTCTGGATGTGGATATCTCTTTCAATCATGAGTCTTTTGGAGTAGTCTTATAACCTTGTATTGCTGAGAGGAGCCCAGTCCATTGAAGTTAGTCATCACATGTGCATTGTGTCTGTGATTGTGTACAGATTTCTCCTGGTTCTGTTCATCTCACTCACCATCAGTTTATATAAGTCTCTCCAGGTTACTATGAAGTCCATCTGCTCCTCATTTCTGTCTCCATTTTTCATGCTTCTCAATTTTAGACAATTAAAGACCTCATTTGACATTTAAAATCTATTCCTAGCCCCTTTGCGCTCTGTTAGGCACTCCTGCCCTGGCTTCAGTTGACAAGATTCACACAATCTGGACCAACAAATTAAATTAAATTCCATGGTGTCTTCAGTGCTCAAGCCTCTTACTCCCTTGTGAGGCTCCAGGCTTAGACTGCTCCCACCATCCACCTCCTCTCTTCCTACTCATATACTGTTGAATGGAGTTGGAAAAAGTCAAACAACTACAGTGACTGGTGCACTTTAAATTCCTGTTCTCCATTGTCAACTTAGGGAGCTAGATGGTACAGTGGAGAGAACATTAGACGGCCCTAGAATCAGGAGAATCCGGGGTCTAATCCAGCCTCACGTGCCTAGCTATGTGACTCTAAGCAAGTTTCTTAACCTCTATTTGCTTCAGTTTCTTCAGCTGTAAAATGGGCATGATAATAGTATGTATTTCCCAGAGTTATTGTGGGGATTCAAATAGATAATGTCTATGAAGCACTTAGTGCACAATGCCTGGGCTCATAGCAGACACTCAGTCCTTCCTTCCTTCTCTCCTTCCTTCTCTCTCCTCCCTCCTTTCCTACCTCTGACTCTCCTTCCCTCTCTTCCATTTGATTTATTCCTCCGCAGTTGATTCCTTCACTCACTTCCCACAGAGACCGTTCTAACACTTCTCTCAGAGTTCCCACAGCTCCCCTCCCCTCCATTCTTTTGGCTGAAGGTCTCAACTTCTTTCTTTACTGATGTAAATTGAAGGTATTTCCTTCTTTTTGCCTCTGAAGCTATTCCCCCCCCTCAGAAGCTTCTCAAAGCCCTCTGACGTCATCCCTGACCCTGTTTCCCCGTCTCTGACAAGGAGGCGACCCTTCTCCTTGCCAAGGACGATCCTTGGTCTCCATCCTGCCCTATCTTCAGCAGCAGACTGAAAAAGTCATCCCCTTTCTCGTGTTTACTTTCTTTCTCCCGGCTCTTACCTCTCCCCAGTAATTGGGTCCCTCCTTACTGCCTTCAGATCTGCCCAGATGTCCCCCATCCGCAAAACCTTTCACTGGAACCTGGAATTGCAAGCAGGTTATCACTTCACATCTTCCTTTTCTCAGCCTTAGTGTGTGTATGCATGCACGTGTGTGCACGTGCATGTATGTATGCGTGTATGTATGCATGCATGTATGCACACACATTACAGAGCTGCCCATGTTTCTGCTTCTGCTTTCTCTCTTCTCACTCCTTAACCCTTTGCAGTCTGTCTCCCAGCCTCACCATTGGCCTAAACGGCTTTCTCCAGAATTGCCGGCGAGGCCCCTCATCGCCAGACCCGATGCCTTTTTTTCAGTCTTCATCCTTCTTGACCTGCCTGTTCCATTTTACACTGGTGGCCATCCTCTGTCCTCCTGGATGCTCTCCCTTCTGAATTTTCATGATGCCCCTCTTTTTTACTGGTCTGATAGCTCCTCAGTCTCCTTTGCTGGTTCATCATCCAGGTCCCGCCCCGATTGTGGACGTTTTCCAGGCCTCTCTGTCCCAGGCCTTCATTTATGCTCATGGTGTCGATGATCATCTCTGTGCCGAGCATCTCTAGATCTCTCGATCTGGTCTGTCTCTCCTCCGATGTTCATTCTCACATCACCAAGTGCTTATTGGGCATTTCACACTGGATGTTCTAGAAACTTCTCAAACTCAGCACATTTAAAGCATAAAGCGTTTTCCCTGCAGACTCCCCTCTCTTCTGAACTTCCTTACACATGTAAGATTTCAGTATTCTCAAATCTTTATCCCACATTTTGATCTTCGACATCTTACCCTTCTCTGTATTTATACCACTGCCATTGTTCACCATCTTAGTTTGGACATTTATCAGATCTCACCTCAGGTGTTGTAGTGGCCTTCTAATTGGTCTCCCTCACTCAAGTCAAAGTGGTCGAAGAAATCTGTCCCCCATCATGCTGCCAGAGTGACTTCACTTCATCACAGATACGGCCATGTCACTTTTTTATAAACTCTACACTTTTAAAGCCTTTAATAACCTGAGCTCAGTCTGTCTTTCCATTGCCTGTTACTTCCCTCCTACCCTTTTGCAATCGAGCCATAATTTCTCTTTCTCCATCCTTTATACATGGCAGTCTATGTCCTGCCACAAAGCCATGCCTGTAAAGCACGTTCCCCTCACTTCTCTCTCATAAAATTTTTCTTGTTCTTCAAGGAAAAACCGAGGAACTACTGTTTACATTAAACTTTGCTCCTTCTCCCAGGCCTCACCACCTTTCCAAGTCTCCCACTTTCATATTCTCGTTATTATCCTAGATTCCTCACTCACTCTTGCTCTGTTTTCCCCACCATTTGCCAAATCTTGAGAAGTTTTTACCTTCACGACATTTCTCAGTTCGCCCCTGTTCTCTCCTCACATAGCTACTACCTCAGTTCAGAGTCCTTATCGCTTCAAATTTTTTTTAACAACCTTCTAATTGGTCTTCCTGACATAAGTCTTTTCCTAGTTCAGTCTAGCCTACATATTGCTTCCTTAAGCATAGATCTCACCATATAATGTCCCCACTCAAGAAACTCTCGTGGATTCCTGTTACCTCCAGGATAAAATATAGACTCCTCTCTTTAGCTTTTAAAGCCCTGCTGAGCCTGGCCTTGATATTTTCCAACCTCATTGAACATCGCTCCCCATCTCATACCCTGCAACCAGCCAAACTGGTCTTCCATTCCTTACATAGGACGCTCCATCTTCCACCTCCTTGCTTTGTGCCAGCCGTCCTCCATGCTTAGAATACACTCTCCCTCAGTATTCTTTAGGGTGAAACGCAGGTGTCCTCTTGTGGATGAACCCTTTCCCCATCACCCCGGCTGCTAGTACCTTCCCTCCTAAACTTCTAGACAGGATTTAATTGCTTTGTATAGATTTTTATTTATTCACTTTAGATTTGTCTTGAGTATATTTTATATGTACTTCTTGTCTCCCCATTAGAATATAAATTCCTGGCTAATAAAGTTTTTTTTCATTCTCAGTTTTTATACCCCTTCATCCAAACACAGTGTCTGGCACAGACTAGGTGCTTAATAAATAATTTTAATTGATTTTTAGTGCCCTCCCTCCCCTACCTTGTGTTTGACTACCCCGTGTTTATTCTCTTTATATGTGAGTACGTATTCATTTATACTATGTGCATATTATATATGTATACATATGTGTGTTATCCAGGTATGTGTATGTATGTCTATAGATGTTTATACATACATCTCATGTACATTCTGTGTGTGTGTGTGTGTGTGTGTGTGTGTGTGTGTGTGTGTACGTGGAGAGAGGGGGGGGAGCTGTATGTGTATGTGTCTGAGGAAGCTTGGCATAATAAATAGAAAGGTTACCTTGGAACCAGGAAGAGTTTGTCCAGATCTAGGTCATCCTAAGGGCAACTCACTTAATACCTTATTGCTCAGGGAAACTTTGTAAGATTAAAAGTTTCAGAGGAGGAACTGACCTGCATTGATACAAGACCTTTTCCTCAGCCAGAGATTTCCCTGTGCCAGTGAAATCTCAAGTCCATTCCCTGTCTATACACACACATCTGTGTGTGTGTCTGTGTGTGTCTGTGTCTGTGTGTGCGTCTGTGTCTGTGTGTGTGTGTGTTGTCTTTATATTTGTACCCCAAGTCTTAGCATAGTGATTGTTGATTGGTTATGATTTGTAATGTTCTTTCTCTTTTATACTTCTGTCAAGCCCAGATCTTTTTAACTAATTACCAGCTCCTAGGTGGATAGACAGACAAGTAAATGAACGAATAAATGGATTCAGAGTGTGTGTGTGTGTGTGTGTGTGTGTGTGTGTGTGTGTGTGTGTTTGATGAAACTAAACTACGGCAGTTGGATCCAATGCCTAGCCAGAGTGTACTTGTCTTTTCAATTGGATTTAACAATAAGTCATTTCAGCTCTTTGATTGATGACTATTTCCACCTTTCATCTTGATTGCAGGTATTTCTCAGCTAATAGATGAATACCAGCAAAATTAGCGACAAAAGAAAAATATATAAATAACTTTTTAACCTTATCAAAAAAAAATTCATTGTGTCTTTCGTCCTTTCCAGTTGACATCAATCCTCCTTCCTAAGGATTTCATCTTCAGAGTTTTAGGGGTTTTTTTTGGAGGGGGGAAGGGAAGGATGAATCCAAGGTATCCTAGGCATGTGGACAGCTTTGGCAAAAGCCACAGTTATAGATAGGCCACACAACTCTAAATTGTAGTTATCTAGAGGCTAAAGCTATGAAGAGCACTACTTCTTGTAATTATAATTAAAAGAGTAAACACATCCGTTTTATACATGAGAAAACAGAACCTTTCTTTTAGCACTCCTGGTTACTGTCCAGAGTTTGTTGTATTTCAGATTTCCTTAGTGCTTCTTGGTTACCGTTTCCTGTTGCTAGATACCTGACTTTGAAACTAGAGTCCACACATTCCCTTTTCTCTGATTCATTCACCTGACAGTGGGGGAGCATTGATAAAAATGAATGAGATAATGGTAATTCTTGTTGGAATTCTGACAATTGTGTGATGGATTAATGAAAAAAAATGTATATTAGAGTCAGAGCACCTGGGTCCAAATTGTGCCCTGTCAGTTGCTATTTTACCTGTGAGAAGTTGGGCAATTAATGTTACTTTCTGAGCCTTAGTTTTCTTGTTGATAAAATGAAGGTGTTGGGCATTATGTCCTCCAGAGCCCTATCTCTAAATTATATATTCCTGTGTGTATGTGTGTACATATATGTATGTATATATGCACACACACATATACACACTTATACACAGCATATCATGTTTACAAAGCTTTTTATATACCTGATCCCACTTGATCTTCTCAGCAACTCTATGTTGAAATTAGTGCAAGTACCATTTTACAGATGAGGAAACTGAGCCCCATCGAGATTGCATAACTTACCCAAGATTATACAATTTTAAAATGATAAAATTGAGAATTAAATTCATGCCTTAGTTCCAAATCTAGCCCAATAATCTGTTCATAGTAGCTCTGTCATGGTAGAAGTGGTCAAAAATAGTGGACAAAAAGAATTTTCAAAATTATCTTTCCTTATGATGAGTGTTATGCATTGGAGTTTTTTTTTATAAGTTCAAAATTCTGTATAATTCCTAAATATTAAATGATGGCTATTTATATTTGCTTTAGGAGAAGATAGGCTATGCCAAGGGTAGCTGGTAGCACAGTAGATTAGGCACTGAACTTAGAATTAGGAAGACTCATCTTCCTGAGTTCAAACTAAGTCTCACACACTTACTGGCTGTGGGACCATGGGCAAGTCACTTAACCTTGTGTGTCTTAATTCTTCATCTGTAAAATGAGCTGGAAAAGGAAGGGGCAAACCACTCATTATCTTTACCAAGGAAACCCCAAATGGGGTCCCAAAGAGTTGGACATGACTTGAAAATGACTAAGCAGCAGATGGTACACCAGAACAGCAGCAGGGGGAAAAAAATATACAACAGTTTGCTAATCACTGTGTGTAGAGCACCGATACAACTCCACTGTAGTTTCAAAGAAAACATGATAGTGACAGTTCAGCTGGTAACTCCAGTTTCTCTAAGGTATAAAGAAGGCATGCGTCTGGTGTGCTTAATTTCTTGTGTAGCATTAGGGAACAGAACTTACCCTGTAAAATGCTTGCTCCTTTTCTTGAAGTTAGGCTGTAAAAGGCCATAAAAGAAAATATTTACTTTTATTAATCCATTGTCCTATGGGGGTCTCCCTGCCTGGAGAACAAAATACCTTTTATTTTTGGAGGGTTTTGCATTTAGTTCATTGGTCTGCCTAATTTTTTACATGCCTCAGTTTCATATGATTAATGACAAAAAAATATAATATTTGTTCACCTAATTTCTGTTGATGTAGAAATCATCAATAATTTAATCTATATGTGTTATAAGTTCTTTTGTAATTTTATTTTAAATCATACCTAGTTTTATACTAATACCAATTGCCTGTTTTTTCAGATGTGTTGCTCTCTGTAGTTTAGGAATTTGGATCTGTGAAGAATTAGTTCATGAATCTCATCATCCTCAGATTAAGGAAGCTCTGAATGTAATTTGTGTTTCCTTAAAGGTGAGATGCTCTTCAAAGTCATTCCATCATACAACTATAGGCAATACAGGTTTTGTTGTTGTTATTGTTTGGGACATGGGGAGCACTTGGCCTCTAGACACTTTTCAAATCTAGCACTTTGGAATTACAGGAATAACATTTACAAAAGGATCATCACCGTTTTATCATGAAGTTACATCTTCCATACTAATGCCTCCCTGACCAGTATCCCAGCTCTTAAAGTCAGGTGTAGCTTTTTGAGGGCCAGTCTCACCTTCCCTCTGCTGTGTGCCCAGAGTGTTTGTGAATGATGACACAGTGGGAACTAGCTATCTGAAATATAGGGAAAGCTTGATCAGTTTCTTTTTCATCTTTCTTGGTCATGGATTCACCTTCCTACATGCTGGACCTTTTTTCTAATCTCAGTTCCATGTTGACATGAATGACTTCCCATTAAGTGTAATTTTTATAGTCCAGTTTGGCTCAGTGAAACTGAATTCATATGGTAGCCAGGGCAGGCTTGGATCACAAGTCAGGAACATACTTGTAGAATTAATGCCAATGAGGATAATAACTATTGTAAAAAATGTTCTGTTTTGATGTGACCTAAATTTCTCACTGCTTCCTTCCTACAAGTCCCAGAGGACTTTCCTTTATAAAGAAGAAAAAAAGCTGAACAATAATAACCAGTATCTCAAAGAACTCTGCAATTACATGCAGTATTCCACATCTATAGTGTCCTCCTCCTCCTCTGCAAAGAGATGTCTGGGGAGAGGGAAATATCTTCTCATATATCTTTTTTGGAGTGGAGTCAGGCTCAGTCATTATTCACAACATTCAGTTTTGGTTGTTTTGTTTTGGTCATTCATTGTTCTATTTTATTTCCCTGATTTTATTTACCTTTTCATCAATTCACCGTGTTTCATTATATTCATCATATTCATTGTTTCTTATGGTACAGCAATATTTTACCCATTAGTAAGAATTTAATAAATGCTTCTTTTTAAAAAAATGAATAAAAACAGCTAATTCTTTTTTTCCATTATCATAGATAATAGGCTGTAAAGAAAATAGAAAATAATATATAATCAACAGTTGTTTACATTTAGCTTGGTAACACATTATAGATATTTTTTGCAGCATCATTCTTGTTACTATTAAAATTATTTTACAATTCCTGAGCATGTACAACCTGTCATCAGTAGATGGCAGTCCAGAAACATTTAAAATAACATCCACATAGGAATAGAGAGGTAAAACTCCTTAAGTTATTCTTTTTTTTTATTTTTCAGTTTCCTAATAAAACTGTAGCCCATGTGGCTTGCAACATGCTTCATATGCTGATTCAATACGTACATAGGCTTCAGATTTATCAGCCTGATTCCCCCTTGAAAATTATTCAGGTAAGTAATTTTTCATTTACTTTTTTAATCTTGATTTAGAAAATCTTGGAGTAAGGAAGTGTCTTTGTTTTCCTTCAGTTGAATAATATTGAGAGTATAATTTAATCTTACCTTTAAAAATGATAAAGTCATCAAGTCATTTGGAATCAGAAGTCTTATTTTTAAAATCCCCCTTGTGTTACATACTACCTCTTTTTTATGTGGAAAATTCATGTAATGTCTCCTAGCTACTAGAAGTTCACCAAGATTCCTCTGCTGAGTTTGAAATAGATCGTAATCTGGGTTAATCCTCAGATTTCCCACACTACAGAAATCATAGATCTTCAGTGTATTTGTGTATCTAATGACTGCTTTTGATGATAATGAAAATTGAAAAAGTTATTTTTCAAGTTTTTCACGAAGCAATTTAAATATTAACGAGTTGAATAAAGATTTTTAATCCATTAACAAAAGAACCTTTAGTGGGGTAATTTATATTTCCGAAATGAAAGGATTGATTGTGAAATATCAATGTGAGTACTCCTTCTACTGATGCAGATTATAACTTCTCTACAACTTAATGGATGGTCTTCCAAACTTTATATTTTAAGTAAAGAACAACCAGAATGTTGGAGTAACAGGAAGCAGTGTAACTCAGTTCCCTTCTAAAACTGTTGCAAATATAGATGTAAGAAATGTCAGCGATCAAGTAGTGGGTTTTTTGTGGGGTTTTGTTTTTTGTTTTTTGTTTTTTTTGGTTAATCAGAAGAGAAATCCTTGTAGGTCTTTTTCTATCCCAGGATCACAAATTTGGCTTATATGCTAGCGACCAGGTCAGAAACTATAAAACATGCGTGGAGGGGGATCTTGTTTGTACTCAGTCTTCTGAACATGGCTGAAGCACTGTTGTAGCAGAGGGATTTAAATCTTAGCAGGCTTAGAAGAGGGGTAAGCAGTTAATTCTTTTGCTCTGAGCCTGCTAAACCTTCTAGCTAGCTAACAGGAAGGTAGGCCTAGCAACTATCTGTTGGAGTTCCACCCTGGAGCACATTAGAGTTGTATTATCTAGGCCTACACTAGGATCTGGAACTTGGAAAGCTCAGGAAGGATCAGACCACTGAAAAATCGTAGCTCTCTAATCCAAACCACCTTGAGATCCTTGATCTTTCAGTACACTGTGAATATGGTGGCAAGAGTCCTGATATGACAGGCCAGGATGGTACAGGGCCATAATAGCACCACTAGAAATGCAGTTTGGCCCTACCACAAAATCCCAGTGTGAGAATTAAAGATGGATAAAGGAGTAAAGAAAAATAATAAAGAGCTATAATGATGCACAAGACACAAACTCAGAAGAAAAGAATAATTCTAAAACACCTATGAGTAAAATCTCAGCAAAAAACACACCTCGGCCCCAAGATCAATTAGAAGAAATTAATCAGGACTTTAAAATCTGTATTGTAAATTAAATGAAAGCAGTAGAGGAAAGAATTGGAATAGAAATGAGAATTTGAGGGAAAAGACTTAGAGTGAGCATTAGGAGTTTAATGCAAGTTTAACTGTTATTTCTGTCATTTCTCTCCTGACTGGGGGACTTCTTTGGGACTTTGGGACTTTGGGACTTCTCTGATTTTTCCACCATGTCCTAGGATGCTGATTATTGGGAAGACCTCATTATCCTGCAAGATCCTATCAGCCTTGTTATTCTACCCATCACTCCCCATCACCCTGTGTTGCTCTAATTCAAGGGGAGAGCCATGAAATCCAAAGCCTTCATTTAATAGGGGAGGTTAGAATTTAATGTCATTCCTCACCCAGCTAGCTGCATATTTTGGGACTTCTCTGAGCCCTGCCCTGCCCCTAGTTGAGTACCTCTGTCCTTTCAGCTTCCTTTTGTGTGCTGTCTTTCCCAAATAGATTATAATCTCCTTGAGGACAGGAACTCTCTTTTGGGTATTTGTATCCTTAGTCTTTAGCACATAGTAGGTGTTTAATAAATGTTTGTTGATAGCTTGATATCAGGAAGTGGTACAAAGCCTTACCCAAAGTAATAAACTCCTTGAAAATTAGAGTGGGTCAGACAGAAGTTAATAATGCCATAGGAACACAAGAAATACTAAAAGTCAAAAGACTGGGAAAAAAATAGAAAATTTAAGATTTCACGTCCAAAACAACACTGGAAAACTGATAAAGGAGAGTAATTTAAGAATCATTGAACTGCTTGAAAACCATGACAAAGGAGTACCCTGGCTATCACATTTCAAGAAATCATGAAAAAAACTGCCCAGACATGTTAGAACAAGAGGTTGAAAAGAAAATAGAATCTACTGATTACCTAATGGAAGAATCCTCACAATGAAAATGGTCAAGAACATTATAACCAAAACCGAGTTTCCAGATTAAAGAAAAAGATGCTCTCAGCAGCTCAGAGGAATCAGTCGGCATTCTCCAATACAAGAGTGAACACGACAGGGTTACTGGTGAAGGAGGATGTAAAAGGAATGAAAGAAAAGGTTAAGTACAATTGGAATCGGAGTGAGGGGAAGAGAAGAATGAAGAAAGGGGATGGATAGGCAAAGATTCTAGACTAGAGCACTGGGGCTGAGCACACTCTTCTCACATGACCCTCTTCTTTGTAAATAGGGGACAGGGAGGATAGAAATGAAAAGATATAAGAGAATGGAGAGAGGTAAACAATTAACAGTCATAGCTAGGAATGTGATTAATTTATGTGATTAATTCACTCAGTGGAAGAGTATAACAGAATGATTTAGAAAGAAGAATCTAGTAATATATTGTTTATGAAAAACGTGTGAAATGTGTTAAGGTGCTAGAGCAAAATCTTTTAAGGATATGAATAAAATTTTAGGAAAATTGCATTTGATACGTTGCTGATGCATACCACTTTCACATAATTGACCATGTATTAGAACATTAAAACTTTACAAAAGTGTAGAAAAGTAGAAATATTAAGCACAATCTTTACTGAACAAAATACGATGAAAATAAAACTTTAGAGGATCATTGTAGAAAGGATGAAAAGGGATTTGATGACTAAATAATCCTGAAGAATTAATGTGTCAAAGAACATATGTTAGAAATGATAAATAGTTTCATTAAAGATAATCAGTGAGAAAACTTATACCAAAAATGTTGGGATGAAGGAAATTTTATACTTCTAAACACTTTCATGCGTGAAAGAAACTAGCCAGGCAACAACAATAAAAAAAAACCAGACCTAGAAAAACAACAAATTAAAAATAAAACTCCAAAATAGAAATCTTGAAAAGCAAAAAAGAGATCAATAAAATAGAAAGTTTAAAAGAAATCCTTTGAAGTAGTTAATAAAGCTGAGGTATTTTTAATACAATAAAATAGATAAACTATTAGCTGTTTTGATTTTTTTAAAAGTAAACAGGAAAAATCACTACAAAAATTATAAAGAATTCATAATAAATGAAGAAGATACTATTAGAAACTGTTTTGTCCAGCCATGTGGCATAAAGCAAACACTTTAAAGGAAATAGGTAAATATTTACAAAAATACAAAATGCTCAAATTAACAGACTCAGAAACAAAATTTAAACAATGGAATTTCAGGAAAATTGCGTAAGCCATGAATGAACTTATGTTTGAGGAGAACAAGGAGGCAGACTTGGGATCAGATGGATTTACAAGTGACTCTATCAAATATTCAAAGAACAATTACATTATTATACAGAATGTTCACAAAAATGGGAAAAGAAAGGATCCTGCCAAATTTCTTGTATGATGCAAATATGATCTTGATACCTAAACCACTAAGTGTTGAGATAGAGAAAGAATCTAATATTTTTTTTTAAAACCTAGTCTAAAGGAATATGATCCCCAGTAAATAATAATGCAAAACTTTAAGTAACATAATAGCAAAGAGGTTACAGCAAAGACTGTATACTGTTAGTTGAATTTTTACCAGGAATCTAGGGTTGGTTCAATGTTAGTAAAAATATAAAACTTATTCACCATATTAACGAGAAAAATAAAATTGTGTGATTCAGTAGATTCAGAAAAAGATTCTGACAAAATTCGTCACCATTTCTGCTTCAGAACAAAACATTAGAATTAAATGAGTCTTTCCTTAACATGGTATTTCAAACCAAGAGCTTGCATTATCTGTGAAATGCGTAAACTAGAGTTTTTCAGTAAGGTCACTTACCGAAAGCAAGGCTTTATTATTACCATTTATTGTTCCCATTATTCCCATTAATTACTCTTCAATAATGCTGGAAATGTTAGCTTCAGCAATAAAACAAGAAAAAAAGTGAGAGAACAAGTATAGCTAAAGATGAAACAAAATTACCACTTTTTGCAGATATTTTTTACTTAAGAGAACGCTAAAGTGTTACCTCAAAAAGTAATTTGAAACAGTAACTGGGACATGGCCACTGTGAAAATTTGCTTTGCTTGACTATGCATATATTGGAAGAGTTTCATTTTGCTTTCATTCAAGAAAATTGACAAGTTGCCCTAATTGATTGATGATGCATGTTGTTTTTTTTCCAAAAAAAGTTTAGTATGAGAGGCAGCTAGGTGGCATAGTGAATAGAGCACTGTCCCTGGAGTCAGAAGAACCTGAGTTCAAATCCTGCCTCAGACTCTTAACACAAAACTAGCCATGTGACCTTGGGCAAGTCACTTAAGCCCAATTGCCCTACCTTCCCCCTCCAGAAAGCAAAACAAACAAAAATTTTAGTATGTTCTGCTGTTTCAGGTATCTTGAAAAATGATTGATCAAAATTGTCAGCTACAACACAGATCTTTGTAAACTTTTGTCTAGTCCAGGTTCTCTTTTCATCTTTCTTTTCCTTAGTGCCTTTTCTACTTCCTTGTGGAATTTTCTGGAATTATGATGTCAGTTCATATCTGGCAGCCCCACTTTCATTGCTATGGAAATTTTGACACATCTTTTCATATTTTTATCTGGTGTCCTCCACCCAATTTCATCTCTAGTGCTCTCAGAATGATCTTACTTAAATGAAACTTGTTTTTTCTCCAGCATATTTTGCTATTTGATGAGGTAGTATTGTTTGTAATCTTCCACTAACTTCCATAAAATGTTACAAACAAACTTATATTCTAAACTGTTGTTATCCTTGGGTTTCATATCTTTCAGCTTTTCAAGATCAAGTGTTTGCCTGCTGAAGAGTTCTTTTTGGTATCCTCATTTGCTTTTGATTTGCATCAGTTAAACTTCCTTATCTTGTTTCTATTTTTTCTGCATAAAAGGCTTATTTTAATGGATTATGTTGGGGTTGATTTAGTTGTACACTGCATCTCAATTTAATTCTCATTTTGTATTGATTTTGTGCTTTGCTTTAAGAAATCAGTGGTCAGACTACACAGAGCTGATTCAGAAATTATTCTCACATAGATAACCATATTTGTTTCCTGTTAGAAGAATCACATAATTTTTTGTGATATTTTTCAGTGCTATCTTATCTGGCACCTCCAACTCTCCTTTAAAAAGTATTCATTATCTTTAGGCATGAGGCTTCTTGTGTTTGACTTCTTTTTTTTAATCGTAATATATTTTTCATTGTCTTCCCCTATGCTCAGCTTTGCATTCAACCACCAAGTATTTTTTAAATTCATTTATTTAGTTTTTAGTTTTCAGCATTCATTTCCACAAGATTTTGACTTAAAAAATTTTCTCCCCATCTGTTCCCTCCACCCCACCCCAAGATGGTAAGCATACTGAATGCCCCTTCCCCAGTCTTTTCTCTCTTATATCCTCCCTCATCCACCCTCACCCCCCCCCCTTACTTTCTTGTAGAGCAAAATGGATTTCTATACCCCATTGCCTGTATATCTTATTTCAATTTGTATGTAAAAAACAATTTTTAACATTGCTTTTAAAACTTTGATTTCCATTTTCTTTCCCTTCTTCCCTCCTCACCCACCCCCACTGGGAAGACAAGCAATTCAGTATAAGTTGTACATGTGTAGTGATGCAAAACATTTCCGTAGTAGTTATATTGTAAAAGATTAACTATATTTCCTGCCATCCTGTCCAGTCCCTCATTTATTCTATTTTCTCCTTTGACCCTGTACTTTTTCAAAAGAGTTTGCTTCTAACTACCCTCTCCCCCAATCTGTCCTCCCTTCTAACATCTCCTCTCTTATCTCCTTCCCCCCCACTTTCCTGTAGGGTAAGATAGCCAATTGAGTGTGTATGTTATTCCCTCCTTAAGCCAAATCCAATGAGAGTAAGGTTGACTTTCCTGAGACAAAGGATAATTGTTACAATAGAGGGGGAGAACAGGAAGGCAAAAGGGAAAGAGTCAACCTTAACTCTCACTGAACTTGGCTTAGGGAAGGAATGACATAAATTCTAAACTGGGCATCTTGCCACACAGGAGAATAGGAGGAATTGGGGTGAGAGGTAGGATGATGGAGGGGAGGGCAGGGTTGGGGGGAGGGTTGATGGAAGTGCACACTTCTGTAGAGGACAGGGACAGGGACAGGGTAGAGAGTGGGACAGGGTAGAGAGTGGAACGGGGGGGAGGGCCGGATAGGAAGGAGGGACATGTAATCAGTCTCTCACAATG
>CM053589.1:9671408-9687643 GCA_028646515.1 Pseudochirops corinnae | reverse complement strand
AAGTAAATTAAACTAAAATAAATGAAGAGAGAAGCAGGAGAATTTGCAGAGGAAGAAGGAAAATTCTAATTTGGGAAAAAGCAATATTAAAGACAAATGGGGGGTGGGGGAATTTATACCTGGCCCTTATACTTCTAACTGTGAAAGGCTTACACAATCCAATAAAATGAAATGGAATGGCAAATTATTTAAGAAAACAACCCTCCACCACAATCATTTGCTTACAAGAAACACCTCTAAAGGCAGAGCCAAGATGGCAGAGTAAAAGCAGGAACTTGCTTGAACTCATGCCTCCAAAACCTGTGAAAAATGACTAGACAAATTTTAGAGCTACAGAGCCCACAAAATGATGGAGTGAAATACATCTCCAGCTGAAGTCAGTCTGACAAGCTGAACAGAAGGGCTGGGAATGTAGCGTGGTCCCCTGTGGGCCACACCAGCACACATTGGCAGGAGAAGACCTAAGGGAACTGAATCACTGGCAGCTGTGGCAGTTTCCAGACTTCTCAAACCACAAATGCCAAAGAGAAAGTAAAAGGTCAGTGAGGAAACTCTGCTGGATCTGGATGAGAGAAGGGTACCATCTGGCCCCTGCCCCTGAGGCAGTGGAGACCTCAGTGGCTGTGTCAGTGGGGCAACTGTTTCTGGAACTCCGGGCTGTAATAGTAATGTAACTTGAAGGTTTCTCCATGTATTGGCAAACTAACAAATACTTGGCACTTAGTTTCAAGTTAATTACATCGAGTCTCTGATAAGAAACAGAAGGTATGAACCCCCATTGCTGATGTAACAGGAATTGGCTGGAACAGGGAGGAGCTAATACCATATATAAAGAAAAACACCAGCTTAGAGGAGTTAGAATTTCTCTCAGCAGCATCTGGAGGCTGGGCTGCTACTGCTGGCCTGAAGACTCAACTGAGAATTGAGAAGAACGGAGAAGAAAAATGAGAATTGGGCAATGAGAAAGAATTTCTTGGAGCAAGCTATATGGAGGCTGAAGAAAGTGATTTTGATTTTGAGAACAGAACTTGTGTGGCAGAGCTCCTTCTGAGAGCTTCTGAGAACCAGCCAGAGCTGCTAAAGACTTCCGAGGGCCAGCCATAGCTGCCAGAGGAAGCATGACTGTGCTGTCGGTACTTTGTCTGTCTGTTTTGGGTCTGTGTTGATTTCACAGGCAGAAAGTGAATTGAGATGATAGTGTTGACCATGTGTGTGAATATTGTTGTAATTCTGCTAAGCTTGATTGTGTGTAGATATTGCTGTGGCTCTGTTAAGTCTTCTCTTCCCAGGAATAGAAACTGTGAGGGACTTGAGGTGGGCTGGACACTGTGAGCTTCAATGTGGAGCAGGAAGGGCATGGAGAGCTAGACAAGGAACTAGGAGCACACACACACACACACACATATTTATGAACATACATTAGCAAAACTGGTCAACTTATTGAACAAAGATAGACATTTTATATGATGTTCCATACCTGTGGATCCCCCTACCTTTGCAAAGGAATGTAGGGAGATCTCTGTTCATATGTATTCTCTGGGGCCAAACTTACTCTCTATGATAGGAATTTTTTTCAATATCACAAAAATATCTACCTAAAACCTAAAGCAAACATCACATGGAGTGGAGACATGCTAGAACCATTCCAACAGACATAGGAGTAAAGTACAGATGTTCTCTTTCCAATAAGTTATGGAAATGTTAGCAGTAGCAATAGTATAAGAAAAAGAAGTTAAAGGCATAAGGATAGGTAAAGAAGAGGTAAAGTCAACATCATAATGGCATTGTAATTCTAGAGAATTACAAAATATTAATTGAAACAATAACTTCAGCAAAGTTGCAGGATAAAAAATAAACCTTAAAAATCAACAGCATTTCTATTTAATAATGACAAGATCTGAGGAAATTGTAGAAAAGGGAATCTGATTCCAAATAATTACAAAATGTTTTAAGTATCTGGAGGTCATTCTTCCAAAGCATACAAAATACTTGGATAGATTCAATTACAAAATGCTTCTTAAAGAAATGAAGCACAATTTAAATAGTTGGAAGAATATCCAGTGTCATGGTTGGACTGTGTCAATACAATAAAAATGACAGTACCACTGTTAATGTACAGTTCTAATGTAATGCCAATCACATTACCAAAGGCATACTTTACAGAATTTGATGAAATTAGAAGAATAGCAGAATTCATTTGGAAAAACAAAAGATTAAGACTCCCAAGGGAAATTATAAAAGAGATTAAGACAAAGGGAGACTAGCACCTGTAGATCTCAAAGTATGTTAGAAAGCAGCAGTTATCAAAATCATCTGGTTTGGTTCAAAAGTAGAAAGGGAAATGAATGGGACAGATTAGACAAGAGAAAATCAGAAGCAATGAAACTCAATAGCCCAGTATTCAATAAATAACTTTGGAAACAACTCCTTATTTGATATAAACTTCTGAGAAAATTAGAAAGCAGGCTGGCATAAATCAGGCCCAGACCAATACCTAACACCATATTCTATAACGGATTCTCAATGAACATATGAATTACTTAAAATTACTTAAAAATTAGAAGAGAAACAGATCGCATACTTTTTTTTCATAGCTATGGGTAGACAAACAAGAGGCAGAGGAAATTACAGAACATTAAGTAGATAACTTTGATGTATAAAATTGAAAAACTTTTGCACAAAGTTAATGTACCTAGGATAAGAATGGATGGTCAAATGGGAGAAAAATATTTATTGTCAAATTTGTCTGATAAAGGTCTTATATACAAGATGTGTACGCACAAACGACAGAATAACAACAGATAACCTTCATGTAACACTATTAAGGTTTGTAAAGTGACTTCTACAAATATTAACTTAAATCTGATCTCCACAAAAACCCTGGGAGAGCAAGTGCTATTATCCCTATTTTATAGATGAGAAAACAGACAGAAATTTATTTCACATAACTGTTTAGAAATATCTAAAACCAAAAGCTACTCCATAATGGATAAGTGTTTAAATGATGCAAACAAGCCATTCTTTAAGGGAGAATTGTAAACTGTTAATAATGACATGAAAGAATGCTGCAAGTACTTCTAATAAGAAAAATGCAAAATCTAAAAACCCAGAGGTTTTACCATGTAACCCTTGAAAAGTGGCAGATGTGATAAAAGATGGGAATAGTGAAATGTTGAAGGGTTTGTGGGAAAATAGGTGCAGTAGAGCAGGGCTGGTGGAGCTGTGAACTGTTATGACCATTTGGGAAAACAATTTGGAACCAGGCAATTAAAGTGACATTCATACCCTTTTACCCAGAGATTCCATTACTAGGCTTATAACCCAAGGAAACTATTGTAAGGAAGAAGTCCCCATACACACCAAAATTTGTAGTAACATTTGTTTGTGATAGCAAAGAATTGGAAACAAAGTAGAGGTCCATCAAGAGGAAAATGGCTAAATAAATTATGATACATGAATATAATGAAATATTATTCTGCTGTAAGAAATGATGAGTATGACAAATACAGAGATAGATCTTTGTCAGCTGATACAGAATGAAGCAGAACCAAGAAAATGATGTACGCAATTACTACAACAATGTAAACTGAAAGAACCACATACAAAACCCTCAAAATTAAATGTTGCAAAATTCCAAAGAAAAAGAATAGCTCAAAAGGAGATATAAGAAGATATCACCACCCCACTCCTTGGCACAGATGTTGTATTGCATGTATTTTCTGACTTCTCTGATGGGTGGATCAGTTTTGATGACTTTTTTGTCTTTCCCCTCTGGGCAGGGAAGAAGGAGGTATACTGGGGGAAATTATTGTGAAGTTAAAAAAAAATTAATAAAAACTCATTTGTATAAATTTGTATAAATTTGTATAAATGTGCGAGCAAGCATATAGATCAGTAGTTTCTGATTTTTTTAATAATTATTTTTCAATATGAATAAAGTTCTTTTTTCCCCCCTGTATATAATCAAATATATCAACTGACTTTTCCTGGGAACAGGGAAAAGTTCTAGGGTGTGGTGACAAAGATTTCTGGGAAACTAGTTCTAAAATAGTGTGTTCTGCCTTGCCCCTCCCACTTCCACCCAACTTCAGATGGAAGAATCACAAGACTGTGTAGGGAGTGGGACTGGAAGTGGGGGGGGGGGAACTGAGCTGAGTTGCTTATGTAATGAATATATTAATTTTTTCTCTGTTTTGGGAGCTTAACACCTTGTTTTCACTTCTTTTAAAGAAAAGTTTCTCGCATTATTGCTGCATGCGTGTAATATATATCTTCTACAAAATTTTAATTCTGAATTTTCTTGTGTTTTGATTGCTTTTTGTATTTGAATATATTTTTGTCTTTTATGGCTTGAATTTAAAGTTTACTATAGGCCCAACTTGGCTACTTTTGCAAATGGTTGTTAGATACTGAATTTTATTTTTTAATTTTCTTTTGAATTTGCTGGATTTAAAAAAAATTGATATACAGCTAGGTGGTACAGTGGATAGAGTGCTTGGTCTGGAGTCAGGAAGACCTTGAGTTCAAATCCAGCCTAAGACACTTACTAACTATGTGACGTTGGGCAAGTCACTTAAGGATGTTGGTCTGGGTTTCCTTATCTGTAAACTGGAGAAGCAAATTGAAAACCATCACAGTACCTTTGCTGAGAAAACCCTAAATGGGACCACAAAGAATAGGACATGACCAAAAAACAACTGTACGATAACAAAAAAAAATTGATATACAATTTCCTTTTGGAATACATTTCTATTTCGTGTTTTATTACTAAGCTTCCATTTCCTCATCTATAAAAGAGAGATAATAATAACACTTAACTCATAGGATTGTTGTGATGATCAAATGAAATAATATATATAAAGACTTTTTTTAGACCTTAAAGCACTATATAACCATTAGCTATCATCATTATTATGTCCTATTATGACATACTTTTTTCTTCTGCCCTTCACTGAATTTTTCTTTTGCTTTTTTTAATGTTTTTTTTGCCTTTTTTTTTTTTTGGAGGGCAATTGGGGTTAAGTGACTTGCCCAAAGTCACATGGCTAGTAAGTGTGTCAAGTGTCTGAGGCCAGATTTGAACTCAGGTCCTCCTGACTCCAAGGCTGGTGCTCTATTCACTGCACCACCTAGCCACCCCTCCTGAATTTTTCCCTGAAAATTCAGTAGCTGAATTTTATTTTGAGTATTACATTTTTTTTTAAATTTGCTTATCTACTTTTAGTTTACAACATTTAATTCTGTTGTATTATTTTTGGACTTATTTTATTTTAGATAATTTTAGTTTTTCTTTTCTGTTTATCAGCTTTCACTGTTTTATTTCACCCTTCTGTTAAATTTTCACATGAATGTTAATTAATGATGATAATGTGACACTGTTATTGGACTGTCTATGGATGTACAAGTAGATTGCGGTTACTATTATAAGCTGCTAAATTTTCATAGTTCTTGCTGATTCTTACTACTGTTCTTTGATGTTTTTCTTACTTGTTTTGTCAGGATATAGCGTTTTGGTGACTGGTAAAATAATGACTTTGCTATTATTTATTGATATGTCAATATTATGAAGATAGAGTGAGCCACTTAGAAAACACTATCACTTGATGAATGTTGACATTTATAAAGGAATCTCCTATATGTGGACCTGAGTCTATTTTAGAAATCTTGAATAACAGAGTTGGAAGACTGCAGGATAGTCTACATTGGGATGGGGTTAGGAGAATCTACAAAAGATGTAGATAAAAGATGCCAGACTCATTTGGGCACTCAAAAATGCCCGACAAAATTGATACAGGAGATGGTACTTAGAAATTGGCTTATAATTCTCTCAGAAAGAAAAAGGAGAAAAGGAACATATAATTTAAGAACACCTACTAAGTGCCTCGTACTATGCTAAATACTTAAGAAATATTATATCATTTTACCTTCACAACAATTCTGGGAGGTAGATGCTGGATTTAAATTTAGGCTTCCTTGTTTCTGGATCTGTTCTACCACCTGGAAATAGATCCAGAGAAATTTTACTTTGGGAATGGAACTAGAGGAATAGAATGAACAGCTGAGGGAGGGAGAAGCTCAGTAAATGAACATTGTGCTCTCTCTGTAGGAGCAACACACAAGATCCAACTCACCAACTCCCAACTATTCCATAAAAGATCCAGGAAAATTCCTTTGTCTGTGATGGTCTCTGAGACCACCTCAAGAATATGTTGGTTAATGGCATTATCACCAACAAACCATATACATTTACCTATAGCGGTAGTAACAAAGAAGAATGGAAAGACATATTATGTTGACTACTGAACTTTGGAGGAAAAAAAACGACAACAAAAACCCAAAGGACATCACGCCAAGAATTCAAGATACCACAGATCATTTCTTATGCAGCCAGTGGTTTTCAGTACACGTGCAGTAGCTATTACCAGATTTCTATAGCAGAATAAGAGAGGATAACTGCTTCAATTTGCCCAGATAGATTTTACCAGTTTGCATGTATGTATCCAAAATAGCTTGGGGACGTCTGATACTACTCCAAGGCAAATAGAGTTGGAGCCTTTAAGTGTCAGTGTCTCTTGATGATATCATTATCTTTGGGAAGACCATGGAAGAACATTAGGAAAGACTGATTAAAGTGTTGGATTTAGAGGAAAATATCCTACAGCTCTCAGTTGACAAGTGCCCATTTTGTTTCTATTAAGTATTTGCATCATACAGTATCTCATTGGGCCACAAGCAAAGAACTTTCAAGATCTAGAGCAGTGGTTCTCAACCTTTCTAATGCTGCGACCCTTTAATACTTGTATGTGGGCATATCTGCATGTGGGCAGACCGCCTGGAGATGGACAGAGGAGCAGTGTCTTGGTTCTTAAGAGCATCGGAAATCTGTGTTTTCCGATGGTCTTAGGTGACCCCTGTGGCCCCTGTGAAAGGGTCGTTTGGCCCCCAAAGGGGTCGCAACCCACAGGTTGAGAACCGCTGTGCTAGAGCCTTTTCAAAGAACTTGGTGGCTATTATCAAAAATTTGTTAGAAATTACATTGCTATTGTCAAAGTGCTGAATAAAATGTTTAAAAAGCTGACATTCGAGCATATATCATTTGAGAAGGCACAAATGGAGAAGGGCAAGAAATGTAAGGTTCTTTTAAAAGCCCTTTGGAGATATATGGATGAACAGATGTCTATAAACTTTGTAAGATCTGGTCAATTTGCTTCACAAGGGCATTAGTATTGGCTTATGCAGATCCAACAAGTTTTTTGACCTGAATACAAATGAAAACTTGGCAGGCTTAAGAGCAGCGCTGAATCAAGAGAGTCATGGTCCCTGGAAATCAATTGCATTTACTGTTAAGACAGTGGCATGAGTTGGAACTATGCCACTGAACTGTGTGTACTAAGTACTGAACTGTCATTAGTCCCATTCGTGGTACCAGGAAACATTTGGCTCTACCCAGCACATATTGCTCTATGGCCACGAAAGCTTTTCATGATTTCTTTGGCCACATGAGTTAAGAAAGGGCTCTATAGCAGTGGTTCTCAACCCGCTTCTAAGCATGTCCAATTAAAGACTGCATCTGACAAATCTGCTCTTATTTCTTATAAATACCTGTGACTGATTCTATCCTTTGCATTTCCTTATGTCTCTTTTTTCTTTCTTTCTTTTTGGAGGGGGGAGGGCAGGGCAATTGGGGTGAAGTGACTTGTCCAAGGTCACACAGCTAGTAAGTGTTAAGTGTCTGAGGCCGAATTTGAAGTCAGGTCCTCCTGACTCCAGGGCCATTGCTCTATTCACTGTGCCCCCTAGCCATCCCATGTCTCTTTTTTCAAAGCATGAAGGAGCAGACAAGACAGCTCAGAGGAGATAAAGCAAGAGAGTCCTGATGTTCAAAGATTTCTTTAGCATATCCATGGAAGTCTAGCTCAACAGCTACTAAAGTCCTCATCTTTGACAGGAAGGGACCCTCTATCTTATATCACCAAGGATGTGCTACAAGTGGAAGGAAATAGCAAGAGCATGTCATATATAGCTGGTGATGTACAGCCATAGCTAATAAGGAATCAGAAAGCTTCCATGGTTGCTCACATATTACAAGAGAAGTATTTCTTAGAGTATGAACATCTTGACTGGAACCATTTAGACCAATGCAGAGACTTTGAAAACACACATGGCTAAAGGAGATATTAGCTTTTTCAAGAAGTCTACTATTTTCAACTGCATGTGGTTAAACGAATTAGGGACACTGAAACTAATCTCAGTGGATCCAACATGTAGCATTTCTAGTACATGTGTAGAGTTCTACCAGGAATAATACCAACAGCTCTCTACCCTATCTTCTGATGTTTGGGTGTGAGCCATGCCTTCATTCTGTGTTTTACAGTCTGAGAATGGAGAGATTCTAGTACATGTTTTTGCTTAGAGAAAAGCTTAAAGACACTTGCCACCTAGCTACAACTTCGGTCCAAAGGAAAACTGAAAGAAATAAAAAGTGGTATGATTCTTGAATTTGTTGTCAAGACCTCCAACAGCATAAGAGTTCTTTTGAGAGATCTTGGTGTTCGTGAGATACATGAGTTAGCAGATTGATGGAAAGGTATTTCATGCCTACTTGGTGAAAGCCTGAAAGGCAACTTGTTCACTTACAAGATGGCTCCATTCAGGGCCAAAGGTAACACTGCAACCACTTATTGTCAATATGTAAATTACTTGGACTACCTGATGAATAGAGATAGATGAGCATCTACTTCAACAAACTAAGCAAAAGAGACATGACGCACTAGTCATTCAAGGACTGTCAGACCTAGCAATAGTTCAGAAACAGACAACTGACATTTCAAGAAAAGAAAAATGCAACAGATTAACTGAGTCTAGGGACGACACGTTTTTGGTCTAGTACTTCATCTATAGATAGAGAGACTCCAAAGATACAGACAAAGGACCCTGGATAGGTCAGGAATAACTGGATCCCTACAAATTTAGATTCAAGTAGGTAAGACTATAGTTCTGATAAGGAGTATGATCTGTCCATGCCATCAGCTAGCTTGGGGTCAGGGGCAGACAGGTCAAGAGGTTTCAGGAGGGATAAAACTATTTGACCAGTGACTATGCTAACTTACAGGGTCTTGGGGAAACTGGAAAAATGGTTATAAGTACAGCTAGAGGAAAATGCTATTTTCTTATGTAATATCTGACTTAGAGAAGCCACTAAATTCATTGATGCACGTGAAGCACTACGTGTAAGCTCACTACAAGCATGCTTCAGTTTTAGTACTTGGTTGTTCATTGTTTATTTGCTCTTGTAGTAGTATCATGTCTGTATCCTAGCTGCACAGGTCTGTTAATTATGCAGTTGGCTTTAATATGTATTTTGGTAGGTTTTGTTAATTTTGTGTATTTTGTTTAGACTGTTGATATTACTGTGGCTTTACTTTCACTTGCTGTTATATATTTACTTTTGTTTTGTTGATATCTGCATACAGCTGTGACATATGCATGTATTATGTATGCCCTGCATGTGGTTTAGACACGTGGTCACTGAAACATCCTGTTAAATGTTGCTTTGTATTGTGCTGTCTCTTGCATTTCTTGATGATGTGTTTGGTATAAATAATGCCCTAAAGTGATTACATTATATATTGGATTAATTATCATTGGTCTAAGTGTTGGTTTTATTTTGATGCTATATTGTATAATTCTAGATAATAATACCAAATAATACCATAATACCAAAACCCAGGAAGGAATATAACCAAATATTCAGATCAACTAACCCCCCGGGGTTAACATGTAGCCAAATGAAACTACCTTAGAACTTCATGGCATGGACTTCTGAAAATTGTAGCTCCAAAAGAATATGAATTCTCCTTCCTCACACAGTTAGATGAAGGAAGGATCACAAGATTCCTTGGGGGAAAAAACTAAGCAGCAGAGTGGAGTACATTTTGTTTGGTTTTAGAGAGGGAAGAGTAGAATCTTAACTGTGATTCATCCTTTGTTTTCTTTTGTTTGTTTTTTAGAAGGAGGAAGACAAGGCAATTGAGGTTAAGTGACTTGCCCAAGGTCACACAGCTAGTTAAGTGTCAGGTGTTGAGGCTGAATTTGAACGCATGTCCTTCTGACTCCAGTGCTGGTGCTCTATTCACTGCACCACCTAGCTGCCCCTTCATTCTTCATTTTTTAAAAAGGACCAATGACATCATAGGTGATATCAAGAGACTTACTTTTGAATTGGATTTAAGTCAGGGAGAGTTGAACAGAGTTGGCAGCTTTACTCTCTCTTCCTGAGTCATTGAAGGACATTGTAGGACAAAAGTCAAGATAACTTGTGATGACCTGGGATACTATAACAGCAAGCATCCTAGCACACCCAGGATGGCTGCTAGCGCAGGTTCTTTGATCTGCTTTGCTAAAGGAAAGATAACTTTTAAAAGGGTCAACAATCTTACTTTAATTAGAGATAAGTAAAAAATGCAAGCAGAAAAATTAGCACCGAGGTTCAACAGACAGGGCTTTTAATGTCTAAACAAAGTAATACAACCACTTTCATACACCACTGGATTGGGAGAGCACAAACCTCTGAGTAGCTGGGGGGCCTCCTAACAAACGGCTACTCAGAGTCCTGTCTGGGGAAGCAAAAGGTCCTTCTCATGAGCAAGTCTTCTTGGAAGCAAAATACCAACCTCCCAGAATATATAACAAAGACTCGACCCCGGATTGGTTCAGAGCCAAAAGGCATGAAACTTACTTGACTCAGCATAGCTATGAATTATCAGGGTTCAAAAGAGATTAATCCTTCAGATGTTTACAATTTAACCTGAGCCTAGGAAACTGAACTCCAGAAAAACAACACAAAAAATCCCACTTTGCTTATGCTTACAGATCCAGTAGATGACCTGGACATTTTTGATGTCTGACCAAGCTCTAAGCACTCTTACTTCAATTGCCTTTATGGCTGTTGGAATAAGTTGTTCTTATTTTAGCAGCTCAATAGTGAGTGCTGGCTTTAAAATTGGAGAGGTAGAAAACCTGTAGTTGGACCTTTGAATGGAGACTAAGACAGAGTGTTGATGTGGCTAGAGCTCTTCTAGCTTTCTACTCTGCCTATTTGAATTTCTGAGGAGAGGGTTATATCTGGAATGGACTAAAACATTATTATTCCATTAGATTAGCAAAAGAACAGTGAAGTTTTAATGATCCTTTTACCTACCTAGTCTCCAGGGATTTCCTACATTTCTTTAAGCTGTTTCTAAGGTTGTACCCAAACCCAAATCCCAGGTCACTGCACACCATCTGATTTGTGGCCCACCATTAAACCCCTTTTATATTTCTATCCTACATTTTGTCATAGCTTGAAAACTGCTTAAGGCATGTCTGGGTATATTGCTGAAGGCCAAGTTCCCTGACCCCTCCTTCCCTAATCAGCATTTTATATATTCTTCTTGAATCATTATAGTGTATAAGGTTCATTATGGTGCAAGGATCTTATCTAGGGACCACCCTGTCCTGTCCTGCTGACCAAGCAGGGCCCCCACCCTCTTCGCCCAGAACATGACCCTAGCCTTTTCTGGGGAATTCCAGTCCCCTTTACCCTATGACCCTCCACCCTGCTCTGGAAAGCACTAACTATGGCCCTCCACCCTGTGCCCTCCACTCTGTTCTAGGAGGGACCCCCACATCACAGGAAGGTTGTACCCTTGTACCCTGGCACCATATTCCCAAATTAGCTCTGAGCTATAGATCTAACCAATAGCTGTTCTTTGCTTCTGTACGTCATGGCTTCTGCTAGTTCCCCTCCCTGATTGTGGTTTTAGCCTTTATAATCAAGTCTGTATCCCCAAAACATTACTGTCTGATTTGTGTTATACTCCAGGTGGTCGCGCACTTGATCAATAAATCCACACCTAAATTTACCTTGAACCCAGGTCTTGGTTCGCTCTTATTCTCTGCACAACACTAATTCCTGCTTTTGTTCCATATACACATATGACTAGTTAAAACTTCTCTGTGATTCATGTGTATTAGTAATTATGTACAGAAGGTCTGTAGTGCAGGAATTCAGCGGAATTCTGCACAACACAGAGAACTAAACAGAATAAATGTTTGAACCTTGATCTAATATTTAGTTAATACATAATCTTAGAGTTGGGGCTCTGGGTTGTAAGAATAAGAAAGTCTTAAATGGTTTTGTTCTTTTTAATAGTAAGTCTTAGAAATTCCTAGAACTAGAAGAAAACAGCTGGGTGGAGGAATGGATAGAGTACCTGATTTGGAGTCAGAAAGATTTCTATAGACTTTTTTTCATTTACATATCAAGTGAAGTACAACTGCTTCTATAGTTTATGGCTCACAACTGCCATTTTGTATTAAGCAAGTGCAGTTCCTTCAAGAAAAGGCTTAGAAAATAATCTTTTACTTCCTTCATTTCTGACCTTACATTCTAAACCCCATTTTAACAAAATCTTATGTGTCCAAATTTTCAGTGTTAGATATGACTTGTGAATTTTACTATATATATTTTACTGTATATATGGAAGACATGGCTTATTTTTAATTTCCACATTTTTCACCAATTAAACACGGAACACTACTTACACAACTTTCATCACAAAGTTATATAATATCATGTCACCTATAAAAGTTAGCATGCTGTTTCAGTTCACAGTTTGTTAATAAACTAGATACAAATCTTTAGGAAACTGGTTTTTTTTGGTGTTTTTCGTTTGTTTGACTTCACTAAACACTTTGTTTAGGAAAAGGGAAGAATAATGTCTCCAATTCAAACAACAGGGAGAGTTTGGGCAGGCAGAACACAATTATCCAGGTCAGAAAGAGCCAAATTGATCTGTAAGCATATAGATAACAATGTGATAGTCAGTGGACAGCATCTGTTTATGAAGACAGATCATGCCAGACAAATCTGATTTCTTTGGTTTGATAAAATTACATGACAAGTTTATGGATAAAGGAAACTCCATGGACAGATTATAGATCTAGATATTTGTAAAAAGCTTTTGATGTGAATCCACATAAGATACAGATAATTGAAATGCTGGAAAGATATTGCCTGGATAATAATGCTGTGGTGTAGTTACTAAAATGGTTACTGGATTGAAAACAGAGTAACCATAAACAGTAGAAAAAGTCAACGTATTATCTGCTATCTTTCTTGAAAATAAGTGCAAAAATTGTATTAGGCAAACCTCCCTTGAGGAGGTCATGAGCAATAAAATAAATTAATTCAGAATTCTTTACTACTTGCCTACAATAAACTATTACTTATCCTGGCTATTGGCAAGTCCATAAAATATTTGGAATATGCGGTTCAGATGAAAGAGCATTTGGAATCAGATGATTTGGTTTCATATCTAGGCTTTGATAGTTACTGCCTTGTGTGACCTCGGTTAAGTCACTTAATCCATTGGGTATCAATTTCCTTATAAAAATAAGGGGTTGGAATAGTTGATCTCTGAGATCTCTCCTAACTCTAAATCTGTGGTCCTTTGAAATTAATATGAAAAGTTAATAATCAAGTAAAACTGAAAGTAGATTTAGAAAATGTAACCAATTCTAGGCAATGAAATGACCAGTCATGACTCCAGAAGACAAAACATGCTTCCAACATCTTTGTGATGGATTGTAGGTAAAGAATGAGATATGTTGCCAGATGTGATCAATATGTGAATTTGTTTTGCTTTACAATACTTCTTTGTTATGAAAGAAGACTTTCCTAAAAGGTGAGGGGGAAAGTTGCAGAGGGGAATGGATGATAGGAATAGTGACAAAAAAAGAGAGTCAATGAAACATTTTTTAAAATGCACAGAAGAAAGCAAAAGGAAATTCCAAAGGGGGCAAGGTCAAACAGGACAGTGTTGGCACAA
Source organism: Pseudochirops corinnae (assembly GCA_028646515.1). Classification (NCBI taxonomy): domain Eukaryota; kingdom Metazoa; phylum Chordata; class Mammalia; order Diprotodontia; family Pseudocheiridae; genus Pseudochirops; species Pseudochirops corinnae. The sequence goes on along the minus strand of CM053589.1, from coordinate 9,673,772 downwards.
GCCATATATGATGGACTGATGATTTCATATGGTCTTCTTTTTCTGTTCTTTGAATGGGGAATGGTTGTTGCCATTTGTTACATCCATAATAAAAAGAATTATTTTTTAAAAAGATCATTCAGTGTGAAGTAGTTGTTTAAAAATCTCATTGTTAACAAGTTAGTCCTTACAAAACCAAGTTTTTCATAAATTTAAATGCTAAGCTATTTTTATAAAACATTGATGAAACCTCACCTAGAATTTAAATTTCTTACAGTCATTCTAATTTAAGAGGATTGTAAATTTTCTAAAAAAGTTTAATAATTGAAAAAACTACCTAAGAAGGAAGAAAGGTGAATAGGAAGTATTTCTATGTCTCTATCTATCTGTCTATCTACAAATGAGATAGATAATTCATGTTAGTGACTTGTATTGTTAGAATGGGTCCTAGTGAAGTGGTGTATTCAAAGATTTGGCATACATATGACACAGTAGAAATAGCAGTAAGTTAAGTGGCTTCTTTATTCTGTGCCTTATGTCTTAGAAATTCCTTTCTTAACAGAGAGAGAGATAATAGAATAAACAGTGGAGCGGGGTGAATAGGATGGAGGGAAATACAGTCAGCAATAGTAACTGTGAAAAAATTTTGAAGCAAGTTTCTTTAATAAAGGCCTCATTTCTCAAACATATAAAGAACTGAGTCAAATTTATAAAAATAAGAGCCATTCCTAAATTGAGAAATGATCAAAAGATATGATCAGTATTCAGATGAAGTAATCAAAGCTATCTACAGACATATGAAAAATGCTCTAACTCACTAACGATTGAAGAAATGCAAATGAAAACAATTCTCAGGTACTACCTCACACATATTAGACTGGCTAATAGGACAGAAAAGGTAAATGACAAATGTTGGAGGTGATATGGGGAAAATGAGACTTTAACGCATTATTGGTGGAGCTGTGAACTGATTTAACTATTCTGTAGAGCAATTTGGAACTTTACCCAAAGGACTATAAAAGCATGCATACTCTTTGACCTCAACTAGGTCTCTATCCCAAAAGAAATAAAAAACAAAAAAGGAAAAGGACCTATATATTAAGTGAAATTATAGCAGCTCTTTTCTGAGGGTAAAGAAGTTGAGAGGAAGCCCATCAATCAGGGAATGACTGCACAAATTGTGGTATATGATTATGATGGAATACTATTATACTATTAGAAATGATGAGCAGGATGCTCTCAGAAAATCCTGGAAAGACTTGCATGGACTGATGCAAAGTGAAATGTACCATGTACAAAGTAACAGCAATAGTGTAAGATGATCAGCTATGAATGACTTAGCTATTGTTGGCAATACAACTATCTGAGACAACTCTGAAGGACTTACCATGAAAAATGCTACCCGTCCCCAGAGAAAGAATTGATGATGTCTGAGTACAGATTGAAGCATACTTTTTTAAACTTTCTTTATTTTTCTTGAGTTTTTTTTCCTTGTCTACGTTTTCTTTCACAACATGACAATTATGGATATATTTTGCATATATATCCTATATCAAATTGCTTGCCTTCTCAATGGCATGGCATGTGGAGGGAGGAAGGTAGAGAATTTGGAACTCAAAGATTTTTTGGAGGAGGGAAGGTAGGGCAATTGGGGTTAAGGGACTTGCCTGAGGTCACATGGCTAGTTTTGTGTTAAGTGTTTCAGGCTAGATTTGAACTCAGGTCCTCCTGACTCCGGGGCCAATAGTCTATTCTCTGTGCCACCTAGCCACCCCAGAACTTAAAGTTTTAAAAGTGAAAGTTAAAAATTGTTTTTACATACAACTGGGGGAAAATGAAATACTAAATAAAAGCTAAAAAGAAATAAAGAAAGAAACTCCTTTCTTCCTATGTCCAATTTATTCTAGTTTTATTATTCAAAGTTTCAGAAATGAATTCTACTTTCTATATCAAGCCTTTCTCATCTAAGTGGAAGTTACTGACAGCCTAAGGAACTTTAGGTTCTGATGAATCCTTAGGATTTCCATGCACTAAGTAGCTGAAATTTCTCTTACATGTTGTTTTCTTCCTTCATGGCAGGGATTGTCTTGTTTTCTCTCTAGCACTTAGCACAACACTTGACACATAGCAAGCACTTAATAAAGGCTTTTTAATGAATTAATTCAGTGAAATTGTCAACTCCCTCTACTTTATGGCAGTGGTTCCCAATGTTTTTGTGAATCCCTTTCAACAACAACACTAAAATTGTATTGTAAACCCCCAGGGTAATTTAATATGCTATGTATAATATTATAATAGTGCTTATAATACTACAGTAATACAATACTACAATAACTTTTGCCCAGAAAAACTCTCTATTAGAATTTACATTGTATAATTATGAAA
>CM053589.1:9643202-9670908 GCA_028646515.1 Pseudochirops corinnae | reverse complement strand
TTCCCCCTGAACTAGGTAAATGATATGTTTGATTAAAGTAAGATTGTTAACCCATTTTGAGTTGCTTTCCTTTAGAAAAGCAGATCTAAGAACCTGTGCTAGTAGCCGCCCTAGGCATGCTAGGGTGCTTGTTGTTACACTCTCCCATCTAATCTTTTGCCCTCTGACACTGCCCCCACTCTGATAAAGACCCTCATCTCCTCACACCTGAACTACTACAATAGTGTAGGGGTGGGTCTGCCTGTCCTAAGTCTCTCCTTACTCCAATCCATCTTCTATTCAGTCACAGAAGTGATTTTCCTAAAATAGGTCTGACCATGTCACTGCTCTAGTAAAATAAAATTCAGCTTCTCTCAGCTCCCTATAGCCTCCAAGACCAAATGCAAAATCTCCTAACTTTCCATTCTTGTTACATCTTAAGGCCTGACATGTACTCTTTGATCTTGTGACATTAGCCCCCTGGTTATTCCATGAACAAGACACTCCATTTCTGAGCTCCAGAAATTTTCCCTGGCTGTCCCTCCTGCACAGAACACCTCTGCCTCTTCTGCTCTGACTACTGACCATGCTGGCTTCCTCTGAGCCCCAACTAAAATCCCATCATTTACAGGAAACCTTTCCCAGTACCTCAGATTCTAGTGCCTTCCCTTTACTACTTCCTCTCTCTCCTGTACACAGCTTGTTCTGTATGTAGTGGCTTGCATCTCACCTTTCCGATCAGACTGTGAGATCCTTAATAAATGTTTACTGAATGAGAACTCTCAGCGTCTCAGGTAACTTTGAAGGACGACTGACTGCAGAGCAAGTGCAATTTATATTGGTAGGGGGAGTTCCCTGACTGAAAAGAGATTCCTATTCCAATGAAGTCAGAGCTCCAGTTTTTATTTAATCATAAAAAAAAGCATCAGCTAAGTTGATAAAAAAAAGAATAACATGAAAAATGAGATAATAATTAACAAGGATTCCTAACAGAGAGGAAATAAAAGTAAGTGATTGGGCTATAGTCTCTGTCCCTTTTGGTTCTAAATCTATATTCCTTTAACCCTATGACCTTTAAATATTGGAAGTATTCAAAACTATTATACACAATTATACATCAGCAAATCTGAGAATTCAAAGGAAATCAACAGATACATAAAATAAAATATCCAAACTAACAAGAGATCTTTTTAAAAGTTTTATTTTAGATTTAAATACCAAAACTTAAATACACAATAGAGAAAAAGCAACATTATAAACTTAAATATTGAAACAAATACAAAAGAGAAAAAAAAAAGCATGTCATGTATACAGCAGAAAAGAGATTTTAAAGTATTAAACCTGAGAAAAAGAAAACAAGCAAACAATGAATTGAATGCTCTAGGAAAATAAATCCCAGCAAAAATGGAATTACATGTGAATTCTATCAAATACTTCAAACAATAAATACCTATTTTTTTACAAAATGTCCTTTAAAAAATAGAGACAGAAGGCACTCTACAAACTGGCTGTAGTACTGATATCCAAAAATCAGGCATAGAAAAGACAAGACAATCATAGATAAATTTTGGTAATCAATTTTGATGGAAAAATTTGAAATCCATTTGTCACAAAATATGTTCCTATCCTCTCAGCTATGTATCTCGCCTCATATTTCACTGAAAAAATTGATGACATTCACAAAGAGCTCCCTTTTCTACTCTCCTCGTCTCTTGTCACTCAGATGACTTCTACCCCTACTTCCTCCTTCAGTCTGACTGTCACATAAAAAGATGGTCTTTTGCCAAGGCAAACTCCCATCAATCTGCACGAGGAATCCCATTCCATCCTATCTTCTCCAGCAAATTTTCCCTTTTATCTTCTCTGTTCTCTCACTGTCTACTGGTTGCTTCCCTTTTCCCTACAAACATGGTGATACAGCATCATTCTGTATCTTTCCCTCTCTTTGTGACTAGCCTCCTCGGGAAGGCCATCTAAAATTGTGGTGCCTCCACAATTCTGACCTAATCATTGAACTAAAACTGCTCTCTCCAACATCACTAAAGATCTCTTAATTGCCAATCCTAATGGCCTTGTCTCCATCTTCGTCCTTAGCCTCTCTGTAACTGGATACTACTGAGCACCCTCTTCTCCTTCACACTATCCTTGTCTCTAGATTTTCATGTAACTGCTTTCTCCTGTTTCTCCTCTTACCTATCTACCCCCCCTTCTCTGTGTTTCCTTCTTCGCTAGATTTTCATTTGGGTCATTCCCCTTAACCACAGTGGCTCCCAAGGTTTGGTCTTGGGCCCTTGTTTCTTTTCTTTCTATACTACCGTACCTGGTGATTTCATCAGCTTCTAGTTTCAATTATCTCCTCTATGCAGATGACATTCAGATCTACTTTTTGGCACTAACCTCTCTCCCAACCTCTAGACTGCCAGTAAGACATCTTGAATTGGGTGTCTCATAGAGAGCTTAAAAAACAATTCCCAAATTGAACTGATTATCTTTTTTTCTTTTTCTTTAGTATTTTATTTTTCCCCAGTTAAATGTGAAAATAATTTTTAACATTCACTTTTAAAACTCTGAGTTCCCAATTCTCTCCCTTCCTCCCTTCCCATCCCCCTCACTGAGAAGGCAAGCAATTCAATGTAAGTTATTATACGTGTGTAGTCACAGAAAACATTTCCATAACAGTCATGTTATGCAAGAAAACATAGACAAAAAAAAAAAACCCCAAACAAACAAACCCGATAAAACCACCTCAATAATGATAAAGTTTAAAAAAATATGTTTCAATCTGTATTCAGACACCATTAGTTTTTTCTCTGGGGATGGACAGCATTTTTCATCATAAGTCCCTCAAAGTTGTCTTGGATCACTGTACTGCTGAGAAAAGCTAAGTCATTCATAGCTGATAACTTTATAATATTTGCTGTTACTTGGTATACAGTACACTTCACTTGGCATCAGCTCACACAAGTCTCTGCAGGCTTTTTCTAGAGCATCCCACTCATCATTTCACATAGCACAATAGTATTCCATCACAATCACATACCACAACTTGTTCAGCCATTCCCAACTGATGGGCATCTCCTCAATTTCCAATTCTCTGCCCGCCCCCCCCGAAAGAGCTGCTATAAATATTTCTGTACACATATGTACTTTACCTTTTTGTTTTTTTATCTCTTTTGGGATACAGACCTAGTAGTGGTATTGCTAGATCATAGAATATTCATGGCTTTATATCCCTTTGGGCATATGAACTGACTATCTTTTCCCCTCAAACCCTTCTCTCTTCCTCACTTCCCTCTTACTGTCAGTGACATCACCATTCTCTCAGTCATCCAAGCTCACAACGTAGGGATCATCCTTGAATGCACATTCTCTCTTATCCTCCAATAACCAATCAACTGCCAAGTCCTGTCACTTTTATCTTACTTACTTTATGCCCTCTTACATTCTCTGACACTACAGCCACCCTAGACACAGGCCCTTATCACCTCATGCATCAACTGCTGCAATATTCTGCTGGTTAATCTGTCTACCTCAAAACTCTCCCCATTCCAATCACTCAGCTATTAAATTGATCTTCCTAAAGTACAGGTCTGACCATATCAGCTCCCTACTAAAGAAACTCAAAAAAAGGAAGATGGAGGCTGATGGCAAGAACAACTCTTGACCTAGGCCTGTACCCTTTATTTCCACGAAGAACACTGGATAATGAATGGGAACCAAGTAAGATGCTCTGAATCCATTCACAGTGTTCCTGTTGTCATGTTTGATTTTTTACTTCAATCAGACACAGACGGCAGCATGAAGCACCATGCTCTTGCTCTTCAAGGTGACTCTTGTTCCTGTGTTTTACTGAAGTTACTTTGCTGTAGATCCAATGCCTTTTACCCTCAGTCTCTCACCTCTGTGGTACAGTTAAAGTTAAGTGTTTTGGGTTCCTGTCCCTCATTTCTTATTTAATTAAGAAAAATAATTAAAATTAATTCATTAAATTAAGAACGTACCTCTTCATTTCACTGGTCATGATTTTCTGTCTGTGTTCCCCAATGGATCACAGGGCAGTCCCTCATTAGAGTCAGCTCACTTAAACTCTCTCTGCCTAAATTTCTTCACCAATAAGAAGGGTATAACTCAATACCACCTAGCTTATCAGGTTGTTATAAGGATCAGATGAAATAATGTATGTAAAATGATTTGTAATTATTAAGAATTATATTAGCTGCTATCATATATATCAACTCCTGACTCAACTTAGACATTTATGCCATAGGAACACAGCATATTGCCTGTTAGCCTTACAAAATATAATATGCTTAGAAAGCAATGCAAATGAATAAAACAAAAGCCCAACTGAAGTTAGGCTACTGGATCCATCAACATTCATGGATTTTTCTAGTAATTCTTATTAGCCTGGGAGCAGAGAAAGATGATAACAGGGGAGAATATTAAGGTTTGCTGACCAGCATACAGGGTATAGACAAAGTGTGCTAGCAAGGGCATTTCCAAAAATATGTATTTATTTATTTTTAGTTTTCTATCAAGGGCATTTTTGAAATGGAGACCACAGGGTTATGGCTAGACAGGAACAGCAAAGAGGTGATGAGGGCAAAGATCAAATTTAATTGTGTGAAAATACACTAAGTCACTCATACCCCTTCTTTGTCTCTTCTTTCAAAACACTCATACATTCATGTCCTTGTCTAAAATCACTGGTATCACTTTCTGCAAAAGGACTTTAGAAATCTTTGAGACAACTGCCTCATTTTACAGATAAGAAAAAGTGGTTAGACAGCTTAAATGATGTGCTCAAGGTCACAAAACTAGTATCTGAGATAGGAGTTAATGTCTCAGAATCACTGTCATGCTAAAATCAGACATCCCAGCAAACCTTTAGTAGAAATTTCTAAGCTAAATAAGCTATAATTTTGATTAACATTGCTTTACATTTGTAATTTAGATATAACATTTAAACAGATATGGAAAAAATGGGCCCCAGCTATTTACAAATGATGGCTTTCAGTACTTACCACTGTCTTGAGTCCAAGTTTCTAAGTTCTCTCAGCAGCTTTTCATTTTTCTTCAAGAGATGAAAGCTCCTCCTAAGAAAGGGATGGACAAACATTTTCATCACCTTTATAAATGAATGACACGACAATCCTGGAACATATCTTCTATTCTCCTTATGGAGCGTTTGCATTTCTTCTCTTGTATCTCTGATACAAAGGTGAGGAGATCCTAAAGAATATTTACTATTATTTCTACCCAAGGATCTGATATTTCCCTATCAGAAGATTATGTCTATGGACCTCTTCAATTTTACTCTTGAAGACTATGTGTGGTCCTCTAGTCTTATTTCAAAAGGAAGAGACAGGAGTAGCTGTGGATTTCATCTACAATACATAGATTTAAAACATAATAAGTCAGGAGGTTTTAGATGAATTAAATTATTTATAAAAACCAAACTAATCTATCAAAAAATAATGATAATTCAGAAAGAGTTTGGATACCCTGACAAGTCAAATGATACTTATTACATAACATCATTTGCCCATAAGGTGATAATTAAGAATAATGCATTTGGAATGAGTGAAAAGATTAATATTCCTGTTCTGGGCTTTGTGGTTTAGGCAAGTTACTTAGTCTTCTGAACCCTCAGTTTCCTCGTCAGCAAAATATGGGGAACACTTCTATGACCTAAGAGTAACAAGGGACATTTCTATAGTGCTTTTTTTGCAAAGTGCTTTTATAGATTGTTTTATCTGTGTTACTTCACAGTACTGTCATGATCATCAAATTAACGTATAAAGCATTTTGTAAATTGCTAAGAATTATTATTTTTATACCCCAGAGGGATCCTTTGCTTTGTATAGATTACATGGTTCTAACAGTCTATGGGCTACAGTTGCAAAACTGCAAATAGTAGTCTAATAGCTGGAAGGGTCTTTAGGATTCGAGGATGACAGATTTAAAGCTGAAAGTTAACTAAGAGATTTTCCAATCCAACACTGATTTTATAAATGAGAAAATAAACTCAGAGAGGTTAAGATACTTGTTCAGTGTCACCTAGATTAGTACAGCAAATCCAAGATGTGAATGACAAGCCTCTTGACTTGAAATTCAGCCTTCTTCCTACTTTCCACTGTATCACAGAGGAAAACCTATGGAGGTCAAAGACCCTTGAATCGAAGCTTAGAAGTAAAATGATACACACAATGTTACACAATGACTCCAGTGGCAGAGTCAGTATGGAGAGGCTCCCGAAGTTAACCAGACATTCTAACAGTCTCCTAACTGGCCTCTTGTCTGACATTTCTGTCTACTCTGATTTTTCCTGCGCAATGCTATGAAAGTGACTTTCCTTAAGCTCAGATCTAAGCATGTTATTTCTTTAATGAATGTCAGTGTGCTTCCAATTGCCACTGGAATCAAACAGAAACTCCTCAAAGGAGGTTTAAAAGCCTTTGCTCTTAGAAACCTCTGCTTTCTGCCTCACTAGACATTACTATCCTGTTGGCACCTGTGATGTGGTCAGACTGGCCCCTCGCTGCCACCTCTTTCGAACCCCTCTCTTCCTTCAAGATTCAACTTAAGAATGACTTCCTAAATGAAGCCTTTCCTGATCCCTTTAACTGTGAGTGCCCTCCATCAGAAATAATCATAGATTTAGCCATTTTGTATTATTTGTATTATTTCAAAGTTTCATGTCCTTATCGTCTCCCTCACTAGAATGTAAGTTACTTGTATGTAGGAATTATTTCATCCTTTGTATCTGAATCCCCAGGGTCTTACACAGTACCATGCACACAGCAGGAGCTTAATAAATGTTTACTGACTCAGTGACTGAAGCACTAATATTTGAGTCATCCTTCTATTATGTTAAATATAAACATAACAACAAGCATACTACTCTTTTACCTTACTTTTTTTTCCTGAAGTAGAGAATTTAAAAAATGTACTTTACTTAATGCCTAGCTTAATCAATGATAAACTGTTAGTTAACCTTCCTCAAATTCAAATTCTGATCAAATCTCAATGCTCTTTTTTTCTCAGATCCTGGCTCCATTTCCAATTCTGAAACTACTGCCCTGCTGTTACTTTTATTTTCCAAGTGTTTTTTTGGGCAGGGAGTTTTACAGATAGACTGTATACGTGAATTGAAAATCTATGATTTTTATGAATTTATTTTTACTTAGTGTTTTTACTTAACGCAGTGAGAATTTAGGAATATAGGACCTAAACGAGAAAATGTGAAAGCACAATATGCACACACATTATATACAGTACACACACACATCCATGTCCATTTGTGATTAATGGTGACAGAAGAGGTCTGCACAACTTGCAGCAATTTATGGCCCTCAGGCAGCTTGCTGCATGCCAAAGGACTTCCTCTATATATAAAGAATGTTTTCAAGGGCAGCCTGAAGTCCTTGGGCATGCAACAGGCTGCCTGAGGGCTGCAAGGTGTGTAGGTCTGCCATACAGTTATCTTTTCTCTTCCTAACTTAATCCACTCCCATATCTTTCCTACCTGAATATTAATATGCCTCCCAGGTCTTAACAAATCCATTTCCATCTAGAGATTGGGGAGGGGTGGAAGAGGGAGGCAGGGGGAACCACATAAAACAAAAAGTATTTAAACATAAAACCCAAGTATTTCTTGTTCATTCTTACCTTTTGTCCCAGGAATTCATTCCCAATATACTGAGGAGCAATCTGCAATAATAAAATGCTGACTGAGGCTTCTGAGGTGTTGGTTCATCTTGTTCCACAGCTTTCATATTTAAGTCATTAAAGTACTTTTCAACAAATTCCCTCTCCTCTGTGTACTGCTTAAGGATGGCATTGATAACATCATTTTCTTGTTTTTCAGAGATGCATACAGGTTGTGGAGCAGGAATGTTGAGCGAGACACCAGTCCTTTGTAAGCATTCAGGACTAGTAACACCTAAATATTGGAGGAGCTCATCAAGAACATCCTCTTCATCTCTTATCGTATCCCAAGTTGGCACCGTTTCTCTGAATCTCCTCTTAATCTGGAGCGCAAGTCCATCTCTCACAGTTATATCCTCTAGAGAGTCACTAGAAGTTGGAGTATCTTCTGGCTTCTCTTGATTAGACAATGAAAGCATGAAAGACACTGGTTCTGAGGGATATCTTACAGAAGGTGATCCATAAAGGATGGCAGAGTCCCATGAATATTTACCTGACAGATCACGAACTATAATTCTGACATTCGAATTAGCTGAAGTGAGCCCAGCACATAATCCTCCTCCAGGCATATTCTCTTCTGATCTTATCTGGATACAGGATACCAATGTTGTATTGTTCAATACAAAAAACTGGAGATTTGGACTCTCAAAAAGCTCGGGAGAAAGTTCAGAACTTTCACTGTAATGATTGTCATGATTTTCACAAACCTGACTTGTTAGCATAGCAGGACCACCATTCATTGGATAGTGACCTAAGTGGTTTACCAGGTGGGTTATAACAGTACGAGCTGCAACTGAGATTAATCCTTGTTGAATCTGAGTTTTTACTGTAAGTAAAAAAATAAAAGAGTGGGTAGACTGATGCGTAAAACATATAGTATCTAGTAAACAACATAAAAGCATATTTTTATTTTAAAAGGCCATATTTACAAAATGCCAAAAAAAATTCCATTATCAATATATCTGATATAAATACTACTTATTTCATTTTTGCATCACAGAAGTAAAGGGAGAAAAAAATGAAATTTCTTTGCTGCAGATATGTTGACTCTGAAATCAATAGTCCCACACTTAAACTTATGTTACTAAATCCAGAATGATGGTATGATTGCAAAAAGAAAAGATATTGTTATCTCTCAGAAAGTCAAGAAGTTAAAAATTAAAATGAGTAACAAAACCACTGTAAAATAAAGCAATGAAATAAATTCTATTCATAAAATACCTTATTTCTTGAGTACATTTCTAGATTCACATGGCTTACATTGAAACTTTGCTATATAACTCTAGATTTCATAGATAATGTCCAGTGTTTCAGAATTAAGGAATCTTCTGCTGGTCATGGATATAAGGGTGAAAATTAAGAACTGGGAGAGAGGCAAAGTAGTCTATCCAATTATTATATGCTGGGACATAGAATGTTAAGTGGGGAAAACCTTTTATGGGCAGAAATGTTGTATTTCTAAAAACAAGTGGCTCTCTTGGGTTGGCATAATCTAGTCTGCACAGTTATGCAATCTGACCTCCTTTCTTTTGAATTAAGAAAAGTGAAACAAATAGAGAAAGAATGATATCTGCCTGTTCTGATGGGTTACCCAGTAATAAAGGAAAAAGTTTTAAGGAAAGGATAGGCTAGTGAGAAGCCTGAAATTAGTAAGCAGAAAATAAAGTGGTTAATATCAGGAACGGAAGGAAACAAGGGGTATAGCGGAACAGAAAAGAAAGCAAACATCTGACTGAGAGTGAGAACTGGATATATTCATGTGTAAGGGGGAACGGGAATAAGCATAAGTATTTATATGCTTTCTACTGTGTGCTAGTTAAGGCTTTACAATTATTATCTCATTTGATCCTCACAAAACCCTGCGAGGTGGGTGCTAGTAATATCCCCATTTTACAACTGAGGACGCAAAGGAAAATTAAGTTGAAATAACTTAGCCCAAGGTCACATAGTCAGTAAGTATCTGAGGTCAAATGTGAACTCATGTCTTCCTGACTCCAGGCCCAAAGCTCTACTTGGTAATGTATAAGAAAGGAGAAGCGTTCTTTGGAAGGGGGGGAAATGGATGTTCAATGAAATAGAGAATTTTCAAGCACTCCTGATTAAAAAAAAAAAACAGAACTGAAAAGAAAATTTTGACTTTCAAATACAAGACTTAAGCATAAAAAGGTAAACAGGAAAGGGAAATCTTAAAGGACTCCATGGGAAGATGATACTTGTAACTAATAAGAACTTTCTCATTATTAGGCCAGTAAGAAGGAGTATATATAGAGGACACAGGGGTGAGTTGAATACAATGGGATAATATCTTAAAATTAAGGGATGAGAAAGAGGAATGCAGTTGGAGAAAATGAAAAGGAGAGGCAGAATGGGTGTAAGTTATCTCAGATAAAAGAAGCATGAAAGAATATTTAAAGTGGAGGGGAAGATGGGGAAGGTGGCAGGGAACATTTGAACCTTATTTTCATTTTAACTGACTCGAAGAAGGAATAAAATACACATTCAATTGAATATAGAAATCTAACTTACCCTATAGAAAAATAGGAAGAGAAAGAGATAAGAAAAGGTAGAGGGTGCTGATAGAAGGGAGGACAAATTGTTGGAGGCAGCAGTCAGAAGGAAAACACTCTCGAGGAGGGACAGGGTAAAGGAGAGAGAGACAGTAGAATAGAGGAGAAACAGGGCTAAGGGAAACAGATAGCAAGTATGACTGTGAAAGAATTTTTGAAAAGAGTTTCTCTGATAAAGGCCTTATTTCTCAAATATACAGAGAAATAAGTCAACTTTGCAAAAATAAGAACCATTCCCCAACTGATTGATGATCAAGAAATAGGAATAGTCAGTTTTCAGATGAGGTAATCAAATCTCTAAAAGTAATCAATGCTCTGAATCTCCACTGACTGGAGAAATGAAAATTAAAATAATTAGAAGCACTACCTCAAACCTATTAGACTGGCTAGCCTGAAAAGGAAAATGACCACTGTTGGAGGGGGTGTGGGAAGACTGAGACAACAGTGCATTGCTGCTGGAGGTCTCAACTGACTCAATCAGAAATTTCAGGTTATAAGGGCTTACAGAAGCCTTCAAGTCCGGCCCCCGCATTTTATTCATGAGACAACTGAAGCTCAAATATTTAGTGACATGACCAAGGTTGTAAGTGACCAAGCCAGGATCTGAATCCTGGTCCTCTGACTCCAAATTCAGCATTCTTTCCATTCTGGGAGTCATCTGTGTAGAGAAGACTGCTGAAACCAGGGGAGGTGGTGAGATCATGGAGTGAGTGCACATAGTCTTGCAGAATATCTCTGGTTGAGAGGGGGCATTTCACAAAGATGATCGAAGATTAAGAAGCAGATATACTGATAGGAAGGGAACCCTTCAAGAACACAGGCATGAAAAATGAAGAAGGAGGGAGCACTCAGAAACAGTGTCAAATGTCCCTCTTCTGTCTTCACGCATGGTCTACTTACTTAACTTCCATTTCAGAGAATCTCGATCTCCATTTAATTCTCAGCTTAAGTGCTAACACAAGGCTTTTCCCTAAATCCCTAGTTGTTAGCAATACTTACCACACCTAAAATTAGTTGGTATATAATGAATTTTCTTATTTATCTACCTGTTGTTTCCACTTAGCAAGCTCACTGAGAGAAGGGATTGTTTTTGGTTTCTCGCCTCTCCCCTGCTCCCTGAGACTATTAGTATCTGGCACTTAAATAAATGCTTGCTTTCTGTTAAAATGAGAGGTAAAAAAGGATGAGGACTGGGAAAGCAGTTTGACTTGAGTGCTTAGAAATGAAGGCAAACTGCAAGGAGATGAGAGGAAAGTGGCAGAAGGTAGGTCACAGCTCTTTCTCTGCAACTCCCAAATAAATAAGAACCTCAAAATAGAATAAAATTAGCAATAAAAAGAACAGAGACATGAAAAAATAAAAACTTCCACAATGTAACTCTTAGGGGAAACTGTACCTAAAGACAACATCTATAGCCTAGTGGCTCCTGCCCAGTATTTCCCTCCTTTCCAAAGCCTGCTGTATTGGGAAAGTCCTGCTCCTTGTTGCTGTGATTTGAGGCACTGACTTTTGGAGCTAATCCCTGGTAGTATCTCAGGGTGGACCCAATCCATGTGTGAGTTGAGGAAGGTGAATCCAACTAGTCCAAGGCTCTGGAATAAGAAAAGGGAGTGGATGTGGAGAATTATAGAGAAGGAAGGGACTAGATATGTAAAGATGGTTACAACTATTTACAACATGGGCAAAAAGCAGGCATCCAGCAGAAGCAGTGAAAAGTGGAAGACAGACCTGCTTGACAAGGTTTCTAAGGGCAGCTTCTCTCCACTCCCCAACCCAGTCCTCCAATGTCACTCGCTGGAGCAGTGTCCCAGCTGGCCCTCTTTACTCTAAGGCAGTGGCTCTCAACCTTCCTAATGCTGCGACCCTTTAATATACGTATATGGGCATATCTGGATGTGGGTGGACCCGCCTGGTGATGGATAGAGGAGCGGTGTCTTGGTTCCTAAGACCACTGGAAGTATGTGTTTCCTGATGGTCTCAGGCGACCCTGTTCAACCCCCAAAGGGGTCGCGACCCACAGGTTGAGGACCACTGCTCTAAGGTAAATAGGTCTTGTCCAATTATGCTGAGAGACACTAAGAGAGGAGAAACAGCAAGAGTTAGAGGTGAAAAACAAAACTGCTGAGCTTACTAAGAAACACATTTACAGCAAAAGATGAAAATTAGAAATGGACAAGCATTCAAAGAAAAGAATCATTTGAGTGGACAAGAATTTCAAAACAAAAGAAACTAAATTAAAACCCCTTTAGAAATATGATGCTATTACAACAAAAACTTTAAGACTCCCTGAAACAGTGATGAAACAACACCATGAAATCTTAAGAACAGTTCAGAAAGGCAATTAGACAATTAAGTGGAAAAAAAAGAAAGAATGAAGTGAAAATCTCAAAGAAATAAGGACAAAAATTAGAGCACTTAAGAAAGCAATCAACCAATCTATTAGCAAGCATTTCATAAACATTTAATCAACAAGGTTAAGAAGAGACTAGAGAATTTGGGGGTGGTGGTGAAGAAGACATTATCCATAACAGTAGATTCTTTGAAATAAAGAAAGAATGGGAATACAAAAATAACAGTCAGAAAGAAAATTAATGAAAGGAAATTTAAAAAATAAACAAATATTGAAAGAATGTTGTTCCTTGAGGGAACAGACTGTTGTCCCCTTTCTTTGTATCCTTAGTGCTTACTATTACTTTATAAATGCTTGTTGACTGCCTGAGAACATATGAAAACTCTATAAAATAATACTGAACTTGAAAATAAGATGTGATTTCTTCCCCAAAACATAATTAAAATGAAATCTTAATAAAATTATTCAAATAAATCATGCAGAAAAACTGCAAACAGTGAAGAGCAGATTGAACAAAACCGTAAGACGCTAACAGAAAGATACCTCCAATCAATTTGCCAGAAAACATCTTAGTCAAATTTTAGAACTAAATCATCAAAGAATTTCTGCAGGCAGCAAGGAAAAAAATTTTTTTTTGCATCCCAAGGAGAATCAATCAGAAAAAATAGGATTACTCTTGTGTTCAATATGAAATCAAAGTAAAAAATTAATATATTCTGAAAAGCAAAGTTGATATATTTTGAAAAGCTGAACCTGAGGATCAAAAGATATAAATGAATATTTACTAAAATGGAGAATATGAATCACTCTCACAAAAGAGTACAGAAGTATAAATGTTACTTAAAATGTAAATTGACAATATAACAAAAAGTTAAAATATAAAAAATTCAGAAAGCTGTGAAAGTCTTAAGAAATAAAATGTTTATTTTCATGGGATTAAGGCTAGACAAAGCCACGAATGTGGGATGGGTGAGTGTATGTTGCTGGATTGTATTTTTGTTTCAGAGAGTATGAGTCTAAGAGGCAACAAGAAGGCAAAATGAGCCAAATATCAATGAACAAATATTTAAACATTTCCTGAGGGCTTGGGACAGTGTTAAACACTATGGATACAAAGAAAAACCAAATAATGGCACTGTCCTAAAGAAACTTTCATTCTGAGTGTTTATGTATTAGTAAAAAAGTATACGCTAAATACATAGAGAAAAGTCAATTCAGAACTTAGGGATTCCAATGTCTAGCAGCCTAGTGGAAACTTCCCAGTAAAGATGAAGCTCTCCTCACCTTGGTTTCTCCTTCTCCTTCCCTTTGACTAGAGGGCCCTGTGAACTTCAGTCCCAGTGCTATTAGTGTCCCTAGAGTGGTGGACATAGTGCCTGCATCTGGAGTGGAGAACAGATTTGACTCACTGAGGAAAGGTGGCTTCAGGACTCTACTGGAAGCCCCAAAGAGAAGCTACACCATGCCTGGTGAATTTCATGGATGTAACATAAAGGGCATAAGACTTTCAGCAATGAGGAGCTTCTAAACATTTGAATCTTTGGGTTCTGAACTGGCCCATGGGATGTGAACAAGTTTGTTTAGTCACTACTAATATACTTTGTAACAAACTGAAAAACAATACCAAGAGCTAGTTTTCTGAAAATGAAATCATTAAATCAAGATCTAACCTGAAAGATAAAATTATGAAAATTTAAAATGAACAGGTAAATTCACTAAAGGAAATAAGAAGTATGAGGAATTGTTATACAATGTAAACATTACCAATCAATCATTTATTAAGCAATTAGTGTCAGGAACTAGGGATACAAGTAGAAAAAAATGAAACAATCTGTACTCTGAAGAAATTTACATTATATTGAAAATATAAATCTGAGAATTCAAAGGAAATCAGTGAGTATTTACAGAAACAGACTATTTAAACTAAGCAAGAAATATTAAAGTGTCCAGTCTTAGAAAAGAAAATCGAGCAAGCCATAACTGAAAGGCATACAGAAAAATACAAGGCCAAAGAGAACTACAAGATAATTCAATCAAACACGTAAAGAGCAATTAAGAAAAAAAATTAATCTCAAATAGAGACAGAAAGCGTACTACAAGATTCCTTTTGTGAAAAAAAATGGTCTTGCTATCTAAACAGGGAGAGAAAAATAGCTCTTAACAAATCATTCTAATGACTGCTGATGTAAAATATTATAACACCTCTATCCAGAAAATAATTCACTACAAGCTAGTTGAATTTATACCAGGGAAACAAGAATGTACAACCACAACATGAAAAGGAATAATCATTTCTTAAGAACCGACTACATGCCAGGCACTACACTAAGTGGTTGATAAATACCACACGGGAGGTAAATGCTATTATTATCCCCATATTATAGATGAGGAAACTGAGGCAAAGGTTAGCCAATGTGCCAAGGGTCAGAGCTGTCAAGTGTCTGAGACCATTCATTTTTTCCTAACTCCAGGACTTGCACTCTATCCAGTACTCCACCTAGTTATCTCTATATTTAAACAACAAAGACAATAAAACCGTAAGGTAACGGCAACAGAGGCAGGAAAAAACCCCTGGACAAATGACAGCCCTGATACAAACAAGTGTAAAACCAAACTAAGCAAGGGTGTGGAAAAGGCTCATGAAACATGATCAAAAGCATATATTTCAAATAAAGAAATGGTAGAAGCTTTTCAGTACCAGCAGTGGTAAGAAAAGAATGTCTCCATTCCCTACTATTACTGGAAAGAGTTCCAGAAATGCTAGCTGGTAAAATAAGACAAGGGAACAAAATCAAAGACTGGCAAACACTGGCAAAGAAAAAACTATCCCTACTAGCAGGTGACAAGACATATACTTAGAAAACCCCAGTGAAAGAGTAAATAAAAGAACTGAAGTGATAAATAGGTTCAGCAAAGCACTATGATGCAAAATAAATCCACAAAACATATAAACATCATTGCTATACAGCACTATCAAGAACTAGGAAGAAATAAGATACATTCTACCCAAACTAATTACAAAATGTTTAAGATATGGGTCAAGTAACATACCAAGATACACAAAAGATTTCTATCAATATAATTACAAAGCACTCTGTGAAAATGAAGACTTAAATAACTAGAGAGTCACCAATTGTGGTTAAATTCTGGAAATAAAGGAAAAGTGGCAATACTACCTAAGTTACAGAAAAAGCTAATGAAGTAATACTATTTAGAATGAAGCACAATATGAAAATAAATTCAGAAAACCAAAATTATTCATGAAAGGGGCATAGAATACCAGACCTCAAACTTCCATTTTCTCATTACTCTTCCTTAAACTATCCTTATTGATAAGATATGATTACCTTGGTAACATACAAACATGGAAAACAAATATGTCCAAATCTCTACCACCCATAAACACCCTTCATTATTAGATCTGTTCTGCCATAGGCTACTGTTTCTATCTCTTTTTCTCTTCTTAGACTGCCTGAATAAGCTATCTATAATTGGTGCCTCCACTTCACCTCTCATGTTCTTTTTGTAAAAACAGGTGTTTGGGAAGAAATTGTGGAAAAATGATGGTATGTTAGGACAAAAAGGCTTCCAGATCCCCCAAAAGTACTCCACTGGGGCTTAGAGATGCTTCATTTTATGAGGCCAGAGGAAATCTTCTCTAGACTCTACCACACAGCTAGAGAATCCACAGAGGGACCCTGAGTTATGTGGAAATTCTGGGGATAAACAAGGTCAAGAGCCACATACAGAGGGTAGCTGGTAGGTAGCCTCCCCCTGAAGCCTTCAGGGCAGCTCTAACACTCTTAGACTGACTTCTGAAATTCCCAGGCAGAGCCTGGCAGAAAAAGAAGAGTACTGGGTGATTGTAAAAGAAGAGTACTGCATGGTTGTTCAAGGCAGGACCAGCATAGTACTCTGGGAAATAGAGCCTGGGACTGACAGTTCTAACAGGTCACCAGAGAGAAGGCTTTCCAGGAAAGTTCTAGGTGCCACTAGCCAAGCTTCTGGAAAAAGGTCCTAAGTAATATCTAGCCCAATCTGTCTTTGAAACCTATGGTAGAGATTCAGCTCAGAAGAAGCCTCTGGGCCTAACACCCAGTGAGAAGAACTCCAGGCAGAACCAATAGTTGGCAGAAGTTTCAGAAGCCTATGATGAGAGACCCTAGACAGAGCCCTGAATCCCTTGAAGGAGGGAACTCATCTGTCCTACTATAATCAAGACAAGATAGAGCCTGTCCATACAATTCAGAGCTTTATCAAAATGTAGCCCAACCTATCCCTATGAGCAAATTAAGGAACGCTCTGACCACCGTAAGGAAATATTTTGGTTTGAGAGTGACCTAGGAGATAAACCCTGAAAAAGATGACAACTCACAAACAAGTCAAAGGGAAAAATTCTCTTTCCACAGGTATTGCAAGACTATCTGGAAGAAATGAAAGAGAGAAAAAACTTAAAAGTTAGGGAGAAAAGAATGGCAAGGAAAACTGACACCTTAAAACAGATGGGGGAAAATCTCACTCAAGAACTTAATGTCCTGAAAATCAGAATAGGACAGAGAGAAAAGAACTAAACAAAACAATAAGAAATATATTTTTTAAAACCCACAAATTTGAAAAACTCGAAGAAAATCTAAGAAATATAAATGAAGAACAATTGACTTAGAAAATAAATTGAAGAGAAACAATTTAAGAATTACTACACTCCCCAAAAATTATGATCAGAAAAAAAGTTCTACGTATCAATTTTCAGTAAATTCAGGATTAGAAAGCATAATCCAACAATATGATGTTTTCAAGAAATATACTTAAAACACGGATTTGTATAAAGCTAAAAAACACCACAGATAATAAATCAGTATCAATAACTAACATTTATATACCTAATATCACAGTGGGCAGCTAGGTGGACAGATGAGTGGGCACAGTGGGTAGAGCAATGGGCTTGGAATCAGAAGAATGATCTTCATAATATCAGATCTGAACTCAGATAATTAATATGGGATCCTAGGCAGGTCACTTAACCCTATTTACCTTAATTCCTCATCTGTAAAAATGAACTGGAGAAGGAAAAGACAAATCACTCCAGCATCTTTGCCAAGAAAATACCAAATGGGTTCAGGAAGGATTGGACACAACAGAAAAACAACAAATATCATAGCACCAAAATACTTAAAGCTGAAGTTAATAGAAGTGAAGCAAGAAATAAACAGTAAAATGGTAATAGTGGGACACCTTAATATATCCTCTTTAGATAGACCTAGACAAATACAACCAAAAAAATAAACAAGAAATAAGTTAAAGATTTGAAAAGCACATTAGTTCTTTAAAATTATGTCATTTAGTCTCCAATTTTTGTTTTATTTTTTTGCTTTTTGGAGGGCAATTGGGGTTAAGTGACTTGTACAAAGTCACACGGCTAGTAAGTGTGTCAAGTGTCTGAGGCTGGATTTGAACTCAGGTCCTCCTGACTTCAGGGCCGGTGCTCTATTCACTGCACCACTTAGCCGCGCCACCCCCCCCCCCCTTTTTATTTTCCAGTTATTTTAAAATTTTTTTCTAATAGGGACCTTTATTATAAGAACAGAATTTTATTGCATTATGATCAGTAAATAATTAGTTTAGTATTTCTGCTTTTCTACCTTCTCTGTTGAGGTCTCTATAGCCCAACACTGGGGCAATTTTTATGAGATGCCACATTCAACTTTTAGCACGTAAATTCCTTTTTCTTCCCATTCAGTAATCCCTGGAGATCTATTATCTCTATTTTCTTCTAATGCCCTTTTCAAGTCCTTAACAAAGAAAATTAAAATAAGACAACATATCTAAACTTATGGGATGTAGTTCCGAGAGAAAATTTGCATCTCTAGATGCTTTCATCAATAAAAGAGAAAGAACAAACCAATGACATGGGCACGCAATTAAAAATAACTTGAACAAATTAAAAAATCCAACTAAATAAAAAAGGTAAAAATTATGAAAATAAAAGAAGAGTCTAACAAAACTGAAAGCAAAAAAAAAACTGAAATTAAGCTGAGAGCTGGATTTCTGGGGAAAAGAAATAAATGATTTTTTAAAAGAGAGAAAAATTTATCAAAAATGAAAGAGAACTTGCAACAATTGAACAATGAAGGAAATTTATCATAAACTATTTTGCCTAAGTATATGCTAACAAAGTTATAACTTAAAGGAAAATAAATATTAACAAAAATTTTAAAGGCCAATGAACAAAATAAGAAATAGAATATTTAAACAATCCAGTGTCAAAACAAATACTTAAACAAGTCATACAAGAGTTCCCAAACCAAATGGATTCTGAAGTAAATTCTATCAGACATTCAAGAACCACTTAATTCCGACACTACACAATTTGCTTGCGATAACAAGAAAGCAATACTCAGCGACAGCAATTTCTTTGTGCAGCAAACTGAACGGTGCAAATGCACCTTCGGCCTTGCCTATGGGTCATTTTCTTTCCCTTCTGCCAGGCCATCTCTTAAATGGGTTTATGTCTTCCTACTTTATTCCATGCTAATTATTCCTGGGAATTCTGATTTCTTTTTCCTGAGGCAAGACGTTATTCAAAGAGGCATAAAACTCTCAGATGAAGTGATCTCCCACGGTAAAGTCCTTATCTCCCAATTCAAAATATCTCTCTACCATCATAGGAGTGTTTTTTATTTGTATCCTCGTCCCTCATTTAGTCAAGGCCTCTGCCTTTCCTGGTTGTTTTTTTCATGCCTCCCTCTGCTACCTCATCCATTCTCTTGGGAGCCCTTCTTTTTGATAAAAGACTACAGGAGTTACCTTCCTTTAGTTCTTTTATCTATTGACTTGTAGGGTACATCATATATTTCTCTCAATCCTTCATTTCCTCATTCCCCTTTTATGCACCTTCCTAATATGCAATTTAGCCCCACCAGGAGAAGCATTGATTCATCTGTAGGGGACTTCGCAATGTTTAGTCCATGGTGATTCAGACCTGCCTGCTCTTCTATAGTAACTGCTCCTATTCCTTTAATTTCTGCTTTCATCTTTATCCTTATGAGTACTTTTCAAAAGAAATCTCTTAATGTACTTTCCGTATCTGCTTTTGTTTTTTTAACCCAACATATGTCCTTCTCTTTCGAGGCTCTTTTTTGTGTGTTTGTTTTTTGCAACAGAGTCATCCTTTAGAAGATTTATGTACCTTCCTTGTGTTTTTATTATTTGGATATATTTGCAAGCTAAATAAATGCCCCTCCATATCTCACTTATTTCCTTTTTGAAGAATATTATGAGAGGATTCTGGGGAAAATTTCAGTTCTCCAAATTTCCTCCACAGAAAAAGACTGAACATTGTCTCAGCGGGAATGTAAAGCAGTGAAAATAAACACAAGTCAGGGTAAAGCTGTAGTTCTCCTAACAGTGGTTCTCAACCTTCCTAATGCCGCAACCCTTTAATACAGTTCCTCATGTTGTGGTGAGCCCCAACCATAAAATTATTTTCGTTGCTACTTCGTAACTGTCATTTTGCTACTGTTACGAATCGTAATGTAAATATCTGATATGCAAGATGTATTTTCATTGTTACAAACTGAACATAACCCATAGGTTGAGAAACGCTGGTCTACGACAATCTAAGATCCCAGGAAAGACCTGTCCTCCAGGGGCAATTCAGCCTGAGTGAAACACAAATACCTCTCCGCCAACTCTGTGGAATTAACAAACAAGTCCTAGGGACAGCTGTGGTTGGGAGGCAGCCTCAACCTTAGAAACCTTCATCTCCGAGACAGTGTGGGGGTCTGATACTGAGGAGAAGATTGAAGGACCTTTGATTGTCAAGGGATCCCAAGCACACACCTCGTGAATGTGGTAACAGAGGGGGCAGGATCCTGCTGGCTGTGCAAGACAGCAGAATCCCTGATTTCAGTTCTAGAGAAGAGACGACAGTGGTAGTTTGCAGCCATCAGAGTCACCAGAGGGAGTGAGCAAATGCAGGACAGCGTGACCAGGGGTTCTAGCACTGGCTTAGGAGTGGAGATGAGAGCCTAAGGTTGAGCCCAGGGACAGACCTCAGAAAATAACAGTAAGAAGGACCTGGGGCTTGGGACATCACTCCCTATACCTCAAGACTAGAACTTGATCACACTAATATCTGCAAAAATAAAATAAAATAAAACAATAAAATAAAAATGAGCAAGCAAAAGAAAAAGAATACAGATAGAGGGGACAGAGAGATGTGGGTTCATATTCAGAGGAAGACAATGGAACTAAAAAGTCACTCCTTTCTCAATGAGAAACGTCAAATAGTCCCAAGCACAAAAAAGATTTCTTAGAAGAACTTAAAAAGGACTTTTCTAAAAATCAAGAGAGATAGAGGAGAAATTGGGGGAAAAAAGGGCAATCCAAGAAAATCAAGAAAATTATGAAAAGAAAGTCAACCAACTTGAAATAGAGAATCAAAATTTAAGGAAGAAAACAATTTCTTGAAAACTAGAAATGAGCAAAGGGAAGCTAATGACATTCTAAGACACAAAGAAATAATAAAACAAAATCAAAAGAATGAAAAAAAAAGAATATGAAACATCAGAAAAACGACTGATCTGAAGTACTGATCATCAAAAAATAATGTAAGAATAGTCAAACTGCCTAAAAATTATGATTTAACAAAAGAATCTTGATACAATATTACAAGAAATTCTCAAGGAAAATTGCCTTGAAGTTCTAGAACAAGAAGGCAAAGCAGAAATAGAGAAAAACTCACTGATCACCACTTGAAAGAGATCCCAGGAACAAAACTTACAGGAATATCATAGCCAACTGTCAAAGCTCCCAGGTTAAGAAGAAAATATTGGAAGCAACAAGAAAAAAACACTTTAAATATTGTGGACCTACGATAAGGATGACACAAGACCTAGCTGCTACTATGTGGAAGGACCATAGCTCTTGGAATACTATATTTTGGAGGGCAAAAGAGCTGGGGTTGTGACCAAGGGTAACTTGTCCTGCAAAGTTAAGCATAATCCTTAATGGAAAAAAAAGACATTTAATGAACTGAATGACTTTCAGGTATTTGTGCCCAAAACAGCAGAACTTAAGGGGAAATTCTACACATAATATCCCAGAGAAATACAAAATAAACGTTAAGAACCAATTTATAAGGCACTAAATAAGGTCAAATCATTTTACTTTTTATATATGAAAATACTATCAGTTCTATTATGACGTAATTTTTTGTGGGTAGTTTGAAAGAAAGGCATGGGCTGAGCTGAGTATGAGGGGGTGAATCCAAAATAAAATAAAACTGTGTAGGGAGAGGTAAAAAGGAGCAAGTATCTCATATAAATGAGGCAAAAAATGGAAAAACTAACACAGAAGAAGCTAGTAGTAGCAGGGAGGGCAGGTAGTGCTGAAACCTTGCCCTCATCGGGAATAGGTTAAAGAGGGAATAACCGTGTGTGTGTGTGTGTGTGTGTGTGTGTGTGTGTGTATGTGTATACATATACACATACATACAGATATATACACACATGCATGTAGGTATGTAGATGGACAGATACAGATCAACTGATATATACAGATATGGTATAAAAGTTTTATATTCACAAATAAATAAGAGGGCAAGGGGAGTAGGCTAGAGGAAGAGGATAATGGAAGGATTCATGGAGAGGTGGCTGGCTTAAGCAATAAGAGGGCAAGGTAATAGTTAGAAGTAAAGCAGAAGAATTTGGAGAGATAGGAATAGGATGAGAAGGATAGTGAGGAAAAATAGGAAGGTGGAAAATATGTGACAAGGAATTATAGTTTAGAATGTGAATGAGATGAATTTACCCATAAAATGGCAACTGATAGCAGATTAAAAATTTGAATTCAACAATATGTTGCTTTTAGGAAATGCTATAAAAATGATATACACAAATATAAAATAAAGGTCAAGAGTAGAATGTATTATATTAAAAAACCAGAGATAGTAACCATGACTTCAGAGTTAAAGCTAAAATAGATTTAATCAAAAGAGAAAAACAGGGACACTATGTGTCAGCAATATTATGCAATATTGTTTTAGATCAGTTAAAATAACTAGACACTATAAAATACTTGTCAAAACAGACACAGGAACTATATGACTATAAATATAAAACACTTTTTAATACAAATAAGTTAGATCTAAATAACTGAAGTAGTATTTATTGTTTGAATAGGTAAAACCAGTATTTTAAAAGATGACAATTTTACTTAACTAATCAATTTACATAATGCCATCCCAATTAAATTACTAAAAAGTTATCTGAGTTAGAAAAAATAATAAAGTTCATTTAGAAGAACAAAACGTCAGGAACTTCAAAGAAACCAGGGGTAAAAAGATATAAAGGAAGCAGATTTAGTAGTAATCAGACTTTAAACTATATTATGAGGTGAGAGCACTGTTAAGTGTAAAGTGGATAATTTTGATTATTGTAAACTAAGCTTTTATTCATAAATAAAACCTACACAGTCAAAAATAGAAGAAATACAGAAAATTTGGGAAAAACTTTCAGACAATCTCTCAGACAGAATAGAACTGGGTCGAATATTGCTGTGGTATAGGAAACGATGAGCTGATTGATCTAGAAAAAACCTGGAAAGTCTTGGACAAATGAAAGAAGATACTATCCACCTTCAGGGAAACAGATGATAGAAAGAAAATCTGAATCGTGTAGGGAGCCAGTTTGGGGGGCCCTGCCGTCCTGCAGCAGGGAATAGTGAAAGTAGAGAGCCAGCTTTACTAGCCTGCATGCTGGCTTTTGTCTTTCTCTATGTTACTGCTTTTTATTTTTCATTTTCCAATTGTTCTTCACTGTGGTTTTAGCCCTATTCTCTCCTTACATTCCCTATCTGTTCACATACAGAATCCTTCCCCTGCTTACGGTGGATTGAGGATTAGGTGGATTTAGGGCTGCATCACAAAGTTGTCTCAGCTTCCTTTCACACTGTGAAATTCACTTTTCACCCGCTTTGGTCCCTGCTCCAAATAGCTTATAAAGGGACAAGATGGGTCCAATCTGGCTTCCAGTCCCCATTCCTTCAGGTCCAATGTAGCCAGGCTACCAGTGAAGCCACCTTAATCCCTTCGGACCTTTAATTCTCGGACTGCTACAAATCGGCGTCTGTGCTTCCCAGAGGACTGGGAGTGGGGGGAGTAATATGGGCAAGATTTTTCCTGTTTTGGGGTTCCCTAACCTATGGGCTGTGCCCAAAGCAGGAAACCCCACTTATACACTGTCCTTTTTCCAACCTCCACGTGTCTGTCGGAACCTTCCGTACTTGTTGACTATTAAAGGGAAGGGTAGAAATGAGACATGCTCTCAAGGCATTTAAGCAGGAGGGAAATCCTCGCTCACCTTCACCCCATATATCCAATCAGTTTCCAAATCCCATCATTTCTGTCTCCATAATATTGCTCACATTTAGCCACATCTCAATACTTACACAGCCACCACCCCAATTCAGACCCTTATCACCTTTTCTCCTTGATTACTAACTACCATGGCTAATTGGTTTCCCTTTCTCAAGTCATTCCCCATTCCACTTCGTTCTCCAGAGTGATGCACACTGATTGCACTATTTTGCTGTTCAGCCTTTTGGGGGCATGTCCAACCCTTCCTGACCCCCGTATGGGGTGACTCCCCAGAGTTTCCCTTCAGCATCAAGAGAATCCTCTTCTTCTTTCCCATCAAGACTCCTCTTTTCTCCTTAGAAAATAGGAGGCCATCTTTGGAGCTGCCACTCCAATGAGAGCAACTGCCGCACTATCACTCCAAGTTCTACTTACACTGAATCCACAGCATCCCACTCTCATGTTTATCTAGCTGTAAAGAATACCCTTTAACATTTTTTTATGCCTTATGTGTAGGTTTTCTTCATGTTCTCTACCTTAGAATAGATGCTGGGTTACTGATAATCACTCATTTGAAGAGAACTTTACTGACAAATGAAGAAATTGAAATGGGCAGGAGAAACTGATGAAGTCTCATTTTTAACCTCTGAAATCGGAGTACGCTCAGTCTAATTGCTGTAATGAGTACTGATCATTTAGTCAGTTTAGAAAAATCTTATCAAGTTTCCTAATATTCATCATTTCCTACTATATACTAATAATCCATTACCATCATAAAAAATAATATTTTTTAGCTTTCCCCCAATCAATGGCACCCACTTTGGCTCCATTTATTTATTATCACAAACAACATACGCCTATATTAACTGGTTAGCATCTTTTAAGTTTTATTTCTTGCTTTCTTTTGTTTTTACCCCTAAAAATGCTTACGAAGGTCTCCCACTCTTTCCCCATAATAACTCTGTAGATAAAGGGTTTATCTAGACCAAGGGCAGTGAACCTCTGGCTCTGAGGCCACATGTGGCCTAGGGGTATCTGTTTTGTGAATTTTGGATTCAGTCAAAGGGTTGCAGGTGCCCCACCCCTGCCTGCGACCCAAATGGTAACATAAAACCTAACACCACAGATTAAAAACTTCCACATCTCCCTTATTACTTAACTTTAAGTAGATGGAGAAGCATTAATACTTCATACTCTCATTCCTCTCAACCAATTTCTGCATGCAGAATCCTAAAACAGAGATCTAGAAACAAAGGCTTTGAATAACATATTACTACTAATCACGACCTTGGAACTGTTCCTTATTGGAGAAAGGAGGAATATCTCTAACAAGTTTCACCATGGCAGGGACTCCATGATCCAGTGGGCACAGAATCAGTTCATCTCTTTACTCTGTAACAAAGCATTAGTTTTCCTTCCTGAGGCAGGCTGCTAACTTTCGCAGTCTCTTCTCCTCCACAAATACAATCCCTACCCATTAGAGAACTCACACGGTCCTGGACTGGCAAATGGACTATGATGGCCTTCTACCAAACAGCTACAGTGTCCACGTTGCCCTCACTGCCACTAGTACCTTCGGAAGGGATGACAATGTCATGCTGACCTGGGACACTGATCACATATACCTTCCTCGTTTCTGTTTTCTCAGGGAACCACTGAACTTACGCAGGATATAGTCAGATCATCTACTGTTTTCACGTGGGCTGTTACGCTCAGGGAGCAGGTCTCACTGATCACTGAAACAGATTTTGCAAAGATCAGCTCTATTTGTTGGCCCCTACCTTTGCCAAATGAATTGACTTTGTTGTGGTGGCAGGGTCTATTCCTATTCACCACAAGCTCAAAATCAGGAAAACTTAAATAAATAACAACAAATCTTGTTAATAACAAAAATAATAAAATATGATTAAAACAGAAAGTTTTTATGTTAAAAATGCAAAAACAGTAGAGGAACAAAAGGACTTATCACCCATGTTAATGCCTGACAGTGACTCAAGGCAATGTAGTTTGATGGAAAGAGTCCTGGAATTAGAGCCTGGGGTCCTGTTCTACTACTTACTGCCTGTATGACTGTGGGTAAATTACTTAAACTCTATGAGCATTAGTTTTCTGGATCAGGTGATTTCTGGGGACCCTTCCAGTTCTAAATCAACGAATAAGTAACCTTTTCTTAATATTACCAAAAGTATATAACTAGCATGATTTGTAAAAGAGAAACAATGGAAGCTCGCCTATATTTGAGGAGTAAAACAAGGATGTCCACTCCAACTATTATCATCTGACAATGTTAAAAATGATAGTTGTAACAGTAACACAATAAAAAGAAAATGAGGAAACTGAGGCAGACAGGGTTAAGTGACTTGCTCAGAGCCACACAGCTAGTAACTGTCTGAGGCCACATTTGAACTCAGGAAGATGAGTCTCCTGACTCCAGGCCCACCATGGCGCCACCTAGCCGCCCGAGATCTGACTAGTATTCCCTTAACGAAGAAATACCAGTGGCTCTATGGCCTCCAAGATAAGGAACAAAATTATTTCTACTTGCAGATGTTATGACGGTAGTAATCAACAATAATACTGATAATCAACAAGTTAATTACCAGTAAGTTCACTAAAGTAATAAGATACAAAATAAATCCACAAAAGCAATTATCATTATATACATTACTCCTGAAACTCTGGAGGAAGAGATGGGAAGAAAAATTGCATTTCGGACAATTAAAATACCAAAATACACAGAACTAATAATAATAAATAATAATTAATAAAACACCTATTTTGGTCTCCAAATATTTAATTGGAGGGAGTAAATTTTCATGCCTCAGATAAGGTTAAATAGCTTATCCAAGGCCACGTTTTTACACAGAAATTTCCAGAGTTAGGATTCAAACCCACGTTTGGTGACCACAAATCAAGCACAATTTTCACTATGTCACACTGCCTTCAGAATATTGAAGAATATAATGAATAAGTAGTTGTAATAGTAATTGGTTTAGCAGGATACTTAGCACTTAGTACTAAGTGGATGGACAGTACTAAGTGCTAAGTGTGGAAGGTGCAAACTCTGTCCCATTGTTGAGAAGGCATGAACTCCCCTGTTGATGTAGAAGAAGGGGATTGGCCGAGTCCCTGTTGATGTGGAAGAAGGGGGTTGGCTGAGGTGTGTACATAAGCAAGAATTCCAGAGACAGACAGACAGAATTGGAATGTTGCTCTGGGTGAAGGAAGAATTGTGGAGACTGAAGCTGGCTGAGAGAGAGAGACAGAGAGAGAGAAAGAGTTTCTCTCCCAGCATCTGGAAGCTTAGAACTGACTGAGAACTGAGATGGAGTTTTTCCTGAGACCAGAATCTGGAGAGGGCTTGCCTGGAAGGCTGAGAGGGCTTGCCTGGAAGGCTGCCTGGAAAGCTGAGAGGGCTTGCCTGGAAGGCCGAGAGGGCTTGCCTGAAGAAGCATGCCCAGGATAAGACTTTGTTCGTGGCCTGGCTGATCCTTGAGTTCCAGGCAAGAGAAGTGGTGAAGACTCTGAGATGTGCTGGACCCTGCGAACTTCAGTGTGTGCCAGGGACTGCCCTGAGGACTGGAGAAGGACCTGGGAGCTGTCTACTTCTGAGGATTGGACAAGGACCTTGGAGCTGTCTGCTTCTGAATCCAGGTGACTGTTTGGCGGATTCAGGAGGGAGCTGGGACCTTGGAAGGGGATCCAGGGAATCAGAAAGACCACCCAGAGTCAAGATGAAGAAAA
>CM053589.1:9628402-9642702 GCA_028646515.1 Pseudochirops corinnae | reverse complement strand
ACTCTCTACCCTGTCCCTGTCCCTGTCCCTCTACAGAAGTGTGAACTTCCATCAACCCTTCCCCCTACCTTTGCCTTCCCCTCCATCATCCTACCTCTCATCCCCATTCCCCCTATTCTCCTGTGTGGCAAGATGCCCAGTTTAGAATTTATGTCATTCCTTCCTTAAGCCAAGTTCAGTGAGAGTACTTTCTTGTAGTTAGAGTCTGAGATAAAGAGTATACAAACACGGAAGAATGGTTGGGGGGAGCAGAAATCATATTAAACTTTATCTGAAACAAAAACAGGTTCAACATACAGAGACATGTAAAAAAATTTGGTGTAGAAATACATCATATTCAAAAGAAAAACAGATGGGAATTAGGAGAGAAGAGTCTACTACTGAGGAGAGAATAATTACAAACAAAACAAATGTCTTGATCCCAAAGAGGGGATGAAAAGGAAAAATGAGTAAAAAAAAAACTGGAATCTAAGGTGATTCCATCAGTTGAGGAATGACCAAATAAATGGATGTATTTATAAATGGATGTATTTATAAATGGATGTAATGAAATATTATTAAACCATAAGAAATAATGAAAGATGATTTCAGAAAATCCTGGGTGGTATGAACTCATGTAGGGTGTAGTGAGAACCGTATAAATAATTTATATAAAGACAACATCTACATCATTGTAAAGTAAAACGTCTGTTAAAGATTTAAGAACTCTTCATCAGAGCAATGATTAGCTATATCTCTAGGTGACAGGTCATGAGAAACAAATTACCTACCTCCTTATTGAGAGGCAATGCACTGAAAGTGCAGAGAGAGACATATATTGTTTGGACGTGGCTGTAATAACATGGATTCATTTTGCTTGGCTAGTCTTACTTGTTAGTGTTTTGTTGTTGGGTTGTTGTTTTTTTTTTTAATGGAAGGGAGTTAACAATAGTGATGCCCAAAAAGAGAGGGAAAGAGAGAGGCATTTAAACATTTTTTAAAAATTCATATAATACAGAAGGAAGTTCAGAAGGAAACATAAGCAAGCCAAGGCAGTTTTGAAATTAATGTGCAGAATTTATTATATACTTTTTTGAAAAGTGAAATGAAATGGAGATTCCTGGTTTCAAATATAGTCCTTTTGAGTAGTGCTAATTGGCAGTGCTTTTTCTTTTGATGTTTAAATTAAAAATTTAACTTTTGAAAAAGAAAGGTAGAAATAACAATGTGTTTTAATAATGTTAAAAACTGATAATCATGACTTGTTTGGGTTGTTCTTTTATTTCTCTGATTTTTTTTCCTCCCTCGGTAATAGTGTTGTGAAGAAGGGAAGGAAACCCTTTATTATCTGTCTCAATTTAAATTGATTAAGCTCATGCTGTTGTTATCCATTGGTTCTCTTTGCTTGATGGTCTCACAGTAAAACAATACTTCCAGGGTAGTTTGTTTCAGATTTATCAAGCCAATTTGATCCAATCAGGAAATGCCAGGATCAAGAGCCTTTCTTCAAGTACATAAATTAGGTGGTCTAGTATATCTTTTCTTAACTACAAAATTACAAGCTTCTTGAAGGCAGTGATAAAAGCCTTCATCTTTGTGTCAGTCCCAGGACCTACTGAGTCTTTATAAATTGTATAGGCAAAAATACTTTTTAAGTAAATAATGTGATCTTTTATTCCTACAGCCGGGAGACACACAAGATTGCTGTATTTTATGTGGCCGAGGGACAAGAAGATAAGCACTCCATTCTCACTAATACTGGAGGAAGTCAGGCATATGAGGATTTTGTAGCTGGTCTTGGATGGGAGGTATCTGTTTTAAATTTAACATCTTATAAAGAATTTTAGATTTTTGTTTGATTTCTTATAGGAAAAAAGGTGTGTTTTTCTTCCTTTTTATGATACTTTTTTCCTTTATGTTACTAGAAAGTTCTTCTGGGGATTAAACCTCTAAAACCGGGGGGGACTTCTGGGGACTAATACTAAAACCACTTTCAGTCATCCTGTTGCTTCTGCTCTGAGTCTCAGCTGTCAAAACAGCAATTATTTGGAGTGTCAGTAGAGCTGGGTCTCTTCCCAGCTTTCTCACACTTGCACATAGTAGGTATTTTAAGTATGTATGTGTTCAGTTGCACCTGGAATTGTACCACCTGTATGATCTTGGTTGGGCAAATCAATTCATTTTCTATGCCTCCTTCCTTGTCTATTAAACAGAGATAATTATCCGTATCTCCTGGTATTATTGTATTACTTGTGATAAAGTATACAAATATACTTTGAATATTATAAAATATTTACCGTGTAAAATCTTGCACAAACAAATTAGATTCTCTGCAGATTATCCAGCATTAGCTGCTGGCTTTGACGTGCAACTCTTCACAGTGTATTGTGGATCTTTGAAAAGTATTTAATCTGTGCCTTTATGAAATGAAACATTAACTTCATTTTAGCAGGGGGTTAAATCCTTATTTAAAATTTGTACACAAATTAATTTATAATTTGCCATGGAGAATTCTTAAAATACTGTAGAATGATAAATTATTACTTTCCACCTCTGGTCAAGAACAAAACAGTAACCCAAATCGAGGCATCATTTTGGGCTGATTAAACACCAACAACCTATTGGTCATTTGATCTGATCGGCGTCACTGTGTAAGCTTTTACCCTTAAGCCATTTCCAGTCTTTGGGATCTCTCAGAAGCCTCTGTCATTTGTCATTAACACCTATTGGGCCAATATAGGGTATCATTGCTCAGCAGCTGGTTTCTCTCCTAATTAGTTTCTTCTGATTAAGTGCCCTCAGCTCAGAAATAAAATAATATGTCAATAAAAGAATTCTGAGTTACTCTCGTTATTTTTTTAATAACTGAAAAATATTATTTCTGAAAGTTAAAATGTCTGTGATTTGAGTTTCTTACGTTATAGAATTGTTGAAACTTTTTTGTTTGTTTGTTTTTTCACAGGTAAATCTAACAAATCACTGTGGTTTTATGGGAGGATTACAGAAAAACAAAAGCACTGGCTTGACCACTCCATATTTTGCTACTTCTACAGTAGAAGTGATGTTTCATGTCTCAACACGCATGCCTTCTGATTCTGATGACTCCTTAACCAAAAAAGTAAGTGGTAAACCTTAGTAAAAGCAAATTGCTACTTAAGGCAATACTGAATATTCAGATATGAAGTATTAACATTCATAAAGCACTGGTTTTGTGTTTTTTTAATATGAAGCCCCATTTTATAGTGCAGTGCATTACTGTTGCAAACAGCAAATGCTGTTGTGGAGTGTTATAAAGCAATTTATGGTTGACTGTAAGAAAAACATTATAATTGGGGGTTGAATTCCTGAACAGAACCTCAGCTTCAAATAAAATGTAGTTATGAACAGCAGTATGTCATAAAAACAAATATATAACAGCTCTACTTCTTTACACTAATTTAAAGTAGTAAATATTTTGCTAAAAGTACTATAAAATCAACATTTTTCCCCAGTCTATGTTAATTAGCACATATTATATGCTAGCATTAATTAGACATATGCTGTGTGCTGGGGAATAAAAAGACAAAAATTAAACAGTTTTTATCCCCAAGTAGATTACAATCAGTAGGAGGGAGACATTATTTGCAAGATTATAAGGGGCTTTAAATTCCAAACAGTGGTTTATATTTTATTCTGTGGCTTTTACTTCCCAGACCAAAACACTTTTCCCTAACATGTAAGCTTCTTGAGGACAAGGACTACCTCTCTTGTTTTTTGTATTATATATAGCAGCATATAAAAATATAACTCTGCCATTTTAAAAATTAAACTGTTAATTTGTCACCTTAGATTTAAAGTTTTCTTTGTAATGATTTGGATGATCTGTATCTCTTAAAAAGCTCACCAAGAAAGTTTGAGCTGATACGTTTTTTTCCCCAGGTAAAGTTTCTTATAGTAAGCAGAGACATTCACAGACATTTCATTAACCTTAGAACAGCCTTAACAGCCTTAAAATATTGTGATAAGTACACAGTTCCTTTTAATTTTATTATTGCTAAAGGTCATGTTGGTAAAGGTAATTGTAATTTACCCAGAGAAAAGCATTTTAAAAGTTAAATACAAACTTAGCATTTCTTTTTTTTTTACCTTCTCCTTTCTCTGTTTATTAAAAACTGTTACAGAATAAGTAGTATCAGACCAAACAAAGGCTGCATCTACCATATAAAACAATACCATTATAAATTAAAATCATTCCTGGCACTTTCTACAGCTCTTAAACAGTTTCCCTTGAAAGTTATAAAAGAATTACCAAGCCACTTGTATCATGGTATAGAGCTAAGTGTGCTGGCCTTGACATCAACCAAGATCTGAGTTTAAATCCCATTTCCAAACATTTACTGTGACCTTGGGCTACTCATTGTTGCAGAGTTTCAATCTCTTTAACTGTAAAAGTGGCAATAATAATACCTGTAGTACCTATCTCTGAGTTGCTGTAAGGTATAAAATATAATATGAGGCAATATAAAATGTTTTTGTAGCCTCTAGACTATATAATAATAAAATGACTTTTATATCGGACTTACTATGTGCCAGGTACCATGCTAAGCACTTTACAACTGTTATCTCCTTGAATCCTCCCTACATCCCTTGGAGGTGGGTGCTATTAAATAGAAGTTACGTCATTTGCCCAGGGCCTCACAGTAAGTGTCTGAGGCCACATTTGAACTCAGGTCTTCCTGACTCTAGACTTGGTGCATATTATGCCATCTATCAGTTTTGCTTTTTAAAATCTAAAAACCTTTATCAAAGATTTTCTAAGAAATAGGACAGTATTCTGATTTGTTGTTGCCTCAAATGTTGGTGGACAATAGTGAAAGGCAGCAAAATCAAGATTTAAATTATAATTAGAAAGTTCTCTAAACAAGTACCAGGGGGCAGCTAGGTGGTGCAGTGAATGGAGTGCCAGGCCTGGAGTTAGGAACACTCAGCTTCCTGAGTTCAGATCAGGCCTCAGACACTTTCTTTGTGACTTGCTGTGTGAGCCTGGTCAAGTCACTTAACCTTATTTGTCTCCATTTCCTCATCTGTAAAACGAATTGGAGAAAGAAATGGCAACCACTCTAGTATCTTTGCCAAGAAAACCCCAAATGGGGTCACAAAGAGTCAGAAACAACCAAACAACAACAACAAACATGTATCAAAAGCTAGGGATTGCCATTTGGTCATATTTGATTAGAAAAGTATGTTCATTACCAGGTATTAGTATGTAGGGTATTTTGGCATCTAAATTTTTAAAAAGCATATGTGGGAGCAATTATCAAATATTTCTACCCTCATCAGTATGATTAGTTAGAAAGAGCACAAGACTTGACACACCCTACTAGCTGTGTGACCTTGAGCAAGCCACTTAACCCCAATTGACTTGCTTTCCCCTCTCCAAAAAAAATAAAAAAACAAAAAGAAAGGGCACTAGATTTGAAATTGGCAGACCTGGTTCAAATCCTTGCTTTGGTTCTGACATATATATTTTTGAACAAGTCACTTAACCACTTTGGGCCTTGTATTCCTAATAAGTAAAATTAGAGAGCTGGTGTACATGATATGTAGTATTTCTTCTTGCTTTAAATCTAAAATCCCATGATTCTATGAAGTATTTTGGTGTGATATGTCTTAAAAAGTATATATTTTCTTTATTAGAAGATAAAACTATAAAAAAAATAAAATGTGTAGCTAATTCCTTTCAACAAAAAATGGCTTACTGCATTGGTATTTTTTACTAGAATTTAATAAATTCCACATTAATGGTAATAAGTTGAGGCTTTGAACGTGTGTCCTATTACAAATGAACAATTGGATATCATTAAATTGTCCCCTTTTCCATTGTACATATATCTTCCAATGTGCTAATCCATTCAGTAGACACATTAATGAGCACTGGTTGAAGTGTAATATTGGAGGAAGTAAGGCTTGTTGACCTCAGCATGGAGTTTAATACCTTTAAATTAAATTAGATACTTGACAGTGAGTATAAAGAAATAGCCATGCCTCTGGCAAACTAGAATTATTGATTTCCTTCTGTTCTTGATGTTTAACTTAGCTGGGAGGAGAAGGGGGAAGAAATCATTTATGTCTATTTTAAAGACACTGACTTTAGTTCCGACTTTTCATTTAAAATGTTGTCTAGTAATTTTGTAAAATAATCATTTTAAGACCTTATGAAACAAGTGTAGCATGTAACTTTCTCTGGAAGTGTTAAAGTATAGCATTTTTTTTCCTTAGGAAGAAAACCTTCTGTTTTTCAGTAACATCAGAACCTAGTAGCAGTAACTTTTCTGCAGACTTTGTCACAAATTGTCCAGTGATAGTCAAGTTGGGTCATTCATATGATTTCTTACACCATGGTGCAGTGTTACTGGTCAGCAAGCAGTTTGTCATTTTTATCTCTATAGATTGTCTCTATCAATGTAATGGAAAAATACTTAAAAGTAATTTCCTTTCAACACCTAAAAATCAAAAGTGCTATAAGCACTGAGATAAAGTGTTCATAGTATCCCCTTTCATTTATTTTTTATTTTTAAATAAAGTTTTATTGATGTCTTTTGTTTTTATATCATTATAATTTTCCCCATTAGCCCTCCTTCTCCACCTCCTGTAGAGCTATCACATATAACAAATAATTTTTTGAAGACAGAAAAAAAAAAAGAAAATATCAGCATCAGTATCCTGAAAACCTCTCTCATTTCTTAAAATAGAGATCTAATCATGTTGTTGCCTACTGCTTATAGGATAAAGTATAAACTCCCTAGTCTGGCATTTTTTTAATCTTCACAGTCTGGTTCCAACTTACCTGTCTACATTTATTTCATACTATTCCCCTTCACCAACTACATTTTAACCATGTTGGAACCGTTACCCAATCTTTTCCACTTTTCCACTCACATGCATTCATGCAAGCTGTCTGCTAAACTTCTTTCATAATGCTACCTGTTGAAATCCCTTCTCTTCCTTCAAGAAGCACCTTACGTGTCACCTTCTCACAGAAGTCTTCCTAATCGTTCCACGTGGAAATGATTCAATTCCTTTCTTTTCCAGCTTCTTTGTAACACTTCACGAACCTCACTGATGTCTTCATACGACTGTTTTGTTTTATGCTTATTTCTGTATTTATTCTAAGTTTCTTGAGGGGAGGAACTCTGATATTTTCCAGCATTGTATTCCTAGCACTTAGTAGACTACCTTGCACATAGTTGGTGCTTAATAAATGCCTCTTCTTGTTCCCCAGTTTCCTATAGGACACATTCTTAAACCCAACTTATCTATAATAAGCTCTTCAAGATTTAGCTTTTGCTAAATGATCTGGATGAGATAATTGTAGTTCACATTCAATTTGAGTCTTATGTTGACTCTCTTTCATAGTACATTTTCTATTAAGGCTCATGTACATCCGCATATATTTGCATTTTGAGTCAGTTTTCTCAGAAATTCTGTTAATTAGATGGAAAAGAATTTATTTTCTTTCAAACTTTGTAAAAGAATCTACATTCTGGTTTATAAATAAGTCAGATTAGTCCTTTTCAGATCAGGGGTTTAATGGTTTCTATAAAGTTTAGGGAAATAAAATTAAACACCATGGAAACCCCTAAGAAACTACAGCCTGAATATAACTTCTCGAAAGTAAACTCATACATGTCTTAATTATAGAATTTCAAGGAACTATAAAGAGATATTAACAAATTCACCTTCAGTCAGATATTTTTTTCGGTAATGTCTTAATTAATTTCTTAAAGCATGGTGCTGATAAGATTATGTTTATATGTTCAGTCCCTAGAAATGCCAGAGGGAAGTCATATGTACAAATAAGTAACCAAAGCAACCTTATTCTAACACTGTTCCTTTAAGCCCTAATAAATAATATGGTAAATATGCTACCAGTGAATGAAGAGTAAAGCCAAAGACTATAAATAGCTCTGCACGAATGTCTCAAACCACTGACCCAGTAGTATAATTGTTTGCCAAGATCAGAATCATCCCTTCCATATGAGGTTATCACTTAAAAGTAGTTAGATACGCAAATGGATATGATCTCATCAATTTAGTAGCTCCGTTTCAACAACGTAGATCACAATCAATCCATGCCTGTCTGTTCTACAGGACTCCTGTCCATTCAGGCTACAGTCTGCAAGGCTCTTGTCCATTCTCTCCCAAAAGTTTGCCACAAGAGATCCAACCGATGAACGAAAAATTATAAAGGTGGAATGTATAAATATGTCACACGTGTACTAATAGCTCTCTTTAGGCTATGAATATATTATTTTATATGAAGTGAGTGGTTCTGAGTTAAAATCCCATCTCTTCTACTCCTTGTGTGCCCTTTGACAAATCAGTTAACCTCTGGGAACCCGTTTTCTCATGTTTAAAATTAAGGGATTAAACTAATGGATCTTTGAGATCTGTTCCAGTTCTAACTCTAATCCCATGTAGAACTAGGAAAAGACTTAGGTAAATGAATAATGTTCCATTATCCTTTCTCCTTCAATCATTCAACAAATGGAAATGAAAGAGGAACAGTGTTCAAACCTGAGATTATATTAAAAAGTAAAAAAATCACAAAATTGTTTGATTCTGGTTTTGAAATAGAATCGATGAGTAGAACAACCTCTTTTGGGGAGAATAAAAAATAATATTCAATTATTTGATATAAACCTGAAATTATAATTTTTTTGAGGGGAAACAATTAGGGTTAATTGACTTGCCCCAGGGTCCCACAACTAATAAATACCTGAGGCCAGATTTGAACTGAGCTCTTTCTGACTCCAAGGCTCTACCCACTGCACCACATAGCTGCCCCACTGAAATTAGAAATTATTGGAGAAAATAATTTTTAGGAAAACAGGAAAGCAATCTGATGCAAATTAGGTGTAGGCCAACTATAACACTAATGTGATACCCACAGCAGCCGCCACAGATATGCAAACACATTTCCAGGGTAAATTTGCAAAATATAATAAACTCTCTTCCTCAAAGGCAAAACCAAAATATTTATTTGGAACATCACTATCAGGATGCCAGGAAGTAAGATTTAAGAAGGTATTCATCACTAATCCAGGAAACTTAGACATCTTAAACATTCTTTCTGTCCAGCCTCCCCACAAACAAGTTCCCCTAGGCAAATTTCCTCCCTTCCCCCACCCAAGATGCTTCACACACTCTCTCTCTCTCTCTCTCCCCCTCTGCTCCTTGGGCAAACTCCTCCCACAATGAGCTCCATATGACTCAGGCTCCATGTGACCGAACTCTACCAGAGCTCAAAAGCAGGTCACATAGGCCTGTTAATGGGTGGGGAAGATCTTCCTATTCGATTAACATTATATCAACTTATATCATCGATCAACATGAGATCAAATATCTAGTTTATAAGGATCTAACACATCATACCAAAAAGTACCTTTCATACCTGTGGCTAGAGTCTCCCCCTAATATTCTTAAGCAGACAAGGGATAGAAAGGATCACAAATGATAAAAATGTGTAATTTTGATTATGTGAAATTTCATAGGGGATAGAGCACTGGACTTGAAGTCAAGAAAACCTGAGTTAAAATCCTTTCTCAGACACTTCCTAGTCATGTAACATTGGTGAATCACTTATCCTATTTTCCTCATCTATAAAATAAAGGCAATGGACTCACAGGCTTCTTAAGATTCCTTCCAGCTTTAAAACTATGATGATAAGATCCAATGAAAATTTTTGCACAAACAAAATTAATATAACTCAGGTAGGGAGAGCAGCAGGTGACTGGAGGATAAAGTTTGCATCAATATCTGACAAGAGTGATATCTGTATAGAGAATACAACATAAAATCAAAAGCCGTTGACCAATAGATAAGTAATCAAATGACATCAACAATCAGTCCTTCAAGTATTTATTACTGTAAGTGCCTAACTATGTGCCAAATACTGTGTTAGGTTCTGAGGATATGCATGCAAAGAATGAAGCAATCTCTATTTGCAAGGACTTTATATCTTAATGGAAGAGATAACAAGTGCATATAAAAATATAAAGTTAATAAATATAAATATATACAAAGCAATTTAAATACAAGGTAGTTAGGACAGCCAGATAGCGCAGTAGATAGAATGTTTGACCTGGAGTCAGGAAGGCTCATCTTCTTGATTTCAAAGCTGGCCTCATGTACTTACTAACTGTGTGACCCTAGGTAAATCATTTAACCCTGTTTGCTTCAATTTCCTCATCTGTAAAATGAGCTAGAAAAAGAAATGGCAAACTTTTCCAATGTCTTTGCCAAGAAAACCCCAAATGGGTTCACAAAGAGTAAGACATGACTGAAACAACTGAACAACAAAAAGTTCAAGAAGAAGGGTGCTAAGATTTAAGGGGATCAGGAAAGGTTTCATGCAGAAGTTAATGCTTGTGCTGAATCTTACAGAAAGAAGAGAACTTAAACAAAATTTAGGCCTGAGTGTCTAAGAGAAGAAACTTCTCACAGGAACAATTACAAACTTTACAACCATATAGAAGAATCTTCTACATCACAAATAATAAGTTAATGCAAGTAAAAACAGCTGCAAGGTTCCAGAAAATTGGCAAAGATGACAGAAGATAGTCATTAATGTTGGAGATAGAAAGATAGAAACACTAACATGCTGTTTTGGAGCCATGAATTGAGAGGTCAGTTCAGCGATAAAAGAAACATCATATATATACCAAGATATTTATAGCAGTACTTTTTGTAGTTGCAAAGAATTATAAGCCGAGTAGATGCCCACTGATTGGGGAAATGACTAAACATCGTGGTACATTAATATTTTAATTAAATTTTACTCTCAGTCAATTAAAACATACCTTCTCTTCCTCTCATGTCCTTCCCCACCTTTCCACCCCTAGTGAGAGAGCAAGAAAACAACACTTTTCATCTCAACATGTATGAGTTAGCAAAACAAGCATCCTCATAGGCCATGTCCAGAAAAGAAAAAAGTTTCAGTGTTTCATTCCTTAGTACTCTGAGATTGTGGTTGGTCATGGCGTTGATCAGAGTTTCTGTGGTTTTGAAAGTTTTTGTTATATAAATTATTCTCTTGGGGGCAGCTAGGTGGTGCAGTGAATAGAGCACTGACCCTGGAGTCAGAAGAACCTGAGTTCAAATCCAGCCTCAGACACTTGACACACTAGTCATGTGACCTTGGACAAGTCAACCCCAATTGCCCTGCCTTCCCCCCTCCAAAAAAAATATATATATATTCTCTTGGTTCTGTTCACTTCACCTGAATTAATTCATACCCATCTTCCCAGGCTTCTCTGAAACTCTCTCCCCTTCATCATTACTTATATCATAAGTACTCTGTCGCATTCATATGCCATAACTTGTTCACCTATTCCTTAATTTATGGACATCCCTTCATTTTCTAATTCTTTGCCATTGTAAAAACAAGCTGCTATAAACATTTTTTTTATGGATGGATCCTTTTCCTCTTTCTTTGATCTATTTGAAGTTTAGAGTTATTATTGGTAATTTGGGGACAAAAGATATGCATAGTTTAATAGCTTTTCGGACATACTTTAAAATTGCTTTACAGAAGGGTGAAGCCAGTTCACGGATTACCAACAGAGCATTAATGCAATATCAACCAGTTTGAAAACTCTGCAGTTTCAGTGACAGAATTTCAGGCTCCCCTTTGCTTTGGGATTCTTGCTTTAGTTATTCCCCTGCAGGCTTTAGGCTGGGCTGGAGGCTAGAAACAAGACTATGATCCACTTTGGGAACACTTACAGTTATGTGATATGAATGATGAGCCAGCAAAGGAAACTGAGCATGTTCAGTCTGTTGATGGCAGATCATTGCCAATTAATGCTTGTTCATTATACGTGACTCTCATCCATGTTTTTTCAAAAATTCACCAGAGGGAGTCCACCCAACATGAAGGAAGACTTTCTCAATTTCTTGACATTTAAGGGAACCCTCTGATTACTCACCTATCATTTTTTGCCCTTTACTACTTGATAAACCCATCTGTTCTTTTTTAATACATTTTCATGGTGATCTCTTTTAGTCCTGTTTTTCAAAGTTCCTCAATGATTTTATGTTGCAGCCTGATCACACCCACCATGGACTTTTCTGTTAACCTTTTTTGTTATGTTCATTTTTCTTTTTCTTAGCTTTTATTTAGAATTTTTTTCCCCTAATTACACATAAAAACAATTTATAGTGTTCATTTTTAAGACTTTGAATTCCAAATTCTCTCTCTCCCCACTCACCTGCCCCCATTGAGGAGACAAGCAATTTGATATATGTTATATATGTGTCATGCAAAACATACCCATAATAGCTATGTTATAAAAGAAAACATAGAAAAGAAAAAAACTCAAGAAAAATAAAGTTTTAAAAAAATATGCTTCAATCTATATTCAGATACCATCAGTTCTTTCTCTGGGGATAAGTCCTGCAGAGTTGTCTTAGGTCTTTGAATTTGCTGAGAATAGCTAAGCCGTTCATAGCTGATCATCTTACAGTATTGCTGTTACTTTGTATACAATACATTTCACTTTGCATCAGCCTATACAAGTCTTTCCAGGTTTTACTGAGAGTATTTTTTCATGTGGCTATAGATAGCCTTGATTACATCATCTGAAAACTGATCATATATTTTGATCATTTGTCAATTTGGGAATGGCTTTTATTTTTATAAATTTGATTCACTTCTCTAGATGCTGAGAAAAGAGGGCTTTATCAGAGAAATTTGCTTCAAAATTTTTTTCAGTTACTATTGCTAACTTTTTTCCCTTGATCCTATCCCCCCCCCCTTTATTCTGTTCTCTTTCTCCTTTTACCCTATCCCTATTCAAAAGTGTTTTGCTTCTGACTACCCCCTTCCCTAATCTTCCCTCCCATCTATAACCTTTCCCCTTTCTCTTATCTCCCTCCCCTCCTACTTTCCTGTAGGATAAGTAAGAGAGATTTCTATACCCAATTGAGTGGGTATGTTATTCACTCTTTGAACCAATTCTGATGAGAGTAAAGTTCACTCACTCCCCCTTACCTCCGCCCTCTTTCTCTCCACTATGAAAACTTTTGTGTTCTTCTTTGGTAATTTACGTCATTCTACCTCTTCCTTTCTCTTTCTCCCAGTGCATTCTTATCTCACCCCTTTATTTT
This sequence comes from Pseudochirops corinnae, assembly GCA_028646515.1. Classification (NCBI taxonomy): domain Eukaryota; kingdom Metazoa; phylum Chordata; class Mammalia; order Diprotodontia; family Pseudocheiridae; genus Pseudochirops; species Pseudochirops corinnae. The sequence goes on along the minus strand of CM053589.1, from coordinate 9,629,574 downwards.
TATTTTTTCCTTATCCCATCGTATTCAAATCACACCTGCATCTTCTGTGTGTGTGTGTGTGTGTGTGTATGTGTTCCTTTTCACTCCCTTAATAATGAGAAAGGTCTTATGAATTACAAATATCATCTTCCCATGTAGGAATATGAGCAGTTTAAACTTATTAAGTCCCTTACGATTTCCCTTTCCTATTTACCTTTTTATGCTTCTCTTGAGCCTCATATTTGAAAGTCAGATTTTTCTATTCAGCTCTTGTCTATTCATTAAGAATGCTTGAAAGTCCTCTATCTCATTGAATGTCCATTTTTTCCCCCTGAAGGATTATACTCAGTTTTGCCAGGTAAGTAGTTCTTGGTTGTAAATTTAGCTCCTTTGCCCTCTGGAATATCTTTCTAAGCCTTCTAGTTCTTTTTTTTTTTTTTAATTAATTAATTTATTTTTAGTTTTCAGCATTCATTTCCACAAGATTTTGAGTTATGCTTTTTTTCTCCCCATCTTTCCCATACCCCCACCCCAAAATAGCAAGCCTACTGAATACCCTTTCCCCCAATCTGTTCTTTCTTATATCCTCTCCCCAAAACCCCCTAACTTTCTAGTACTTCCAATTTTTTAATGTAGAAGCTGCTAGATCTTGTGTTATCCTGACTATGGCTCTACCATACTTGAATTGTTTCTTTCTTACTTTTTGCAATATTTTCTCCATGACCTGAGAACTCTGGAATAATACTCCTGGCTGTTTTCATTTGGGGATCTTTTTCAAGAGGTGATCAGTGGATTTTTTCAATTTCTGTTTTACCCTCTAGTTCTAGAATATCAGGACAGTTTTCCTTGCTAATTCTTGAAAGATAATGTGTAGGCTCTTTTTTTTTTTTTAATTTTTTTTTTATTTACTCATTTACTTTTAATTTACAAGATTCAGTTCCACAATCACTTGAGTTTCAGATTTTCTCCCCTTCCCATTGTACAATAGTTTGGTCATATAGAAGGGTTGTAACCAATGAGTGATCACTGGGGAAAAAAAAAAAAAAAGCCAAACCAGACATGAAAGAGAATGATAACGAGTTTTGCTTCAGTCTCCATTTAAACTATAGTCTTTCTATATCTTTCTCTGAGTTTAGGTATCTCCTTCCATCCTGAGGCTTGTAGAGTTGTCTTTAGCTGTGTGTTGTTGAGGA
>CM053589.1:9552487-9628302 GCA_028646515.1 Pseudochirops corinnae | reverse complement strand
TACAGGTTTTGTAGGCTCTTTTTTTGATCATGGCTTTTTCAGGTAGTTCAGTAAGTTTTAAATTATCTCTCCTGGATCTGTTTTTCAGGTCAGTTGTTTTTCCAGTGAGACATTTCATATTGTCTTCTATTTTTTCATTCTTTTGGTTTTGCTCTAATGTTTCTTAATTTCTTATAAAATCTTTTGCTACATTCTAAATTTTGGAATTATTTTCCTGAGTGAACTTCTGAACTCCCTTTTCCATTTGGTCAGTTCTGCTTTTTAAAGCATTCTTTTCCTTATTGACTTTTTTTTTTACTTCTTTTACCATTTGACCTAGTCTGTTTTTTAAGGTGTTATTTTCTTCACTATTTTTGGGTCTCCTTTACCAAGCTGTTGATTCTTTTTCCCTGATTTTCTTGCATCACTCTCATTTATGTTCCCAATTTTTCCTCTTCCTCTCTTTACTTGATTTTCAAAATCCATTTTGAGCTCTTCCATGGCCTGAGATGAGTTCATATTTTCCATGGAGACTTTGTTGTCTTCTGAGTGTATGTTTTGATCTTCCTTGTCACAATAGTATCTTTCAGTAGTCAGAATTTTTTTTCATCTGTTGTTTGTTCATTTCCCCAGCCTATTAGGTCACTTTTAACTCTTTGTTAAAGTAGGATTCTACTTCCAGGGTGAAGGGTGCACTGTCACAGGCTTCAGGGGTTTTGTGCAACTGTTTTCAAAGATGCTTCTAGTAACCTGTAAGTTTTTAGTTCTTCCAAGGCAGTATGAGCTAAGAAGAGGTGTTTACTATTCTCCTGACCTGTGCCCTGGTCTGTGAGTGAACACAAGCACTCTTTTCTGCCCTGGAACTATGAGGAGGGTCCCCTCTCCACTGCTGCTACAAGCTCTTCTATGCTATTGCTTCTCCTTGCTCCAGGTCCACCATCCAAGACTGTGACCTAGATCTGAGTATGAGCAAAAAGCACATCCTCCTCCCATTCTCCTCTTCAGTTCCAGGCTCAGCTTTTATCTTTCCACACTGCCTGTCCTAGGTATACTTATTAATAAATTAATTCTATAGGTTATCCATTTACACATGATAATCTGTGCAATAGACAGACATTCTTTATCCACCTGGTCTTTCCTGTGTGAATATTCAGGCCATAACCTTGTGAGTGGCTGCAGATCTCTTTCAGAATGCTCTTCAGCCTTACCCTGGAGCTTGAGACTCTGTATTGGGTCTCACCCATCACTGTGGTGAACACCTTTGATGGGTATATATCACTGAACATGATTACTTCTGTTCTTTTGAGGACTCTTTAATGATTTCAGTGTATAAGAATACAAGTATGCTTTTTTTACATTCCACAAACAATAAACAAAATGGAATGTTGTATTCTTTATATTTTTTATTGTTGGAAAATTGTAAATTTTGTGGTCCATTGTTGAATATAGTTTGCAAAAGTAGTTTGCATGATCACTGTTGATATCCCCATCAGGAATGTCCTCAATAAAGAATTTATTTAGATCAGTAAGTAGGAATATGTTTCAGCAACTGTTGATGTTCTCTTTGCTGCCTTTTTCCCTTATTAATAAGGCCCAAAATTTTTTTCTATGATTTTTGGTATCTTTCCCTCATTCATATACATTATGTGTATATGAAACAACCCTTGTGGTTGTTTCACTTCTTATATGTCTGTATCTATGCTTAGTCTAATCCAACTGCCTTTCTTATCTTTGTTTTATGTGGTGCCATTTCTACCTGTGTGTTTGTGGTGGCCAGATCTGCTGCCCTTGATGGTGAAAACAGTATATTGTTAGATCATTTTCCAAACTTATCTTATCTTTCCTTTCATTTTTGTCATAACATGTCCCGGACATGACTTTGCCAAACTCTCTTAAGATTGGATTTACCTTCTACTGCTTCATTATGATTTTTTAGGTCTGTACTGCTCATAATCATTCATCATCATTCTTCATAATATTTTACAAATAAATCTAGATTTTTAAGCCATCCTTGCTTTTGGTCAGCTACTCTCTCCACTTGGCAGGTAAGTTATAGCAGCCTTACTGACTAAGGCATTTTCAGGGCTCTTTTGGTCTTCTAAGCAATTAATTTACATCAATTAAGCTTCTATAGGAAATTGTAATTGATGATGATATCAACTCTGTTGTCCATTTTTAGTTTTCGAGCATGAATTACTTGTTTATTAACTTTTTTTACTTGTTCTTGGTGTAATTTTTTAAAGTTATTTTCCTCATTATTCTAGTTTTTGACTAATCACTGCTCTCACAAATCAGTGGCCTACCCAAACACAATCATCCGATTCAGAGATTCCTCTCACACTAATAATGAGATTTTTCTTGTCTGTTGAAATATAAGCAGACATGCCCCACCAAATAGAAGACTTAGACATTTTTTCTGATCCTCTTGACCTCTCAGACCTCTCTGAAATAGAAATTTTATAGCAGAAGTAAAACAATTTCAGCTCTCTCCATAGCTTAGGGCAGCGGTGTGGAACCCATTTAGAAACAGATCCCTGTGGGCCATATATTGATGTTAAAAATCATAAATTAACATTATCTATATTATATTGCATTTTTATTTATTTTGTTAAGTGTTTCCCAGTTATATTTTAATCTGGTTCAGGCCATGCTTGGAAGTTTTCCAGGCCAAGTTTGACAACTCTTGTTTAGGACATCAAGAAATATAAGAAGGTAAATCCTCCATGAGCTAATGCCTAATATGTGCCCACTCCTCAGTCCTTTCCCCACTGCTCTCTATTCTCTCAGCAGCAAGGCTGCTCAATCTGACCCCACCCAGTCCAGAGGGTTGCAACAGAAATGCAGCCTCACATTCTGACACTGCCTTCCACTTTCTAGTCACTTGAAGATCCAGACTAGAAGTTGGCTGAAACTATGATAGCCAGAATCGTGACAGTACTTTGTGCTTCAACAGAACTGTCAGAGGTGATCAGAGCAGGGCAAATATTTGGGCTTGTTTGAGCTGAATTCTACCATCTGACCCCCACCTCTTCTCATTGCCAAGGACATGCAAACTCTGAACAGCAGAAATTTACCCAGGCTACAGTAGCAGCAATGTGGTACCCCCTCTTTATGACTGAGCCAGAGAAGTGAGGAACAGAGAGAATAAGGCAGGATGCCCCATGTGTGGTCCTGTGTGGCACTCCTATTAAACCTAAGGGAGAGAACACAGTGTACAGTGGAAGCTAGTTCTGTTCTGCCACACATCGCTTGGAGCAGATACTTAGGGTGGCAAGCCATGAATTAATTGTCCAGTGCGGGAAGAGCCTATGACCCAAGCCCTAGTAAAATCATCATAAGAGGGTGAGGAGTAAGAAAGTGATCAGTAGGTAAAATAGGGAAACAAAGCTCAAGTTTCCAAAGATCTCAGGAGGAAGAAAACTCAAAAGACCTTAAGCATAAGCAGATAAACCACTGCAAAGACGTCATGAACAGAAGGAAATATGAACCCCATATCTAGTAAATGAAGTCAGAAATCTCTGAATATATACTGTTTAAAAAAGGGGGGGAATTGATTCAACACCTGATGAGGCAGATGACCAATAATGTGGCTTTTGAGATGATAGAACTACAAGGTGCTATTCCTGAAGAGTTTAAAAGAGAAATGTGCAACCAGAATTGATGACCTACGCAGCAGAAATAATTGGCAGTGGCTTATCTCACCAAAGAAATGAAGAAAAGACAACTGATGAGGAATACAAATACGCAAAAGTGAAGGATGATTTGAAAGAAGAGACACAAAAGGCAATAACATTGAAAGAAAACCTCTCCCTTTGTACAGACATGCAGTTCAATGTAATACTGTCTTGATCTCAAAGAAAACTTAAGGATTATAGGTCTCCCAGAAGAACATGACATGTCAAAAAACCTGAACCAGTTCAAGAAAACCGCTGAAAACTTCTGGACACAGAAACAGAATGCCAGTTGAAAGAATCACTAGTCACTTCTGGGGAAGGGGGAAATTCAGGGCTGAGCCAAAAATTTTTTTAAAAGATTTCCTATAATAAAGAGACATTTGAAACATTTTTAAAAGAAAACCAGACCTGAAAACATTATTGCTTATTGAATAACCTCCCAACAACAGAAATGCAGGAGAGGTAAACGAATACAACAGCCGGGGCAGCAGCAGTGAAAGCAGAGAGACTGTTAAGAAACTTCCTCCCAAATCTATACTAGGAGACGAGGTAATGGTGAAGAGGAAGACCTGGAGCATCATGGACTGAACTTTATGGCACACTGTATCCCAGTGAATCTTTGTGTGTGCGGGGAGATCTAAATTACAAAATGGGAAGAGTACATGGAAGGAGAGAGGAATGAAAGGAGGAGAGGCAGCAAGGAAATGAGTGTGAATATAGAAGAGAGGAGAGAATAAGAGAAAAAAGACAGGGAGGCCTTTTTTGATAGTGGGAGGGGGTACCACTAATGAATGCCCCTGTGGTTAAAGAGAGATGTTTTGAGAAGGGAAATGGAGCCCATGCACCAGGTGTTTGGACTTTAGCGACCCCCTTCATCCTGACTTGGGAGGTTGGGGGGCAGGAAAGAGTCAGCCCCTGGGAGCAACCTGGCCCCTAGGAGAATGAGAGGCCATGGACCCAGGAAAAGAAGGTGAACAGAGAAGAGCAGAGGTCTTTCATGATCTGCGTAATAGGGGATGTGGGGAACCGGGAGCGCCTGCTTTGGAGCCTATCCTCAGCGTCAACAACCGGAAATGTTATTTATCTGAGAGTGAGGCACAATGGAAAGAGGGAGCAGACTTGCTAGAGGGCAAGTTCTACCCTGCAGTGGCAGAACCTGCTTAGAAGACGACCAGAATGACTAGTTGGAAGTTTTGATTCAGTGAGGAATACAGAGGGACTAGATAAATATGGAAGCCATAAACCAGAGAATAAGGTTCTGGAGAAGTCAGAAAGAGATGATTGATAGTGAAGAGATTAATGGAGAATAATCCTCTGGAAGGGGACACAGTAAATGAAACTTTTCAAAGTAATGAACAAGACTAGTTGAAGAAGAGGAGAAAAAGGAGAGTTTTACTTTATTAACCGAACAGGAATAAAGGGGAGTGGGATTAAGCAAATAAAAGCAGAGATTTACAAGCAAGAGTGAGGGGAGAGACCCCTTGTGAGCACAGCCACCCTAGTACAGAGAGACCAAAGCAGCTGAAGAAACCGTGCTGTATTGAGAGCAAAGGAGGGAAGAAACACAAAAAAATTTGAGTGAAACTCCAGTATTATAGTAAAAGAAAATATAACCCTAACTTTCGTAACTTTAAATGGGAATGTGTTAAATGATCCAATAAAGTTTTAAAAAGAGGAACAGGTTAAATTTTTAGGAAAAAACTCTCTGTCGCTTATGAGAAATCCTTTATAAAAAAAAGTATAGACAGTAAAAAATTGTGAGGGGCCAAAAAAAATTTACTATGTATCAAATGAATTCAAAAAACAGGAGTTGTAAATCATGGTCTCAAAGCAAAAATAAACATTCTGAAACTAAGTAGGGGTAAGTGAGGAAACTGCATCATGCTGAAAGGAACCGTAGACAAAAAACCAATATCATTGCCTAATTTATGTGCTCCAAATGCCTTAGTATCCAGATTCATAAAGGAGAGAGCATGTGAACTACAAGAAGACACAGTAACAACACAGTAACGGGAGATTTCAGTGTCTTTTAGTTTCTAGATAAGTCTAAGAAAAGGAGAAACAAGAGGGAAAATATGGAATCTGTGTGCACCCCAAAAATTATGTGCAACAGAAATCCTTACCCAAATAATCCTCAGAGGTTTCTCAAGGTAGGAAGCAGAAAAGAATGGTTTATTACGACCTGGAGAAAGGGTCACCCTCCTGACAAATGGTTAGGAAGGAGAAGCAATTTACAAAAGGAAATGGTGAAGTTATAAAGCCCTAATTCAGAATTCTCCCCCACCCCCCTCCTGACCCTTTTCTTCCGTTGGCTGGAAGTTAGATGTACAATCTAAGTGCAGCAGTCTACCTCAAGTACCGGAACAAGGAAACAGTAGACTACCCTATGTACATTTGAGAAAGCACTTCTGTCCTTATTTGGCATATCATATGCTGACAGGTCACTGAGGAGAGGGGTGATTTCCTACCACTCTCAGTTCTGAGTCCATGTAGATCATGTGATTTCCAGGGAGGGGGAACTTGGGCCTGTTTCCCATAAAAAACCTTACTAGATTTTAGAGTATAGTCTGAGAAGTTTTCACTTCTTTCACTCAAACCAAACAGATTGGTAGAGAAAGTAGAGCTAAAAGACTTATGGTGTCTTCTAAATAGGACTGCAAAAGAACATGTGTATTTCTTAGCACTACATGGAACTCATACAAAAATTGCACATGTATGAGGGCACAGAGGTATTCCAAAAGTGTAAAAAGGTAGAAATGCAACTTTTACAGACTTAATGCAATAAAGTAGTCATTGTATCAGGTACCACAAACAAAAGGTACAGACCTCAGATCCAGATCCAGATGGAGACTTAACAGTAAAATTCAAAAAAATTGGTAGGTGAAAAAAACAAATCATAGAAACAATGATTTTGCAAAAGGAAATGCTATTGATGAAACAGCATACCAAAATTTCTGGGATCCACCTAAAGCAATCCTCAGGAGAAAAATCATCCCTTCAAACATTCATTAACAAAATAGAAAAAGATTGGAGTAATGAGCTAAATCTACATCTTTAAAAATTAAAAATACAACAAATAAAAAAATCTTAAATAATCAGAAATAGGTGATATTAAAAATTTGAGGAAAAATAGGTAAACTAGAAACAAAAAAAATGTATAGAAATGATCAATTAAAAGCTTATCCTTTGAAGATTTGTGTAATTGACAAAATTTTTCCTAGTTTTAAAACAAGGCAGAAAATCAAATCAACATAGCCAATGTAACATTAATAAATAAAACATCTATATTTAAAAGTGTTACAAACAAATAATCATGAACTGTTACATGCAATTATGTGCTAACAAACAGGAGAATACAAAATACATAGAGGAATAATTTCACCTAAAATGACAAGAAAAAAAATCTTAAATAAAAACCCAGTCTCAGAAAAAGAAATAGATCTAGCTTTAAAGGAACTATTTACAGAAGAATTCTTATCAAACTTTTAGAGAACAGTTACTACCCATACCACACAAATTGTTATCAAAAATTGAAGCATAAGCAATTTTATTCTTGTGATGTTAATGGGTGTTCACCATATCCAGTGTCTACCAGTTCTTTTTACAAAGAAATTGTCCATGATGTAAAACTTAGCATCTCAGCACAGTCCACAGTCTTCTCTCATTTCTGGTCAGTTACCAAGCATATGTTGGGTACCCATTATGTGCCAGCTGTGCTTAACTCTGGAAATACCAAAAAAAAAAACCAAAAAAAAAACCATGCTTCCAAGGAACTCACAGTCTGATGGGGGTGGGGGATTGGGAACATGCAGGCAACTCTGTACAAACAAGGTATATGCAGGATATATTGGAGATAATCAACATCACAACTGATGGAGATTCTTTATTACACCCTAATTCATACCCTTTTCACCTAAACTCTTTCAATAGGCTATTACTTGATGTCTCTTTCTTCCCATCCATTTTCCATACAGTTGTTAAATTGATACTACTAAAGTACAAGTCCAGTTATATCATTCCTCTGCTCAGGAACCTTCAGTGGCTAACCTACTCCTTCTAGGGTCACAATCTAGTTCCAAACTATCTTTTCAGGATGATAATGAACTAAACCTGCCTACTCACTCTTCTGCTACCCAGCATTCTACCTTCTCCCTTCATGCCTTTTCATAGACCTTGGATACATTCCTGCTACCTTATACAAAAAGGCCTTTCCTTATTTCTCCCTAAGTTTATCCTCTCAACCACACAATTACTTTGCATCCAAATTATTTTGTTTGTATTTTGTATATGAATGTCTTTGAACATGTTGAAACTTCACTCTCCTGAACCAAGATGGATAAAATCACACAGTCTTTCTCCCTTGATCTGCTACAAGTTTATTTTAACACAATCTCACTGCTGCTAGGCAATCCTGTGCCTTCCTTATCCTTACCATGTCACTCTCCACAGCAACTTTTCTAAGCCTTTTCATCTCTCCTCAAACCTTCCATGGCTCCCCCTTTCCCCACCCTCTCATCTGGGAACCTTGCCTCATGTTTTGCCTTTAAAAAATTGAAGCAATTCACCATGAGCTCCCTGTTCTTCCTTATCTCACATCACTCACATACCTTCTGCCACTATCTCTTTTGTCATCCCTCTCTCCCCTGATGAAGTAGGCTTACTCTTAACTCAAACGATCTCATTCCATACCCTCTCCAGCAGATTGCCTCCTTTGTTATTCCCACTCTATCGTTTATTTTTCTCCTCTCCTCTTTCCTCACTCCCTATAAACATGCCTATGTCTCCATCCTGAAAAAACCTTCACTTGATTTGTCTCTTTCTTTAAAAAGCCTTCACTTGATCCTTCGATCCCTACTATTATCCTATATCTCTTTTGCCCTTTGTGGCTAAATTTGAAAAAGCCATTTACAATTAGCCTTTCCTGTCACTCTTCTTAACTCCTTATAATGTAGCTTTGAGTTTTATCACTCCACTGAAACTGCTCTCAACAAACAGGGACTGGTTTTTGTTTTTGTTTTTATCAGTGATCTCTTAATTGCCAAATCCAGTGACCTTTTCTCAGTCTTTCTTCTCCTTAGCCTTTCTTTGGCCTTTGACTCTGTCAGTCTTCTTCTTGATACCCTCTCTGGGTTTTTTGGGACACCACTTTCTCCTGGTTCTACTTATGTGATCACTTCTCAGTCTCTTTTGCTTGATCCTTATCCAGATCATATCCTCTAACTGTAGGTGTCCCTCGGGGTTCTGTCCTGGGCCCTCTTCATTTCTTCCTCTGCACTATTACATAGTTTTAGTTACTATCTCTATACTGAGGATGCTCCAAGCTACCTATCCTGTCCCAGTCCTTCTGCCAACCTCCAGTCTCACAGCTCCAACTGTCTTTCAGACATCTCCAGCTGGAAATCTAGTAGACATCTTAAATTCAATTATGTCCAAAACAGAAATTATCTTTCCCCCTAAATTCTCCCCACCCTCTCTTCTTCCCTGTTATTTTATAGGACAACAACATCCTCCTAGTCCCTCAGGTTTAAAACTCAGGTGTCATCCTCTGCCCCTCACTGTCTTTCACCACTGCCATGGCCACGATTCTGACAGTCCCTTATCTCCTCACACTTGTACTTGCTGGTGGGTCAGCCTGCCTTAAGTCTCTGCTCATTCTAATCCATCCTCCATTCAGCCACCAATTATATTCCTAAAGTGTCAGTCTAACCATGTCACATGCTCCTCCTCTCCACCCAACACATATACTCAAGGAACTCCAGTGACTCCCTGTTGCCCTGGGGATCAAATACTAAATCTTCTGTTTGACCTTCAGAGTCTTTTATAATCTATTCCCCCTCCTACCTTTCCAGTTTTCTTGTATCTTACTCCCCACCATGTACTCTTTGATCCAGAGACCCTGGCCTCCTGGTTGTTCTCCGTACTCTCCATCTTTCAGCTCTGAGCATTCTCTCAGACTGTCCTTCATGCCTGGCATGCTCTCCCTCCTCAGCTGACTTCCTGTAAGTCCCAACTGCCCTCTCTTAATTGTTTCCTATTTATCTTGAATATAACTTGTTTGTACATAGTTGTTTACTTGTCTCTTCCATTAGATTGTAAGCTTCTTGAACACAGGGACTGTTTTTTGCCTCTTTTTATATCCCCAGCACTTAGCATGGTGCCTAGAAGATACTAGAGACCCAATAAATGTACTTCAAATCCACGAGTGCTTGGGTAGTATTTGACATCAACAAGTGAATCATGGAAATAAGTTTTCAAATTCTGTTGCACGGATCTGCTCACTTTCTTGAAGCCTTTGCCAACCTGACCTAACAGAATGTTTTGCATTTAGATCCAAAATCATACAGAGAGAAAGTCCTTTAAAAGTTCTTAGATGTTATGAAAGTATACCCACTCTTTGGACCATGAACTTATACGCCAAGATATAATTTTTCTCTCTTTGCTGCCTACCTAACCACTTGGCTATTCCCACAATATCTGGATGATTGAGACACACAAATTTATATGGAAATCTAGCCAGCACTTCTTACATTTTTTCTACTCGTGACCCCTTCAGTGCTTCTTCAACTGAGTTATGACCCTATGTGGGTTCTCAGCCCACATAGTTTAAGAATGCTGAATTTCTAGACCTTATTTTAGTATGCTTATTCCCAAAGTTGTTCCATATTTTAGTGAAAAAAAAAATATATAGTAAGTTCACATATATATTTTGAGATTTTTGTTAACCATATCAAACTTTAAAAAGACATTTTATAATTCTTTATAATTCTTCCTTCTAGAGATGAACAATTTCCAGTTAATACATGAGAATGTCTTAAACTACTATATAACATGTTAAAGGTCAAAGGATATAAGACATGTGACTTGCAATGATTTAATATTAAATAAATTTAATTTATGTTTGCTCTTAATTGTAAAAATGCATCATTTAGAGTAATCTTGTGCCTAGAGAACTGATAATGAAACACACCTCCCTTCACTCTGTGGGGAAATGGGGAAGGGACTGGCAGTGTAAAAATAAAAGAGACAGCAAAACTTTTTTTAAAAAAATTTTTAAAAATTCATCATACAGAATTTTATGAAAAGCTTTTAACTTAAAATATTTTTTAAAATGTTTAGTATATCCTTGCTAGGTACATTGCTCTGGGTCTTAGTCTTCCCTCCTAACTCCTTTGCAGTTGTTATTCTCTCAGTAAAACCTGAGTAATAGACTTACTCTTCAGTGGTAGACAAGACAGCTCAAGATAAACTTTGGTCAAAAGAAAAGAGAACAGTGTTTTTCCTTGTTCTTTAGATAAGTGGATACTAGAAACTAGAGATTATTTTGGCAAGAGTTCAAGGGTTAATGCAGCAGATAAATAAAAGGAATTTTCTGTAAATTGAGACCTGCATTATCTCAGTTGTCTTGTCTTTCCAAACATAACTCGTTTAATTTTTTAAAGTAAATACTTAAATTCTTCCTGACAGTGTGCTCAGCTTTTACTATCGTTTATTACTGCAATTATATATGGTATCACTTAGAACAATCTGCCATTTGGAAATCTCAGTATAGCCTGAAGCTTAATATTCAGTCTGGCTAGTATTGTAACATGTACAGCATATGACATTAATGTATCAAAATTAGATTGGATCATCCCTCCTGGTTAAATTTATTTCACATTTCTTTTGTATTCAGTTAACATAAACCTATTACAAAAACTGACACATGGTGATGGCTGTATAGGAAGGATATTTTAAAGTATTTTGATTGAAAAATGAAATTTCAGAGAACATGACTTTAAAAATTGTGTGATCTTTCTCACTTTTTGAAAAACTTCACAAAGAAACATAAACCCTGTGTTGATACAGTTAAAAAAGAGTATATATTTCATACATTGGTGTTAATTTCCTTCATTAAAATAAAGACTTTAAATTTTTAGTCCTGGAGTGCTATTTAAGTGATTTTTGAACAACAAGATTGTCATGGTTTCCAAAAGGAGCTGTCTAGACTGTTGAAGCCTTGAAGTGTTGTTCTTGAGAGAATTCACTGTATATAAAACATTGTGGAGACTTATTTATGAGTTGAGCTTTGTTAATAAGCTGTCTTTAAAGCACTAGGCGTCCCTACTCGTAATGCTTCAGAGCATCCAGGTGGGCTTCTGCTTGTTAGGGATGGTAAAATTTTGAGTTCAGAAATTTACCTTTATAGTTCACGTTTTAGAAGAATATTTGGTGGTCAAATAACCTTTGGAGAATGAAAGAGAAAGGAGAGTCTTCAGTTAACTGGTCATATGTTTCTTCTGAATTCACATGTTTAATGTGGCTACTTTTTTGAAATAGACAAACCGTGCAAGTTTTCATAATTTCACACTTTGGATTTTTAAAAATATTTAACCTGTAATTTTGTCCTGTTTTGAGGTTCGTTCAGTCTGTATTTATCAACCAGTCCACATTCTGATAGTTGTCCACAGATCTCTAGGATACTCTCCTTCAGTGAATTCAGTGCCTAATTCACAGTCTTTCTCTCTTCTGCAGCTCCTGCCCTAATATAAAGGAACATCAGCATATATATTGATACTCCTTTAAACCCTGGAACCACACAAGTTCTCAACTTGCTCACTTCCTGTGGTCATCTCCTCCACCCTACCCCTTGATCTTAATATCATCTACAAGTATTCTAGTCCATGTTTTTGAACTTTCAGATTCCTTTATCTGATCATAATATGTTGTCATTCATCTCTCCCTCTCACTTGCAGCGTGTTCATTTTCCTCACCAGGATTTCTGATCCATCTGTTCTTTTCCAAGCCATCACCCTGGCTATCCTCTCTTCCCTTCTCCAATTTGACCACATGCTGAACCAGTTCATTTCTACACTGTCATAGTCTTTCAAGTCCCTTGACCCTTTATCATATTAAAGATTTTGCCATTCCAAACCCCATTTTATTGTCTTCCTGCCATCATCTTTTGCTTATGCACACTCTGAATTTTTGCTATTTATCCTCTGCTGAATGAAACTGGAAAAAATCATGAGTTTTGGATCTACCACAGATTTATGTTATGTGATCTCAACTGGGCCCTCACCATAGTAAGGAAAACTTTTTACACATCCCTCGTCAATTCACTATGCCACTCATCACAGCAGTTTTTCTAAACATTTTCATCCTTTCTCAAACTTCCAAAGGCACCCCCTCCCCAACCATATCAGTTGAGATCCTTGCCTCATAATTGACTGAAAAAAATAGGGGTGTTTGTAGAGAGCCACATCTCCTCTCCTCTTCCTCATCTCATGTCATTTTGATGCCTTCTGCCACTATCCTCTCCTTCACCCTGCTTTCACATAAAAAACAAGCTCTTCTTTTGACCATGGCACCGCCACCCATAAGCACAAGTGATCTCATTCCATCCTGCTTTCTCCAGCAGAGTGCCTCTTGTATTTCCCCTACTCTCTCATTCATTATCACTCTTAAAACATTCCCTGTTGTTTGCTGTACCACCTGTAGACATGCACATCTCCCTCATCCTGAAAAACCCCTCACTCAGTCTGTCCATCCCTGTTAGCCATCATCCCGTATCTATGCCTTTTGTTGCTAAACTCCAGGAGAAAGCTATATATAATCAATGCCTCTGTTTCCTCACTCTTTTCATAACTTTTTACAGTCTGGCTTTTGATTTCGTTATTTAACTGAAGCTGCCTTCTCCCAAGTCGCTAATGATTTCTTAATTGCCATATCAAGTGGCCTCTTCTTGATCCTCATCCTTTTTGACCTCTCTACGGCCTTTGACTCTGTTGTTCATCCTCTTCTCCCCAGGTTTTTGTGACATTTCCACCTCCTGATTCTCTTCCAAAACCTAACAGTTTACTCATCATATGCATGATGTCTTCTCTCTCTCCTTTGCCGGATTTTCAGCAAGGTCATGCTCACTAACGATGAGCATCCACCAAGGCTCTGTCCTGGACCCTCTTCTCTTCTTTCTGTATAAGTTCATTTAATGATACCATTATCTTCCATGATTTTAATCAGATCTACTTGTACAGCAGCAAACACTGTCCTAACCTCCAGTTTCTCATCTCTCACAACTGGTAGGCATCTTAAACTCAGCATGTCTAAAACTGAACTTCATTTTCTTTACCCCCAAAGCCTATTACTTTCAAGGGTATCACCATCCTCCCAGTTACCCAGGTTTGACAGGTTAGGTGTCATCCTCAATCTTTACTCCCTCTCATTCCCCATATCCAATCAGATGCCAGCAGCCTTCATAGCGTCACTTGTATACATCCCCTTCTCTCCTGTGACACCTGACTACTCTGGTGCAAGCCCTCATCACCTCACACCTGGACTGTTCCATTAGCCTGCTGGTTTGTCTCCCTGTCTTATTTCTCCTCATTCTGATCTCCCCACCACTCAGCTATCAAACTGACCTTCCTAAACTCAAGTCTGACCATACCAGCCCCATCTTCAGTAAACTCCAGTGACTCCCTATCCTTTCTGACATAAATATAGAATCCTCTATTTAGCTGCTAAAACCTTTGATAACCCAACTTCTTTCTGCTCTTCCGGCCTCCTTAGCACCGACTCCCCTCCATATACTTGGCTATCCAATGACATTGGCCTTCTCACTGTCCCTAGAACACAACACTTCATCACCTGGCCACACACATTTTCCCGGGCAGTCCCCCATTCCTGGGATGTTCCCTCTCCTCATCTTTGTCTTCTGGCTTTCTTGCCTTTCTTCAAGTCTCAGCTGAAGGCCTGCCTCCTGCAAGGTGCCTTTCCCAGTCTTTCCTCATTTTGGTATCTTCTCTCTGGGACTGTCCCCAGTTTATCTGTATGTGTCATATTTGTACAGAGTCGTGTCATGTGGTTTCTCCCATTAGACTGTGAGCTCCTTGAGAACAGGCACTATGTTTTGACTTTTCTTTGCATCGGTAACACTTAGCATAATTTCTGGCACAGCATAAGTGCTGACTGACTTCACCTGAACCCTCACTGCAGCAAGACAGTCTTTTCATTCCTCCCTCTCACACTCCCCACTGAGGCTATTCCAAAGCTCTTCTCATGCTTCCTCCCCTTTTCAGCTTTCCTTTGTGTATTGTCTTCCCCCATTAGATTGTAAGTTCCTGGAGGGTGTTACCCAGAATTTATCACAGTGCTTGGCACATAAGAAATGCTTAATAAATGTTTATTGACTGTGACCATGGCTTTCCATATCTCCCCCACTCTCTCACCTGAGAACATTAACTCTAACTCTACCGATAAGCTTAAAGCTATTTGCCATCTGCTCCTTTTACTCCCCTTCTCTTCATCTCAAAATCCACTGACATCCTATCCCAGTCACTTTTCCCCAGTCTCTGGTAGCGATGTGGCTTTTCTTGCTAATACCAGCGTCTCTTTGATTCAGGCTCATTTTCTCAGCCTCAGTCAACCTCACCCGCCCTCATCCCTCACCCTCCTTTCCCTCTTCTTTTCCCTCTTCCCCCTCTCCCTCTACACTTTCCTTCTTTTGCCTTCTCTTCCCCTCCCCTTCTACCTACTGGTTCCATCCCCGTTGCCTTCAAACATGCCCACATTTCCCCCCTCCTTAAAAAGTGTTCACTAGGCACTATAATTCCACTCAATTTACTATCCTGTATCTACTGCCTTTATCAGTCACACTCCTCAGAAGAACTGACCAAGCCCACTCTTCTCTCTCTCATTTCTCAGCCTTTACAGTTTGGCTCCCAGCTTTATCACTGGACCAAAATCACTCTTTCTAAAGTTACCAAAGTTGCCAGCCTTTTTCAGTTGTCATTCTTACTAATCTGCCCATTGCATTTTAACTTTAAATCTTAGACCAGTAATTTATACCAAGCTAAAATTTATCTCCCTACACCTTGTACTCTCTGGCCATAGTTCTTTCCTCTTGAGCAAACCAAGTCTAATCCTTACTGATGTCAGTTTTTCAAGTACTGAATTTTATGAACGCTGTCATTGACTCTGAGTCTGCACTTTTCCACTTCGTTTTTATTTGTACTTATTCTCTATATGCTTTTGTATATGTTCTGTATTTACCTATATCTGTCCTTACCTTCCTCAATTACAACTGTGAATAGACCCTTAGATACTTAAATATTTTGTGGTTGATGAGATGAAATAAGAAAAACCTGGGTTCCAATTCCATCTCACTTTCTAGCCGAGGGACCCTGTCAAAGGCATATGACCTCACGTCATATGCCTTACTTTCTTCATCTATAAAATGAAGAAGTTATCTGAGGTTCCTTCCAGCTCTATATGATGTTGTGAATTGAGGCTACATAAATCTTTCCCCTTCAGTTGCCCGCACCCTCCCCCTGTTGTCCTAACCTGGTAACATCCTGGGTACATAGCAATCGGAGTAATGTTTGGTTTTTTTTCAGCCATTCAATTGTGTATGACTTCATAACCCCATGAACTATACTGTCCATGGGGTTTTCTTGGCAGGGATACTGGAGTGGTTTGCCATTTCCTTCTCCAGTGAATTAAAGCAAACAGAGGTCAAGTGACTAGCCCAGGGTCACACAGCTAGTATTGTAGCTAAGACCAGAAGTAACTCCAAGCCCAGTGCTGCATCCACTGAACAGTCTAGCTGCCCCTGGACGTGGCCACACTTAAGCTCTAATGCTCAGTTTAAAAGAAGGGTTTCAGATAAGTGCGTGAGCTTTGCCCCAGTGATTTCATAGTGATTTCATCCCTCTCATTATTCAGTAGGAACTCAGTGTCCTGCTCTCCCTTAGTCATTGGGGAGACAGTCCATGGAATGGAGTAGAAGACAGCAGCAGGGACAAAGGGGAAACATGGCCAAATTAACGAGACCAGGAAGTCTGTAAATGGTCCTGAGGCAAAAACCAGACCTCCCACCTGAGTCCCTGAGACCTTGGCTCTTACTTGAGCCGAAAATAGAAAGAGATGGAGTAGTAGTCCATCTTGTATAAATTAAAAAATCTTCTTTGGTAGAAGGGACTGATTGCCTCAAAGAGGTGGGCTGCCTCACTGCCTGTGGTATGACAATTAGTGAGCAGTTTAAATATCTAGATGAAATCTTTAGGATCTAACAATTATCAGTAAAAATTGAGGAGATATTTATAACATGCTAAAGTAGTTAAGCCAGTAATAAATTTGTTAAATCTAATGTGATAAACCTTTCTTATTCAAGGAGAGTATTCAAAAAGGAAATAAAACTCAAGTCCATCCATTTTTCTGCATTTTGATTTTATTCAGAATGTGCTTTGTAAAGGAAGAAATTGAAACTTAAGTAAAAGAGAATGTTTTGATTATCTGTGAATTTCTTTTACCCATGCTTTCCCTTTTTCTTCATTATAGTTTCCAGCGTTTCATATGGTTTGTTTGTATTCACATTGAACATTTTAAAATCTTATTTTAAACTTTCTTAATCTCTTTATTTCTTAAGACAATTTGATTTCATAGCACAATTTGGAATGATTGCTGTCTGTAGCAGTGGGACTGCATGTATTTACATATTGTGTGCAATGTTTTGTTAATATGACTTTCTTGTTTTCCTAGCTGCGACACTTAGGAAACGATGAAGTGCACATTGTTTGGTCAGAGCATACTAGAGACTATAGAAGAGGTATTATCCCTACAGAATTTGGTGATGTCCTTATTGTAATATATCCAATGAAAAACCACATGTTCAGTATCCAGATAATGAAAAAACCTGAGGTGTGTAGGTTATGTTTTCTTTAATTTTTGAATAATATATTTGCTAAGTTACTCACAATTTTGCTTTCTAAAAGAAGTATGTGCATTCTGCCTAAGAATTAATTAATATGTTTTTAGCCCAGTCAAGAGTCAGGGGATGAATGAGACAGTTTCCCATTCCCATGTTTATTGTCCAAGCCTTCAACAAGAGAAACCACAACAAAAAACCTTAACAAGAATTGGCCGAAGCCACTCAATCAAAATTATAGAGTTTGTGGTAGTAGAAAAGCGAATATTCTCTGCATTAGTGTGTGTATATGTATATGTGTGTGTATACATATATGTACATACATACAAAAACCTAAGTTCAAATCCAACCTTAGACAGTTAGTAGTTATATGACCCTAGAAAAGTCATTTAACCTCTGTCAGCCTTAGTTTCCTCATCTGTAAAATGGAGATAATGAGAGAACCTGTCTCCTAAGGTTTTTGTGAAGATCCAGTGAGATAAAATTTATAAAGTGCTCTGCAAACCTTAAAGTGTTACATAAATGCTAATTACCATTATTATTATGTTTTCATATAGATATTCTATAGAATTCCACCTTCTCTTTTTGGGGGGAGAGTGATTGTCTTATTAATAGTAATGTACATGTAATATTTTAAAATTTACAAAATCCTTTATCACAGTAGTTCTCTATCTCTATATACAGATGAGGAAACTGAGGCCCAGGAAAAAGTGATTCTGCCAGTGGTTATAGAGCTAGTATCATAGCTGAGATTTGAAACCAGGTCACCTAACTCCAAGTCCTGTTCTCTTCCCATTATATAAACATATGTATTGACTATCACAGAATACAACTGAAATGCCAGACAGATTAGCAGATAATGCTATATTTGCTTTTTTTGTTAATATTTTAGTGAATGTATCAAACTCTAAAATAACTTTCTAATTTCTGATTTAGGTTCCATTCTTCGGTCCACTTTTTGATGGTGCTATTGTAAATGGAAAAATCCTTCCCATTATGGTTCGAGCGACAGCTATAAATGCAAGCCGTGCGTTGAAATCACTGATCCCATTGTACCAAAATTTGTATCCTTTTTAATGGCATGTTTCCTTTCTTTAGATCACTTTCCAAGGTATATATTTCTTATGTGTTGCTAAAAATATTTAATCTGTTCATTGTTCTTCATTGTTCAATTTCTGTGCTGGTTGTGGTTATGATTTACCCTTTGTTCTTGAAGAGGACCATGATGTCGGGGAGATGGTGCCGTGACTTACAGCTGACTTTGATTTGAGTGATGCAGGGCTATGCACATTCACTCTCTCCTCCAGAGCCATCTGGATCCACTTACCAGATTTCGATCAAGAGGATGAGATGGCCCAAGATCCAGTAGGAGACCAGGGCCCTCTTGGGCTGAGGTTTTTTCAGGTTCTCCTTTTGAGAGAGGCAATATTCATTCAGTGAACAGGCCTCTTTAAGGAGTAAGTCAAGGGACGGCCCCCGGAGACTCTCAGGGTTGCTGGCCAGGAAAGAAGCAGTGACAGTTTACATCCACCCTGAGCCAGGCGGCCCCCAAAATAACCATGAAGTGGTGCTTGGGCAGGGACCCGTTGTCCAGTCAATGAGATCCAGAGTGAGTGGAAAGAAATGTAGCCAGTAAACCCTAAGTTAACTAGGTAGATTTTGGCCATCAGAATTTAGAAATTTATCTTCCTTCGGGCAGAACGCCCAGGGCAGGAACAGTGGTTATGGTATTATTCATATTCCTGAATAATATACTTCTCAGCATTACCGGTCAGCCGTAAACATTTGCACAAACGTGCGTTTGCCATTTTGTGTTCGTCACGCCCACGCTATCGAGCGTGGGTTTGATGTTCTTCAGTGCCGCACAGCACAGATTCAGTACCCGACACCATCAAGAGGGAACACTGAACTTTACGAGCTGGTAGCTGGTCAGGACGTCTCGTCGTCTTGTCGTCATCCAGTCGTTGCAGTCGTGTGGCTCTTTGCGACCCCATTTAGGGTTTCTTGATAAAGGTGCTAGAATGGTTTGCTTTCCTTTCTCTAGTTCGTTTTACAGATGAGGAAACTGAGGCAAACAGGGTTGAATGACTTGCCTCGTGTGACATATCTAGTAAATGTCTGAGTCCAGATCTGAACTCAAGGCCTCCTGACTCCAGGCCCAGCCCTCTATCCACTGTGCAGCCTGCCTGCCCTATTAGCACATCCATCTGTTTATTACGTATTTTAATAACCACCTAAGAAATTTTAAATTATTTCCCCACAAGCACTGTCTCTTCTAGCAAACTGGCCTGCTTGATGTTGTTTATGCAAAGATCCGTTTCCCTTCTCCACGCCTTTGTGAGGCAGCCATGTTGTCCATCATCATCTCTTGGAATTCCTTGGAATTCTAGGTTCAGCTCAGGTGCTACCTCCCGTACCATCCCTTTCCTGCTTTTCTCCCTGGTCTCTGCCCCACCCCCAGTGACTTTTTAAATTTACTTTGTATATATCTTGTATTTACTTACGCTTCTATCATAAATTATTTAAGAGCAAAGGACTGTTTTTGGTTTGTCTTTGTATTCTGGCACCTTTCTTTAACCAGTAGGCATTTTTCAGATAGCTTCTTAAATATATATAAATTGAAGTAATTTCATGAGCACTAACAATGTGGGAAACTTGGAAAGAGTTTGCTTAGGAAAACAGCCCTTGAGCTTCTAAAGAACATAAGAGATTAGCAGGGAGTACCTTCATTCCAACAGTTTTACATCCTGTTATGTTCACAGAAGGCTGAGAGTCTAATCCTTCATACTTATAATTTATTTATATTTAGAAAAAATATACTTTATTAAGAATATCCTACTTAGATACTCAAAATGGCTCTCTTCCTTGGGAAATATTAGATACATAGTGATCAATTTTCTCTTAAAAACTCCTTTTTTCTAAGAGTTTTACATTTTTTCCAAGAGTTTTTGTTTTTTTTTACATATTTCCATATAAGATTATATAGAGACTTATCGCCTTGCCCAAGGTCGTCCTGCTAGTTAGCTGGACTTGAATCGAGGTTTCCTGCCTGACTCCTAGACCAGCACTCTGCCTACTATACAGTGCCATCTCTTTTAACATCATTGCCATTCTTTCACAAACCTTTGGGTTTCAGCCTGTTTTACTCTTAGCACGTTTTAATGTTTTCATTTCATCAAGGCATAATCTCACCTACAGTTACATATCATAAACACTGTTAGCCTCACCAGGCATATTTGCTTTCTGACTTTTACTTGTCTCACTTTTTTCTTAATCCTAATATCCATCCTAAGCTCTGGTGTCAGTTGAATATTACAGTTAACATGACTTTCAGAGTTCTTTGAACTTTTAATTTGGGGGAAAGCCAGAACACGATAGGGAAGGGATTTCATTTTCCTGTATAAAGAAAGCTCTGTCATACATCTTATATACAAACCTCAAATTTAGTGAGAGAAAAGCAGGGGTTTTTGGCTCTCAGTAGAGTCATAAACTCTCAGCTGAAAAGGAACTAGTAAATAGTGTTTAGATACTTTATTTACAAGAGTAATGAACCATTCCCAGATTGGATTTAGAAGAATGCAGACGTTCAGGTTCCATACTGTCAATGTCCAGTATAGTTTTGCTCTTACATATAATGAATTATTGAGTTGTATATGGGTTACATATGCACTTTAAGTTCTAGCACACATTGTAGCTTTTAGATTTGCCTAAAGTCTAGAAAAAGATGTGGCAATGTGGTGGCAACATCAGTCTAGCAATCTCGGTAATGAAAATCTAGTGAAAAGTCCATATGTAAGACCACATTTTTTTTAGGATGGTTGCCGTCATCCTAATGGATTGGAGAAATAATGTTTCTCACGTTTAATCATCTTTTAAAATTTGTGTTATTTTGGGGAAATTGTTATGCTAGTGTTGACCTTATTTTGTCTACCACGTTCAAGTGAATATCCTTCTGTTCGTACACTTATTCTGAATTATTCTTTCCAAATGCTCCAAAACTCTGTCGCTACTCTCTTTAAATACTGGATTTTTTTCAAAACCCATTACAAATATAAATAGGTAAGCAAAACAAATTCCCATACTAGCTGTGTCCTTTCAAAAAATATACTGTAGTTTGTACTCTTGAATCCATCGCCTTTTGATATTGAGGTGTATGGCATGTTTCATCATGAGCTTCCTGGAACTATGTTTCATTATGTGCTATTTGATCAGAGTTCCTAAGTGTTTCAAAGCTATTTGTCTTTACAATATTGTATTATTTTGTAATTTGTTCCCCTAGTTCTGTTCCTTTCACTTTACATCAGTTTATTTAAGTCTTCTAAATTTTTCTAAAACTGTCATTTCTTCATCTCTTACAATATCATAACATTATATCACATACGTATTCTGTAACTTGTTCAGCCATTCATTCCCATTTGGTGGGCACCCCCTCAGTTTCCAATTCTTTGCCACCATGAAACACAATAATACAAATATTTTTAAATGTATTGCTCCTTTTTCTTTCACCTCTTTGGTGAATAGACCTTGTAGTAGTTTTGCTGGGTCAAAGGGCATATACACAGTTCAGTTGCTTTGGTTACATAGTTCCTCAGAAACAATTGTGATCTTTTATTAACAAGACAAAAGTTATTTCAGTTAAAAAGACTGATTTCAGGCTTTTAATACTACATTTAAATACATCCAAAATCTTAATTGTAAACTAGACATTTAAGTGTCAAAATGGAGATATTTTCAGTTTATAAATGAACAGCAATAGAGAACAACATTTATGGTTATGAACTGCGAAGGGGTGGCCACACAGAGTAGATGAGGCACAGTAAGAGTGGGAACCAGGATACAACAGGCACTATGGCCAGTGGCACCACTATAGGAATAGTGAAACACCAAATTTGTGACTCTGAAATAGCCTAATCATTATACAATGAACAGTCTTAGCATTTACAGTGGAATTTGTAAGGAAAAACATAGACCATAAGAGAAATCTGTTGAACACAAAGGAATATGGAGGTCATTTGAAAATCTGGTTCTGAAGATGAAAAGATGGGGCTCCAGGGAATCCAAGTTAAAGGGGATAAGAACATCACAGAAAAAGCACCCAGAAGGTGGCCCCAAGTTGTTGATGATTGTAAGAGACTTGGAATGAACTGACTACCTGAATCCCATCCTCAGGAGAGAGATGCACAGATAAGGTTGTTGGGTTCAGAATCTGAAATATCTTAATATTCCTAAAGAAAGTATTCTCAGAAAGAAGATAAATTTGTAGAGGAGTTGTTGTTTGTTTTATTTTTAAATCATACCTGGTGAATTTAAGCTTATACAGAGACCTTTGTTGAATTTGCTGAGAGGTTGGCAATAAAGCTTGGAAAAAACAACTGGTGAGTTGACAGGGAAACTGAAATGCGCCAAAGAGGTACCTCTGCATAGAAAGGTCATTTGGAAAGTCCATCCCCCAAGTCTGACCAATCATTGTTCCTCCCACTAACCCAGCCTGCCTGAACCTGACCAGATTGAAGACTAATCTGGAACGCTGCTTCTTGTTCTACCATCTCCTCCCATTTCAGTTATACAAATTGTCTCCATAGCTCTTCCCTCAAATCCCAGCTGGGAACAAAATTTAGGAAAACACAAGCACAAAGCAGTAGTGTCTTTAGAAGTATGTTGGATGCAGTATACATTCAATAATGACCTTTCTTTATTGTAGCAACCATTTATAAAACACTCCAAGTAAGGTGAAATGTTTTACATATGCCTGAGGGAATTGAGAAATCAGCAGCTTTGTGCCAATTGCCATTGCCACCTGTAAATCAAGAAAAGGTGAATTTAAAACTCAATTTGGGTCGACTCAATTTGGTTCTCTCTCACATGTTAATCAGAAAGTCACTCTTTGATTATCTCTCAGTCTTCAGTAGTATTTTATAGAAAAGATAGCACTTTCCAAGCATTTTTCCTAACATTTCATTTAAAAGAATGAAATTCCAAATAGCAAAAGGTTTATAGTGTAGCAAAAAAATAATCAAGGATTGAAAAATCTACCTTCACAGCAGGACAGAAGTGGATCATGTTATATTAGAAAGAAGTAAGTTCACTAGAGGGTAAGAGTCTTAAATTACTATGTTCCTGAAACCATTCCTTTTCTAGAATAAAGAATTTCGTTGATTATTAAATCTTGTGGTAAAAGGCAGTGTTGCTTAGAGGAAAAAAGTACCAGACTTGGATCTGGTAGGATGTGGGTTCAGATTCTGCCTCAGACATTTACTAGTTTTGTAACCACAGGCTCTTTCTTCAACTAGGGATAGAGGGGATAATTCCGACAATTCTCTATCTCACAGGAACACTGTGAGTGTCAAATGATACTGTGTGTAACACATTTCGAGGTTTATAAAGTACTAGTTTGACTGATGCTTGGTACCGAGACTCTTTTTCTAACCCACCTCCAGCCCTCGGTAAATAATGAATGTGTGTTTGTTCTTATTTCGTAACAGTTCCATGATCCACAGCAAATCATTGTAGAATCTTAAGAACTTGCACTTTTTTAAAGTGATAGTCACACTAGACCATCAAAAGTGTGCAAACAGGAAAATAAAGAACGTGCACGTAACTTAGAAAACAAAAAAGCAAATCAGGAAAATGTCCTCTTATAATTGTTGCTTATTATTGAAGTCATACCAGCCATCACCTTGATCCGTCAATAACTGAAAACTTCCTTTGGCAAACATGGTGCTTATTCATCATCTTACATTTAGCCACATAAGGGATTTCCTGTTCCTTTTCTTTGAAAATTGCTTTTTATTGCCTTTTGCTTTGCATCATATTCATTTCTGATTGTATGTTAAACCTGTCTAGCTAGGAATATTTTGGTATATGTGGGACCTTTCTTGGCAGCTAGGTAGAGCAGTCGATGGAACACTGTACCTGGAGTCAGGAAGATCGGAGTCTAAATTTAGCCTCAGATACTTTCTCTGACCCTGGGCAAATCACTTAAACCTCTCTCAGGCTCAGTTTCCCCATCTACAAAATGGGGATAATGATAGAATCTACCTCTCTTTGTAGTTGGGAGGTTAAAATGAGATAATATTTATGAAGTACTTTGCAAACCTGTCATCATCATTATTATCATTTACTTCTGTCTTGTGTTCTATGCCTAGGAGTGATCTAATCCAGGCTACTCCCTCAGGCTAAACTCATGTTACTTGGTTCTGTTCTTATTTTTTCTTTTTTCCCTTTTTCCCCCAGCATACATAAATCACCCCTTTGCATGCCAGATCCCTAATCATCTTTTGTTTTGAATAACAGACATCCCTGGCATCCTTTTCCAAGAAACGTTCATTTAATTCACCGCCTTCCTTGCTCCTTTCCTCTTCTAGGTTACTCTTAGAATTTAATCTGCTATTCATGGCCTTTGCACATAAATGTTCCTATAGTATGTGACTTCTGAAAGACAAAAAACTCATCCCCTCCTTTGTCTAGTCCAAGTAAGGATGTGATTAAAGTTTTTCCCAACTTTCTTTGGTCGGAAGACCTTCTGAGAGGCCCTATTTCCAGGAATATTCATTCCTGAAGGAAAAAGCATAGAACTTTGGAAGAAGCTCCAGATTCCTTCAGTTTCATTCATCAGATATTGATTAAGCATTCCTTATGAGCAAGATACCATGCTAGGCACTGGGGACACAACATTTCATAAGTAAATACACATTTTAAAAGGGAGAGGATGCTAATAATTGGGAGAGAGGGGTAATAGACTGACTTTGAAAGAAGCTGGGCATTCAGCAGGGTGCAGGTAAGGAGGGAGCACATTCTAGACATGAAGATTACTTGTACAAGGGTGGAGAGGTAAGAAATGGATATCATACAAAGAACAAAGTTAGCCAAGCTATTTGCCAAAAATGTAAAGTTGTATTATATAGGATGACCTGGCAGGTAAAAGGGAAGGAGCCAGGGGAGATTAAAGATGAAAGGCAGAATACTTGGTAGAATCTAGGACCTCCACTTTGCCATCTGCAAAGCCTGGAATCAGACATTAACACTAAAGAAACTCATGGGGTGGCTAGGTGGCACAGTGAATAGAGCACCGACCCCGGAGGGAGGAGGACCTGAGTTCAAATCCAGCCTCAGACACGTAATCCTTATTAGCCATGCGACCTTGGGAAAGTCACTTAACCTCACTTGTCCTGCGTTCCCCCCTCCAAAAAGCAAAAGAAAGAAAGGAAGAAAAGAAATTCATTCCCCCAACTGTCTTGCTCCTCAAGAAATTTCCATTCACTAATGAGGGAAAATTTCACAGGCTGTGAAATTAGAGTTGGAGAATCCAGGCCGAATATAGACCTTGGCTTTATTAACTGCTTGTATTACAACTCAGATCCCCAACCTGAAAAATAAGACCATTTTTTCAGATTCTGGGCAAATTTCATCTCTATCACTATCCATGAACCTCCCCTCTTTACTATCCCTTTCTTACTCCATCCCATAAAATAATTGTTGTTCTTTCCAGGCCCTAGGGGTCCCATGACTTTCAGACAAAGGATTTCTAAAAGCGTATTATTTTGTCTCCTCTTATCCTTGATATGTTTTTGTTTCTGAAGATCGATGTTTTCTCTGTCTCCTCTTGCCTGTGATTAAATGTCCTTTGTATGTGACTATTTAACCATATTTCTGAAGCTCCTTGTAAATATTCTCATTTTGTTTTCTCAGTCACACTCCAGGAGTTTGTTTTGTTGTTGTTGTTGTTTTAATTTTAATAGTACTGGGAGCACTGAATTAACCGCTTAGCCTTTTAGTCTTAGTCTTAGTCTCGCTACACTAATCAGTCTCTTTTTGTTAC
This sequence comes from Pseudochirops corinnae, assembly GCA_028646515.1. Taxonomy (NCBI): domain Eukaryota; kingdom Metazoa; phylum Chordata; class Mammalia; order Diprotodontia; family Pseudocheiridae; genus Pseudochirops; species Pseudochirops corinnae. The sequence continues at coordinate 9,602,150 of CM053589.1, read as the reverse complement.
ACGAACTTGTTTAACTTAATAAGGTTTCTTTTGTTTCATGAAGTTTCCAGATCAAATGTCTTGCTCACCTCTATGAATTAATTTTTTTCTTTTTCTGAGGATACATCTTTATGTTATCTGAGATCATAGACCAAATTCTTTTGCTTTTTTGGAATATCAAATTTCACTTCTTCCATTTTTCATAAACAAGTTTTAATCTTATATAATTTAAACTCTTTTACCTTGATGTGTGAAAGTCTTCATTTTTGCTTCCTGAAAGATTGTTTTTTAATGTTTAAGGTATGAAATTTTGGGTGAATTAAATTTAGGGTTTCCTGCCCATGTACATTGACCTATGTTGTTCTTTAAGTAAGTTTTCATATCTTTTGTTTTTTATATCACTATAAATTTCCCCAGGCTCCCTTCCTTTCCACATCCCATATAATGAGTATTTTTTAAAGGAAAAAAAAAGAAAAGGAAAAATCAGCATAACTGATTAAATACAGTGAATCTGATGGGATCATGAATTTTAAAAAATGTAGAGAAAGAGAAAAGGGAACCACGACAAAGCCTTGGGGCTGCCCATACTTGGTAGGCAGGAGGTAGGGGTGAGGGGATGGAGGAGTAGAAGATCCAGGAAAAAACAGAGGAGAAGAGTGGCCAGATAGTTAAAATGAGAATGAAGAGAAAGCAGTGTCACAGAACACAAAGGAAAACAGCGTATACGGCAGGGAATCCAGTCAAGAATAAAGAAAGAAAGTCTGAAAATATGTACAATGAACAGCACTTTTGGTCTCTGAAGGAGTGAGGATATATCTAATCATTTTTCTTCTTTCCATATATGCACTTTCTTTATAATTTTGCACCATTTATTTTGGGTGGGGGGAGAGAGCTGGGAGGGTCTTTTCTGTTTACATTGTGGTAGTCATTGTGTATATTGTCTTGGCTTTGCTTACTTCCATCGTCATCAGTTCATGTAGATCTTTTTATGCTTCTCTGTATTCATCACATTGATCATTTTTTATAGCACCGTAATATTTCATTACATTCAAGTGCCGGCTTTTGTTTAGCCTTGTTCCAGTTGACAGACCTCTCCTTTGTTTTCAATGTTTTGCTGTCACAGAAAGTGCAGCTATAGATATTTTGGTGTATATGGGAACTTTCTTCTTATTAATGACCTCCTTGGAGTCTGAGCCTAGTAATGTCATCTGTAGATCAAAGAACATGGAAGTTGAGGCACTTCATTTGTGTAATTCTAAATTGCTTTCCAGGATGATTGTACAGATTCGCAGAGGCACCAACTGGGTTTCCACAACCCCTTCAACATTTGAGCATTTCTACCTTTTGTTATTTTGGCCAGTTTATAACATTGTAAAGTGAAACTTCAGGATTGTTTTTAATTTGCATTTCTCATATTATGAGTGGTTTGGATTTCTTGCATATGGTTATTAATAGTTTGCAGTTATCCTTTTGAGAACTGCTCATTTATATCAGTCACCTCTTAGGGAATGGTTTTTGGCCATTTATATTTGTATGTGTTTATGTATGTTAATTGTTTATATATGTTGGATACCAGATCCTTCTTAAAGAAATTTGATATAAATATTTTTGTAGAAGCTTTTCAGTGTCATCTAATGAGAGTTTTCTATTCTATCTTTTGTAATTACTTCTCTCTCTAGTTAAGTTAAAAATACACTGCCTAACCATGGTTGTGAGAGATACGTGATCTGCTTCTGTTCTCATTTTTTACTAGGATGATCTTTAATATCTATGGTCATGTTTCCATCTAGAGTATATTGTGGAATATATTCTGCCAGACTGCTTTCTGTTTTTCCAGCAGTTTTATTAAATAGGGAATGTTTTTCTTAGGTAATTTGTGTTCCATTTTATTAAACCCTGGATTGTTGAGTTCTCTTGTTTCGGATTCTCCCTTATCTAATATGCTGCATTGGTCTGCCTTTTTACTTGTTATTGCTGTTCAGTTCTGTTTTACTTTTTGTGACTCCATTTGGGGTTTTCTTAGCAAAGATACTGGAGTGGTTTGCTATTTCCTTCTCCAACCATTTTACAGATGAAAAAACTGAGACAAAGAGGGTTAAGTTTACTCAACGTTACACAGCTGGTAACTATCTGAAGCCAAATTTGAACTCAGGTCTTCCTGAGGCCAGGCCTGGCCCTCTATCTAGGCACCACCTAGCTGCCGTTTCTATTTTTTAAATGGTTTTGATGCCTGCTGCTTTATAATAGTTTGAAGTCTGGAAGTAATAGAACTCCTTTGTCTCTATCTCTTTTCATTATTTCTCTTGATAACCTGGATCTCTGTTTTTCCAAATTGATTTTGTTTTTATTTTATCAAGGTCTGCAGAGTATCCCTTTGATAATTTGATTGGTATAAGCATTAAAATCAAATTAATTTTGATAGTATTTGTCATTTTTATTATTGGTAGAGCCTAGCCATGAGAACAGAATATTACTCCTGCTGTTTAAATTGTTTATTTCTTTAAGAAAAACTTTGTAATGAAATATCTGTTAGTGAATCTAATCACATCTTTTTTCATATGTTTTTGTAGATGTATGCTTGATGTTTTATGTATTTTGTAGTTATTTGGAATAGGGACAGCTACGTGGTGTGGTGGCTAGAACACAGACCTAGAGTCACAAAACCTGAGTTCAAATCCAGCCTCAGACACTTACTAGCTGTGTGACCCAGGGCAAGTCACCGTTTGCCTAACCTGTAAAAAGAGCTAGAGAATGAAATGGCAAACCACTCAAGCATTTTTGCCAAGAACACCCCAAATAAAGTTACAAAGAGTTGGACACAACTGAAATTACTTCAAAAATTATTTGGAATGGGATTTCCCTTTCTGTTATTGCTTCTTTGGTTTTTGGTTTTTGGTTGTAAAAATCTTGTTGATTTTTTTTTAGGGTTTATTTTGTAGCTTGCAAGTTTACTGAAGTTGCTAATTGTCTCAGTTGGTATTTTTGATGGTTCCCTACAATTTTTCGAGTATACCATCAGAATCTCACCAAACAGGGCTAGTTTTTATCTCCTCTTTACATACCTTCCTTTAATTTCTTTCTTTTGACTTACTGCTATTGCTAGCATTTCCAGAATTATATCAAATAGTTTAACAACTTCTTGTGGATTTTTGTTATTTTACTCCACTTGGTCCATTTCTTACTATTTTGAGACAGTGAAGGAAAGCTGGTCTTACAAATAATCCTGACTTGTCAGAACTTCTCTCAGGATTATCTAGACAAACTCTATGAAGGCTTGTTTTCCCTCTTTTTTTTTTTTTTTTTTTTGCTCTTCCATAAGACATCATATCGGTTGTCATCTCCCTCCATACTGTTCTTCAAACATTAAGTTGCAGAGTCCTTGCACATATTCATTGGTAGTGGGAATTTGCTCATCTGAGAACTCCCTACACTATTATAATCCAGTCCCTTTTCCTCTATTTCTCACCTCTCTTGCCAAATGTTTTATTTATGAGATTGTCAACATGGATTTTAATTTCATTTAATTTAATTCTTCCAGTAGCATATCCACTATTAAGTTGTTGATCAAAGATCTCACATTTGTAGTACCAGCAGTTAAAATTGTTTGTAGACAGTCTAAAAACTTGGCTTCTTAGCACTCCCTACTCCCTTGTCTCTCACTCCATTACTTTGGTACAAGATTGAGGCCTAGTAATTCTTTTCTGTTTTACCTGTTGCCATGACAAAAGAATTCATCATCAAATGACCAACTTTCTGATGACAAGCCTCTCCCGTTAGCTAACCTGGTTTTCAAATGACAGGCACAGCTTGTTGCTAGGACTATAAGAATCTTTGCTTTCCTTTCCAAGTAAAACCAGCTGGGGCTTTGATTCTGGTAGCACAGCCTTTGAAGATCCAGGTTCACCTTAATGGCATGATGAGGCATTGAGGTAAGATCTCTTCTGTTGGTAGAGTATCAAAATACATCGTTTTGCCTATTTATAGTAGATCATATTTTGTGCTTACTACTTTTATTTAAAAAGAAAATGTATTAAATTATTTTTTTGTAACAGGTTTAGACCCACTCTTCAGTCTACAGAATTATTGTGAATCTAAAGTTAATGTATTTTTAAAGTCATACAAAGAAATTTAAAATTAATCATTTTCTACTTTTTAATCTTATTTTTAAATTATTAAAATTGGACTTAGTTGATCTAGAGAAGTGGTAGTTCACATTCAAGACTTCACAAGAAGAGAATGAAAGAGGTTTCAGGAAGAAATTATTTATAATTTGGGAGCTCTTCGACTTCATATTCCAATATAGTATAGTCATCTAGTGTGTGATTTTGTAAAATTTTTATATTACCCTAAATACTCTCTTATACAGACTACTCAAGAATACTTGCAATGGTGGATAATTGGTAGGGTACTACATGGTTTTCTTTAAAAGATGTGAACAGATTTTAAGCACTTAATAGTTTTTGAAAATGGCTTATTGCATATATTTTATTAATTATCTTAAATAATAATCTGGAACTAGGGATCCTTAGTCTAATATATAACCATAGTTTTGTATCTTATGATCAGGACATATAGGATCATAGATTGAAAATTTCAGAGGACCTCAGAAGCCATCTAACATTTTATATATGAGGAAACTGAAACCTGCCTCAGAGGTTATGCAGCTTGCCCAAAGTCACCAGGATAGTCAGAATCAAAGGTAGAATTTGAACCCAGGTCATCTGATTCCAAAGGCTATGCTTTTTCTGCTTTAACCCACTCCTCTCCGTTGTGTTTGAATTCTTTGTTATTCTATTTATAATTTAACGATATACTTATTTTCATAACAGAGAATTAACTTTGTAGCCCTGAAGGAGGTAATCTCTTTCTATAGTCATATCACTTTTTGCACATTTTCAGGTTATAAGGCACTATACTTTGTGTAGGGACTAAAGAATATAGTTTAAACAGCCTAATCTTTTAAGCGTTTAGTTAACAAACATGTAAACATTTTTCAGTAAGATAATTAACTGAAAACCTAAAAAAAAGATAATGATTTTTTTTTTATGAAATTAGGTCCCTTAATATTTCAGAATAAAAATAAGCTTACAGTGTATAAGTTGAAGATAAATGTTTAAAATTTTAAAATACTGTAGTCGTAAATCAGATAAGTTGTATTTAGATATATGTTAAATATCACCCTGTACTGTAAAAATAATAAACAGAATTTACTAAATCAGATTGTTAAACTTACAAAACTAGTAAGATGACAAGAAAAGTTCTGTTGGTGACAAACCATGTATTCTTAAGCAAGTACATAAAACATAGCAGTTTGCCACAAAATATACTAGAAATTAATACAATGCTACCTTTGAAAAAATTACAGCAGCTAATAATTTAATCCTCGGAACAAAATTATTTTTAAAAAGAATTAACCTAAAAAATTCACTTAAAATGTTTACTGTTACATCAATTCTTTTATGCCCTACAAAAATGCCAACTAAAATTCCACAGCATAAATTGTGCTATTTATGTTCATTAAGTGCAGTTTGAATTTTACCTTAGGAACATCTTCTGTAACTACGTATCTAATGTTGTTCACTAAATGAGGACAGTATTGATCGGCATATGCAGCTCAAATCGATCATCCTGACAGCCAAAATTACAGTAATCTGTCAGTATTGACAACTCTTTCAAGTTTTGATACCTCCTCTTTACTTGTCTTGTCTGGCCTCACTTGTATTTGAAATATATTTTCTTGCAATTTCTAGTTTTGTCAGGGTAAGTATTTTATAGTGCTTTATATCCCTTGATCCCAATTTATTGGGTTGATCATGCAATTTGAATTGAAATGCAACACGGGGAAGCAAGTAGAGGCAGTGGTCTAAAAATTGGATCTGGAAGGTATTATAGACCTGTAAACCATCATTTACTAGTTACCTGTTGAAAGAATTTTTTACAATGAAAAATTTCAAGTCATCATTTTAAATTCCTTTGATTTTAGCCACTAGAAGCTGCTGATCAACCTAAATTTCTACTTAAAATTTTATTTTTATTATGTAAGATGTCAATTATGATTTATTAAATAATTAACAGGTTAGGTATAAATTTAAAACTACTATAAAATACCATGTTTAATATTTTTAACTGTTAAGTTTTTGTTACAGTTTGCCCTTTTCTTTAAATATGTAAATTTTTACATGTATAACTATATGCTAATATACAAGGCCTATGGGGTTAGGCATTTGTGCCCCAAATTTAAGATTGTGGCTTTTCTACCAAAATCAGTATTAATATTTTTCTCCTAACTTACTTTTGGATGCTTATTCTTAAATGCCTGAATTCATATTTTTTTAAAAATTTATCAGACATTATCAGAACTCAATGCTAAGTTCTTAAAATATCCATTTAAAATTAGTCATCCCAGTGATTTTCTTACAGCACTCATCTCTCCCATATTAAGTAAAATCAAGAGACTGTCTATTGCTTCTAGGATCAATTTTACAAGCTCTTCTGTCAGATTTTTAAAGGCTTTCTCAACCTTATTAAAATTATTCTCTTTTTCTAAATAAGACTCAGCCACCTTACTGTTCCTCACTCAGAGCAGTCCATCTTCTGTCTCTACCTCTTTGAATTCCTTATTTCCTCTTAAATTCTGCCCAGGTAACACCTTCTTCACGAAACCTTTCTTGATCCTCCAACTGCTAGATCTTTTCCCCCATAAATTTTACCTTGTCTTTGTTTTATATTTACAGATTTATGCACGTCTTTTTCTTCAGAATGTAAGCTTCTTGAAGGCAAATTCTGTTTATTTGTGTCATGTCTCCAATGCCTAGCACAATTCTGAAAAGTAAGCACTTAATAAATATTTTTGTTGATTGATTCTGTTGTCCAGATAGACTAAAATATGCACACCAAATTAAAACAAAACTGATGGTACTAATGATGATTAGTAACTGATGATGCTAATGCATTTTGCCGTTAATTAGAACACAGATTTGAAACCTTCTTAACAAGGTCTGTCAATATTACTGCCATTTCATCTTACAGGAAAATTTATTTGAGACCATATATTTTATGTAAATATACTACAAGTTGTTCCCATCTTAAGAAAGAATTGCATTCCAAAAGTTTAGTTGGCAAAATAGTTTAGATCTTGCAATAACTTTTTACCTGTTATAGCTGCTAGACTACTAAGCCATTCCATAAAAGCCTTATTGAACTTTTGATGTAACTGAAGTTGTTACCCTGTAGTGCTGACAGTGTAGAGAACCAAACTTGTGTGTATAATTATCTTTGCATGTGGAAATATATTCACAGATCTAACTTAGTATGCCACTGACATTTCTTCCTCCACTACCAAAAAAAAACAAAACCCAAAACAGGGACTCCTCTTCCTTGGTGGAGAGTACAAGAAAGAACAAAACTGTTTCCTGGCTTCTGTGCTTCTCCTTTTTAGGGTTTCTAAAGGTTTTTTTACTCAACCAAGTGGAAAACTGACTAGAAGTAAAAAAAGACTTCCTCCTGTACCACCTTATTTTTTTCTACTTATCCCCTATTAAAAAAGATGAAAGTAACAAAAAAGAACATTTAAGGGGGCATCAGTAAAGGGAATACTACATCAATGCAGATTGACTTCTCTTTAAATTATACTTTTAGAGACTTGCTGCAACACTGAGGAGTAAGTGACTTGATCATGATCTTGATCACATAGGTAATATGTATCAGAGGTAGCTGTGCTAAGTTGTGAGGTTACAAAGAAGGGGAAAAGACAGTCCCTGCTCTCAAAGAGCTCACAGTCTAACCTCATCATCTTCCTCTCCACCCCCATTATCCAGTTAGTGGTCAAGTTGTGCCATGTACACCTTCACAACATCTCCTGTATGCCCTTCTTCTCTCCTCTGACAGCATCCTCACAGCTTCTCATCCAGACAGTTGCAGTAGCCACTGGTTGATTTCCCTTGTTCAGTCTCAGGTCTCCCACTCTATCCTCCACTCAGCTGTCAAATTATCTTCCTAAAGTGTAGTTCTGACCTGGTGTAGTGCCAGTGCAATATTTACAACGCTGACCATGACTATAAATAGTCCCATATAGTGCTCAGTGGCAAAATATAACAGATTCTCCATATAGAGAACAGAACCAAAACATTTATTTAGACAACAGAAAACCTAATCCCAAAACCAGTAAGCCGATTCCATCAAAGTAACAAAGAAATTAATAAACTCAGGGGGCCGGGAGGGGTGGAGGGGGTTAGGTGGCACAGTGAATAGAGCACCGGCCCTGGAGTCAGGAGGCCCTGAGTTCAAATCCGACCTCAGACACTTAACCCTTACTAGCCATGTGACCTTGGGCAAGTCACTTAACCCCAACTGCCCTCCAAAAAACAACAAAAAGAAAGAAATTAATAAACCATCACAAAAGAGAGCCACAGCATCTTTTAGTCTTCCCACAAATCAATATAAGATCAATATTAACTCAAGAACCTCTCTTATCTTCTTTCCTGAGCTCCTCTCTCTCACTGTCTCTCTAGGTCTGACTTCTTGCTTCCTGTGCCTCTGCTCTACCCTTCAGCAAACTACTCCCCCCACAGGCTCCATGTGACCATATTCAACCTATTTGGGGAGCAGAGTTTACATTCAAAGCAGGGAAGGTCTTCAAATTCCCCCCAGGCTTATTAAAGGGCAGGGAAGATATTCAAATTCCCATTGCCATTACACAGGTCAGCCGCCTGTTGAGTCAACTTCAGCATCTCCTTTTTAACTCCAGGTTCAGATGCACGCTCCTCAGAGCTCTTCATAACCTGGCCCCTTTACTCCTTTTCCAGTCTTAAACCTTACTTCTCTCCCTGGCTCTGTAATCCAGCAGTACTCCAGACCTCCTTGCACTTCCTCAAACACAACACTCCATCTCTCAGTACCAAACATTTTCACTGACTCTTCCCTGTACCTGGAATGCTCTCCTCCTCATCTCCACTTTTTGGCTTCCCTTTTGGCAAGGTGCTTCAGGTCTCAGCAAGGAACCCTTCCTGGTCCTTCTTCATCTCAGTGTCATCCCTCACCTCGAGTTTATCATTTATATATCTTGTTTGTACTTGGTTGTTTGCATATTGTCTCCACCTTTGGACAGCGAGCTCCTTGAAAGCAGGGCCTGTTTTAGCTTCCTTGGTATCTCCAGGGCTTTAGCACAGTGCCTTGCACCATGTCAGCAGTTAATAAATGCTAGTTGACTGACTACAAGATAAATTATAGATAATTTCAGGAGAGGACCTGCAGAAAATGAGGGAAGCCAAGAGGCGGAAATAAGTAGCTAACCTTCCTCTTTGAAATCTTGATAGATGTGAACCCCATATTAAAGAGTACCAAAGAAGATAAAAAGCGATGGCCCCAGAAGGGATTGTATTCCTAGGTCAGATTCAGTTTGACAGTATGGTTCCACATGGGTCAGGCTAGACAGTTGGATTGTATCACAATGAACCAGCAGGGTGACAAAGAATTCCAAAACTGATAAAATGTAGTTTGTCTGCTGTGATAAAGCAGTAATTTTTTAATCAAAACCCATACATTACTGCCCTTTTGTTTATAAGCCAAAATTGGATCAGAAATTTGTCCTCATATTATTTCTTACCTCCCAATATAATATGGTTATATTAATATGTACATTAAGACAATAAATTATCTCTTGCAGTTTGGATTTTTTTTTGTGAGAAAAAAATGGAATAAAACTAGAATTTGAAGGTGCTATTGGGGAACTGATTTAGACCCAAGAAAAATAAATGTATAAAATGTAAAACTGAAATTAAATTATTAATAATGTTCAGCCTAAAAATTGTGAGTTTTAATCCAAGATGATTTTTTTTCTTTTCATACTGCTTAAACAATGAGGCTTTTGATATTAAATTTTTAATAGCTGAACAATGGAAATAGAATTAAGTTATGGGTCACAAATCTTTTCACTTCTTCCCAAAAGCTTCTTTTCTTAAACACTAGAATACTATTAGAATCCTAACTTCTGCTTGCCAAACCAATGTTACCACCCATCTGTTCATGCCGATTGTGAAGAAGGTTCAGTTTTCAGGGAAGCCTTGCATTTCACATAAGGTATGTGAAGTGAAATTTCACAAGGGACATGATGAATCCTGATTCTTAATGATAAACCTTTTGGTGCCATCAGGGTTGGCATATGGTCCAGTATGATATGAAAGCTTGGGTTCCCTAGCTTTACTTCTTTGGCGTGGAGTTGACAAAACATGGTTCTTGAGCATTATTTCACTGGACACCAATCATGGGCAGCAGGAACTGCCCATTTAACTCTCTGTGGGAAGGAAGCCCAAACAGCATTCACAATAGTGCCATTGTCGTGTTGCAAACTGCTCTGAACAGCTTGAGAGCGCTGGGGAGGAAGAAGGATGGGCTTGCTTTACTAATTGCAGCTCAAAATAGAAAAGGGGGCAAAAATAGATACTGGAACTGATGTCTCTACATTTGTTTATTTGTTTAAGAAGAGTTTTTACTTTCATTTAAATCATATCCATTAAAAATGGAAGTAACTTAGTATAATTAAACAACCACTTGTAGAACCTTTGTGTTAGTATTTCATTCATCTTTTAATAGTACATGAAGTTCAGAAAGGATAAAGAGAGATTTTAATTTAGGGCTGTTACATATAGACATGTATATAATATATATTTTAATCTAGAGTTGTGTTTACTCTTTAAAATTAAAATCTCACACAAAATGGAGAATATTAAAATATGGAGAATAAGTTAATTTTGAGCCTGGTAAATTATTAACATAATAATAATAGTAAATATGATATCTTAATAAACACATTAGCATCTATTAAATATCAAACAATGGATTTTACACTAAATGACAGTGATTCTAAGCATACTGGATTTTGTTTCTTAACTAGCTTGCAAAGTTTTTTTCCCATTGGTGAAGCAGTGCATGCCTACAATGTTTGTATAAATACTACTACTGGGCTTTTGTTTTCCTCTGGGTCAGGTTAATCAGCAAGCAGTTGCAGAGTTGAATATTAGTCTTTCTCTTACTGAGAACCAGTGCTATATTGTGTTTTGTTTTGTTTTGTTGAATGGTGACTTATTCTGTATCCCCAGGGAGTCTGGCCCTGTACTCATACTGTAGATATTTCCATAGAGGATTTTTAAGTTGGCCTAAGTAGCTGATTAATGTGTGTCATGATAAAAGATTAAGGAGGGATTTTTAAAGGAAACTTTCTGTTCTATTCGAAACTAGGGGGGGAGGGAGAATCTGTGCTAAACAGACACTTGTGTAACATTTAGTGATCTTTGGTTTTATTAAAATTACTGGTATTGCATCTCCTTTTAAATGATTTAGTGAATGTGCCTCACAACTGCATTTCAGAAATAGTCATTCATTAAATGACCATTCTTCCTCTTGCTGCAGAATAGTAGATTATATTTAAGTCAAGATTAATGGATAGATTTTGATGTTAAAGGCCAATCTCTAACTCCATCGCTCCCTGGAGGCATAGAGTGCATTAGTTTAAGGCCGTGTGCTGCTTATCTTAGATAATATGACACTGTCTTAAATGACAGTTTGCTGTACTTTGTTACTGCTTGCTCTTGGTAATAAAATCACTTTTTTTGTTTCCTGATAATTATAGTATTAAAATAATCTTAATCAAATTAGTGCACAATTAGGTTAGTGATAGCTCTTAAGTAATTGTATACTGTAAATTTTATTTTTCCTATTTGTAGTCTTCTGACAGGATTTTGAGTTTTAATATTAAATCCCAATAGATTTAGTTTCTTCAAATTTAGGTCTTTGAAAATGTTACTAAAAGAAGGAATACAATATTACATTTTTTCATTATGTAAGGTGTTTTAGCTTTTAAGAACAATTTTGCTGTTAATTTTTATAAAGTAACTTATTCAGCAGCCCTCTTATAATTATGCTGTCACTGCACATTTCAAGAATAGCTTTTAAAGTAGATATTATCAAGTAGAGGGCAGGGTTTTGTTTTCTCTACAGATTAGTTGAAATCCAAACTAGTTTTTTCTTCTCATTATATTATTTCTTTTCATCTCCTGTGAAAATTCATGCATATTTTAAATAATTACAGTTATTTTAATTTTTCAGGAATTGTTAAAATATTCATAAAAGCAACAAGACTTTTCAGAATCTTTAGGCTTGATTTCAGATACTAAATATGAAGGTTAATTTTTAAAAGTTAACATTAACCCCAGTAGAAAAGATGAGTGCTTAATTTACTTAAAATTTTCATTTAATCATAATTGCGTGATTTATAAACAGTTAAGTCAAAATGTTATCCAACTTCAGCTTGCATTAATAGGGCTCCACTCTCACTGCCTTAGCACCTGTTAGGGATTTTGAGTCATCTGGCAATCCATGGGACTTAAAGTACCAGGTGTCCTGCCTCTCTTATTTGCGATGCGGTTTAAACAATGTAGACTTAGCAGTATGGTTAAAGGGATAGATTCAGACCTAGCTTTGTTTTCCCTCATAAATTACAGCTTTTCCTTAATGGTAGATATTGTCAAATTCTGAAGAATTTTGTAATAACAGTATATTTTAAAGTTATGGAAAATGATGAATCATTTATCCAGTAACCAGTCCTCCAATAGCAGCAGCAGCGGCAGTGGCAGTAGTAGTAGCATACAGTATTAATGACAGAGAAGATTTGTGTTTCTCTTTGTTCCGTGAATTAGACGTATGGCTACTCACATGAGAAAGCGTGCTCCTCATTCTGGGCCTTGATGAGAAATTAGCTTCTGTAAAGTCATTATTTCCTCTTCTCCCTAATTCCTTACTAATAAAGTATTAAAGTTATTTTAATCCAATAAATCAGAAGTTCCTTTTAATCCATCTAGTACCTATTGAGTCTCTGTTTCAGAGAAATATACTTATGTGCAGTACTGGCTTGTAGTACAGTAGATCTAGCACACACACACACACACACACACACACACACACACACACATAGTTTTAAGCTTTTTTACTGCACTAAAACTTTTGGAATACTCTGTATGTATATATGTATAATTCTTGTTTTTCTTTGTTTTCCAAGCCTCTTGAATAATGCTGTAACCCACATAATTCTTATAAAGATTTCAAGACCTCTTGAAAAAAATCAGTATGCCCCAAATGTGAAATGTTCACTTGACAAAAATAATCACCTAATATTATAGAAATAAAAATAATCACATGATAAGGATTTTCAATTAGGGATACAGTATTCCAGATCTAAACTAGTATTAATATTTTCTATAATAATATCAATATTTTGGCCATTCTTGAATCAACTCAAGTGTCCAGTTACCATTTTCCCCCGTGAAACACTGAGAACTGAATTTCTCATATCTGTACCTATACTTGTTCCAATTTTTATGTGTTACAAATCAAAAATCAAAATGAAAGTAACATTAGAACATGGAAATCTGGATTAATTAACAGGGCATTCAGAGATAAGGCTGAGTTTGCAGTGCTATTTTAAATGTCATACGTGCTAATATTTCACTATAAAATGATTCAGTGTCAAAAGTTGTTTCCTAAATATGCATATCTCATTTGATTAATAAACGTGTTTATATGCCCTGGAAAGCCTATTCAGTATCTTGTACACCACAGAACTATTGTCAGGATTCATGCTATAAATCATTAAGATCAAACCATGCCTATTTGAGGAATGATATTACAAAAGTTCATAATTAGAGTATAACAGCATCCAGAATAAAATAAAGTAAAACAACATTAAAAGACTTAAGAACTCTGATCACTATCATGTCCAATTGTGAGTTTAGAGGAATGATGGTGAGCAAGGCCTCCAACCCCGTGGTAGAAAAGCGGTGGACTAAGGTGTGGAATGATGCATACATCATCAGATGTGGCCAAAGTCTTGATTTGTTTTGTTTGATAGTTCTCATTTTTACCAAGTAATGTTTTTTTAGGCTGGGGGTAGTCAGAAAGTGATGGTTATGTCAAAAATTAAGAAGCATCCCTAAAATAATTTTTAAAAAAATTTTGTAGGAAGGGCCAAAGTACAAAAACAAAACAAAAAATAGATGATAACTGCCAACATAAATAACATGTTAAAAACTCATTTTTTTTCTTCAGATGAAAAACCTATTTGAGGAAATTGGAGAGAGACAGGAGGGAAAGCATAGTTAATACTGTGGCTGTTGCACCCATTTTGAAAAACATTTGGAAGCCAAAGCTTTACCGAGGCAGATAATAGAAAATGAACACCAGTACATTTTCTGTGTCTTCCTTCTCATTCTCTTCTAAATGTGAGGCAGCATGTTGCAGTAAAAAGTGTAATGACTCTAGAATTTTAAAAAACCTGGATTAAAAGCCCCCCTCTGACCCTTACTACTATGTGGTGTTGGTCAAGTCACATCACTTTCCCCAGCCTCAGTTTCCTCATCTGTGAAAGGAAAGGGTTGGACTAGATGGCCTTTGAGGTCACTCAGCTGACAATGAGGAGTTTTTACATCTTTTTTGCGTCACAGACCCCTTTGGCAGTCTAGTCAAGCCTGCAGACCCCTTCTCAGAGCGAAGTTTTTAAATGCATAAAATAGAATACGTAGTATTATAAAGAAACCCAGTTTTGTTGAAATACAGTTACGAATTACACATGTTCAGCCTGTATTTGATTGCTTGTCCTTCCAGTGGGGGTGGGTGACGAGGGAGGAAGAGAAAGAATCTAGAATCTAAAGTTCTATAATCAAATGTTAAAAAGATATATATGTATATACATATATATATGTGTGTGTGTATATATATATATACATATATATATATACACGATTATTACTATTATTATTAACTACATCCAACTGGAACTTGAGATACACGGGCACTGTGGTTGGGAGATCTACCCTGCCCTACCGGAAAGTAAGAAGGATGAGGGGGGAAGACGGGAGAGAATAGATTGGGGGAGAGGGGATACAATGGGATGGCTGTTTTGGGGCGGTGGGTAGGGGAAAGATGGGGAGAAAATTTGTAACTCAAAATTTTGTGGAAATGAATGATGTAAACTAAAGTAAAAAAAAATTAAAAAAAGAAATACAGTTATGAAAATATTTTTTAATCTTCATGGACCTTAGGTTAAGAACCCCTGCTCTAGATAACCTTATACTATGAAATATCTTATTCCCATGACCACTTAAAAAATGGGAGAGGAGCAGACTTTTTTATATTGAGGCCTTTTAATTGCAGCAGCAGCAGTAGTATATAAAACATACAGTATTAATGACAAAGAGGATTCATGTTTCTGTTTGTGGAATGAAATGTGTGGCTTTACTCTTTGGTTTCCAATTTGTTTTTTTACTCATTATATCCTACAGTTTCAGAGATCATGTCTGTTTGGCAAAGGCTTCACTGATTAAACATCTTGTTTCTTTTTGTCAAAACTTGAATATTTATGTTTCTTAGAAATAATGTTTGAGGAACCTACTACTACATCTTTCACACAGTTTTAAATATTATTAAAAACTCTCCTTCTTGAGCTGTTCTATAAAATTGTTACCTCTGCATTTGTTTTAAATTTAATCATTTATCAATGTAGTTTCCATGTATTTTTCCTTCTGTTCCTGTAATGCGTAAAGCCTTTGTATAAAAATACAAAGCAAAAACATCTGCCAAAACTGATTTTGAAATGTACTTTCCTCTGATTTTTGTTTTTTGGCTTTTCTTCAGAGATTCTTCCTCCTTCTACCCTATCAGTTTCTTAGGGTAGGATAAGTCTTGTCTTTATAGAGAACAGTATTGGAGTTTGGGTTTTGTTTTTTTTTTTGTTAGGAAGTCTTTTATCTTAGGAATCATGTGCATTCCAAAATAGAATTTATATAAGTAATTTAATGGATTTATAGATTTATAATATATTTATATGAATAATTTGAATTGAATTGTGTTAAGCCTTTGAAACATGTCTCTAAGGAAAAGCAACACATTATATCTCTAAGGGGAGAGTTCTGATTTCAAAGGAAAAGCAACACATTAACAAAAATTTGCTATGGGCTGTCACCAGCCATCTTTTCTTTTTTTTTTTTTTAACACAGGTTCTAGGTATTTATTTTGCTATTACTACTTAGGAAAATAGTGTCTCCCTGATCAAATAAAAAGTCCTCTGTTTAGTATCTGCATCCCTTCATCACCTGACCCTTTCCTGCCTTTCTGGGCTTCTTACTCTTTAGTCCCCACCACACATTCTTTGATCTAGCTTCCCTGAGCTACTTGCTGTTCCTCCCAAATGACTGGTCTCCATGCTTTTCTTCTGGCTATCTCCCATTCCCGATATGATACCCTTATTCACCTCTTAATTTTCTTCTTTCTAAGTTTAGATCCCACCTTCTGTGGGAGATGTTTTCTGGTCCCCTCCATTGGGAGGTCTCTGCCATTCTGAAATTCCCTCCCATCCACTCTGTGTGTTTTATCATTTACATGTTGCATCCCACTCACTCCTTTTAGAATGTGAGCCCCCTGAGGGCAGGAACTGTTTTTACCTTTTCTGTGTCCCTAGTGCTTATCACAGGATCTTGCACTAAGAAAGCACTGAAATACTTTTCAGTTCAGATCATTTTTGTTTCTCTTAATCCAGCTTCTCCTTTCCTTAGACACAGGCCTGTATTGACTTTTACAAAGACCGTAAAAACAAAATCCTTGTGTGCATTCAAGAAAATAATATTTTGCTTTTTTCTGCGTGTATTCTCTATATTTCCTTGCATATGTAAGTGTTGTTTCCACTGAGAGAATGTGAGCTCCTTGAGAACAGAGACTTTCATTTTTTGTCTTTGTATCCCCAACACTAAGCACCGTGCCTTGCACATGGCAGACACCTAATAAAATGCTTGTTTTGTAAGTTGGTTGGATCTCAGTGAGCCACTACTGTAGCCTCAGTTTGGGAAGGAATAAATTGCTTCCCTTTCTTTTTGGTGGGGGAGAGCCACTCAAGGGGTGCATAACTAATGTATATGAAGGTATAAGGTATATAACAAAGATTTGATTATAAGGGATCCATAAGGACAGACCATTCGCTTTTTATATATGTAAAATGTATGTCTAAGATTCTTATTAATAATTGGGTAGCTCATAAAAAAAGTTGGCAAACCTGAGTAAGGTATGAATTTAGAAAGTAAAAAAACCATTTAGGAACACCTAAAAAGAGTAATTTTTTTTAATACAAATGAGGTGCAAGAGGAAGAATTGATAAAGAACAATTAGATGGGGAGGAGGGCTGGTCATTCTGGTAAACTGCTCTCATCAGGAATGGGTTTAAGAGGGAACAACATATATATTTAGAAGAGTACAAAAGTTTTCTGAATTCAGAAGACATAAAACAGTAGGGGCATGGTGGGGGAGGACAAGGGAGAGGTCTTTAGAAGGGAAGGGAGGGAACAGGTAAAAGGAGGGGATATAGAAGGGTCTTTAGATTTGTGGGAATGGGAAGATAGGGGAGGGATCCTTGGAGGGAGTTAGACAGGTAATAGGAGGGCAGGGTACTTGGTAGAAGTAGAGGAAGAAGGAGTGACAGGAAACAAGAGATGTGCACAAACATAAACCAAGATCAGGAGGAGAGTGTGTTTGGGAAAGTATATGCCTGCATATGTCTGTATAGATGTCTACATGTATGTATATCTCTATAACTATGGAGAAACATATCTAAACTTTATTTTAGCCTTCTGGGGGTGGGCAGAGGGAAAACATGAACAAAGTAAAGAAGTGCACAGCAGAGAAGAAAGAAAACTTACAAGGAAGCACAGAAAAGACGGACAAATCTCAACACGTGTTATTTATCATACAGGCTTTCTTGAAATGAAAATTTGTTACATATTTTGAATCCTCTCTTATGTTCTGCTATGTACATGACATACCTTTTTTATTGTATTTAAGTTCCAGTATTTAAATGTATGATATGTTTTTGTTTTCTTTATTCTTTTTTTGTGTTCTGGCCCGTGAGTCTAAAAAAAAAAAACCTAGGGAGTTATTTATTAGTGGATTTACTTTATAAGTGGTATTTTGCCTTTGAAAATCAGAACTCTGCTCTTAGAGATAAAATACTTTCTTTATTTATAGGGGGGGTGTTTGTGCATAATTTCCAGGTTAGAAATTTCTATGGTAAGTAGGGAAGATACAATGCCTAATATGTAAAGGATAAAAGATTCTTTAGGAGAAAACAGTAGTAACCTAATTACAGAAATTTCAAAATTAGCCCTAACTTTGTGATAACTTCTTTTTGACGATATTGTAGTAAAGAGTCATGCTTCAGGTGAGAGTTGAACATCATGTCCTCTCAGGTCCCTTCCTCTAGGATTTTGATAATATACTAATTTCAGGAAGAAACTAAGTGGCATAATGAATCAAATGTTGGACTAAGAGTCTGGAAGACCAGAGTTTGAATATCACCTCAGACATTTACTAGCTGTGGGATCCCGGACAAGTCACTTAACTTCCATCAGCCTCAGTTTCTTCATTTGTAAATTGAGGCTAATTATAGCACCCAGCATACAAGGTCGTTGAGAGGTTCAAATCAAATGAGATAATATATGTATTTTGTAAATCTTAAAGTGATATGTAAATTTTAACTATTATTTTTGCTTTTTTAAATTCAAGGACCCTACTTTTTTTGTTAAGAAAATGTAATGTTAAAACCTACATTCAAGAAGGTAAAAATAATTGCATCTCTGAACTGTTATTGATAACTTAGTGCTGTACCAGGTTGATGCATAAAATGGATGGTGCAAGCTCCTCTTCAGTTCCCCATTCCAAAAATTCATTTATACTTCATGCTCCAGTAAAGGTCATCAGATAGCAAAATAAGAACAGATAATTTGACTTTATTCTATCAATGTCTGGTACAATACAAAATGTTGCTATAAATTTGGCCATACAGCGAAGCTTCTGGCAGATCTGCCCAGTGAGAAAAGTTGTGTGACACAAGGCAAGCTACTTACCTTTCCAGTGCCCTAGTCAACTTTTTAAAATGATAGATGTTGCAGAGAAGGTCATAACCTGCATTGGTAGAGTGAGTTTCCTCTTCCAGGAGTTCTGTCTATCATGAAACCAGAGGCCAATCCCTATTCCCTATTTGAAATGTATTCTAACAACCTGTCTTAATTTTGATTTATACAAGATATTTTTTTGAGAATTTGCACATAAAGCAAAAGTGTATCTAAGTTCTGGAATGCCTAAACTACAAACTGACATGGAGCAAAATAACCAAGTGCACTTATCATTTTCAGTTTCTTTATAAAGATGAGGCTAGTTCATCTCTAAAGCCCCTCCTGCTTTCAGATGGATTAAGTGAGGCCATATATTCTGTCTGTAGCCAGTTTTTTTTTTGTTTTTTTAAAGTCATTGTATTGAATTTATAGGGAACCCTAAACAAAAATAACATAAGATGAGCTGTCACAGATAAGTTGTGATCTGGGTCATTGGTGGGCATACCCATGTATCAGTGTGATCACAGATCCACAGAACCATTTGAGCATGCAAAAGGCAGTTTGGGTATAATGAGAAGAACACTCAACAAGGAGGTGAAGTTACTCAGTTGTGTCTGACTCTTTGTTACTTCCCCCAGACCATACTGTCCTTGGAGCTTTCTCGGCAAAGATACTAGAGTAGTTTGCCGTTGCCTTCTCCAGTGGAATAAGGCAAACAGGTTGATTAGCCCAGGGTCACGCAGCTAGTCAGTATCTAAGGCCGGATTTGAATTCAGGTCTTCCCCAGTGCTCTTTCTAACTGAGTCACCTAGTTGCCTCCTGGAGGTAAAGACTTGAGTTTAATGCTGCATTTCCTCCGAAGTTATTGGCAACATGATCTTGGACATATCACTTCACTTCTGGAAAATTTACTTAAATCCTCTAAGTTTATTTCCTAATATTTAAAATGGCAATAATACTACCTAATATACTTCACAGGATTGGTGTAAGAATGCATTGGTGCCCAGACATGCACAAGTACTTCAGGGTCAGTAAGACTGACCCAAATAAACATAAAATAGCGTCAGAATTATTATAGAAGCACATTCCCATGGGGAAGAAATCATTGGCACCAGGATTTTTAAAAATTACTCTTTAGAATCTTAATATTCATTTCATAAGCATTGTACCTGTCAGTTCTTTTTATCTGAATGCTACCATATAGTCCTCAAAATATAATCTGGCCACGTGTTGCTTTCAGATTTAAAAATTTAAATTTAATTTGAAAGCCCATGTGCTTTTGAATGTTTTCGTAATCCACTGGCTATGCCAGAGAGTAAAATTCACTAGGTTAAATCTGTATAGATTAAGGTGACTTTTCACACCTCAGGTTGTCATAGGTCATAGGTACCATATTACCCTAATCTAGAAAATAATTGGTGAAGAGAATAAACAGATTCCATCTCTTAAAATAAGACCAACCCTGTTTTGAATCTTCATTAGGATTTAACAAAGTATGCATTAGTCAAGTGGCCATTATAGATGACTTAGATAATATGTGCTGCTAATTAGCCTTCAAGGTTTATAGTGCCATTTCACATACAAGGGGAGTCCAGAGTAACTTTGCACCCACATAAAGATGGATATCATATCAACAGTGATTATAAATGGGAACAAACACACTTCTCATTATTATGATGAAAACCACCCTCCTGTTCGTATGCAGCATCTGATATTTGAAAATCCTTGAACCAAAGGTGAAAAAAATGCCGTTGTTAGCACAGATACAATCTGCATTCTGGGTAAACTGTGGTACAGAAAAGTCATGCTAGGACTTACATGAAGCTAACCTCCAGTTTCTTTACTGCTGGAGCAGCATCGTTTACATAATGATATTGCTGTAAATAATGACATTAAAACACAAAATCAAACTGTTTATATATGTATGTGTGTGTATATATATATATATATATATATGTATATATATATATACATATGATGTATATATATATATATATATATATATGTGTGTATATATATATATATATACACATATGATGTTTCTAGTCCTAAATCAACACTTGCAGAATGCGGGTCAGGTTAAAATTGCTGGAGCTTTTGTGTTATCGTAGAAAATGTTTGCTCCCCTTATTTTTAGAATAGTAATACCCTTTTCTACTTTTCTGCTTTTTCTGAAAGTAGAACTGGGGTGGATTAGTGGATAATTGCATTGCTGTGATTGTAGCACCTGTGTTGTGGTTTTTTTTTTTTTTTTTTGATTGGCTAGTTCGGTATTACAGATTCCTACCAGCTAAAAATCTTTACCTTTTTACCTGCTGGGGTTTTTTTATCTTCTTTTGTCATGAATTGCTTTTGACTTAAAACAATAACCTTCTCAGAAAAGAA
Organism: Pseudochirops corinnae; assembly: GCA_028646515.1. Classification (NCBI taxonomy): domain Eukaryota; kingdom Metazoa; phylum Chordata; class Mammalia; order Diprotodontia; family Pseudocheiridae; genus Pseudochirops; species Pseudochirops corinnae. Next base: position 9,580,863 of record CM053589.1, on the reverse strand, counting down.
GTTCACAAATTATAACTTTGAACATTTTCTTAAATTTCTCTTGATTGGTTTGCCTTTCACCTTTTTATCAACTTAGCCCTTCCATTTCTTTACTTTTCTGTCAGTGGCAACATCCACTCCCCGTAGGAGTACACCTTGAGTTGCCCTGTTGTTGTTAGGCATTGAACTTGCGTGTGCCATTCAATTTATAGGTACTAATAACTCTTCCCTAGAGAGCCTTTCTAAGGAATAAGTGTCTCAGTGATGTAGGAATTAACTACTTCGGATTATCGTCACCATTACAGATGCTAACAACACTGTTTGGGATTTTTACCATCACCTCAACACAAAAAGCAACTTGTTTGTGGGTTCTGGGGCATGGTTTATATTGCCCAAAGCTGCATCTCTTTAATTCATCGTTTAGATGGGAAAAATATAAATAAAGGGGATATTTACTGTTCCCCCTTAAGAAACCCTAATCCACATCTAATTTAACTTTAAGGAAAGGGTTCTCTTGAACTAGCTATTTGCAGTACTTACTAACTAAAAAGTTTCCATGACTTTGAGTTCAATTCAACAAACATTTCAGTTGACAATTAGGGATAAAATCTACATAAATGCTAGCTCTAATAATAGTAATAGTTATTATTGTTAGTAGGAGGAGAAAAGGGACTGGACCTATGATGTCATTGATAATAGGGAATCTCCAAATAGGAAACTCCATCTACCAATGCAAGTCTGCATCTTCTCCACAACTTGTAGTCTTAAGAGTTACTTGGAGAACTGAGAAGTCACTTGTCCAGGCTTGCATAGTCAGCGTGTGCCTGAGGCAGAACTTTAGTTCACGCCTTCGTGGCTCAGGGGCTGGCTCCCTTGTCCACCGTTATCACATTGCCTCTCAAACTGACAGTTCATTTAAAAATTATCTTTTAAAAAGTGACCCATACACGATGAGAGCTATATGATTTATTTTATTTTCAAGTAGTTAAGATTTGGCAGCATTCATACTATAACTGAACTTTCTTGTGATGTTCAAGTACAGGTTTCAGCCAGAAAGAATTTGTCTGTTATTTTGTATAAAACAAAAACGTTTTCCATGTTTTAGTCTAGCTTTGGCATTTCTTTAAGCTTTCCACAGATCTTCTCCCTTTGTGTCACAAAAATGTGTATTGCCTTCCATCTTCCATACTTGATTATTCCTTTTCTTGTTGTGATAGGTTTTACATTTGGGGGTGTGCTTGCTTCAGATGTATTGAGGCTTGCTTTAGTTCTGCCTAATTTGTGTATAAGCTTTAAATATAATAAGATAAACTAAAAGGTTTCATTTATAGCCTTCTGAAAGTAGAGCATTTTAAAAGCAGGTAGGTGTCTCCACCCTACTTTTCATGAAGCATTTTACCCATTCAAGCAGACTTTTAGAAACAGCTTGTTTTGATAGCAGACTGTTCTCCTGTGGGCCTTCAGCCTTTGCTTCCTGGCAGCACCTTTGGTGCGAAAAGAGAGTGATCAATTGGGAGACTATCAGTGCCAGCATGCATAGAGTGATAAGTTAACACACCACTGGGAATTTCTAGGGCCCACCAAGATACTTCACTTCTAATGTGCTAACAAGCTCATTTTTCTACCTCTTGCCTCTTCAGTTATTTTTTTTTTCTCAGAAGAGCTTAGAAGTTGAGTGCATCAGGCATAATGAAAAGCTCTGTAGGAGGGAGAAGCAATAACCCCATTTTTCCCTTTTCAGCCAAATAGAAAATTAGTTTCTGGTAATACACAAAGGCCAGTATTTTTTGTACAAGGGGCACTGCTGTGAATCAAAGGACTCTATTAACTGCAGAAAATTCAGCAGCTGTGAATCTCCCCCAATGAAAAAAGTACTTTCCAACAAGTTGTGAGATATGTACTATTATTTAGATTGAACCATCGGTTTCATCCTCTTCCATTTATTAACCTTATACTTTTTAAAACTGTTATATATTATTTTCCCATGTTAAGATTTAATTGTATCCAGTCATACAATCCTTATTATTATGCACTTTATGCTGTGCGTTGTCCTATTACCATTACTACTGCCCCCAGTACCGCTGCTATTACTACCAACCGTTGCAAAAACAGGATTCTCTTGAAGTTCCGTCATCCCAGTAGTCAGAATTCAAAATAATACAAATTCTAATTATTTTAATATTTGTTATGTGAAATAACATGAAAGATTCCACACCAGCTTCACTCTACTTTCTTCTCACTTGAAGGGTAAAAGACATAAGTCAGAACTTATTAAGGTCAAGTGCAAGATGAATATGTAGTCTTTTGTATTTACTCTTTGCCTTTTTTTTCCTTTTTTGAAATTACTAGCCTCCATAAATAGCTAACATGGTTTTCCATTGAGTTTCTAGCTCTATTTCAGGATTTTTACTCTTGGTCATTATTAGAAGTTAGCATGGTCACCAAAATTTAAAATATCTAAAGTGGTAATCAGAAAGAAAAAAAGTATTACAATGCTTTAATTTTTTGTTGGAAAAATTCACTGTGACAGACCAGTAGGAGCATTTTTATCATCCTTTTTGCTTATTTAAATGTCTTATGTAAGGCCTGCCTCTGTACACATCGTACAGCAGGACAACTTTTAAGAGTTGTAGGAGAAAGGTTAACTGATTTCTCAGTTCAAGAACTATACGACGTGAAATCAGCGTGCTAGTTTTTCCTGATAATTGTATGGTGCTGCCTGCTGTTCTACATTTTGACAGCCATTTCCATAGTTGCTTTCATGAACAACAGAAATATTCTCTCCCTTTCTTGCCTTTTCTGTGCTAACAGCACAATCAGGCCTGCTGAAATAGGAAGCCTGGAGTGGATTGTTCAGAAGCAACACTTCAAGATACTGGTCTCTTGTCAATAATATCAGAGAAGAGAATGCGGTGAAAGGGAAGTATGGTATTTTTCTGTCAGCTTCAGTGCCCTGCAGACGCTTTGTTAGGCAGTGTTTCAGGGTCTTGTATACTTTGCAAATATTCCTGCTTGTCTCAGTCTTGTAATTGACTGAGCATTTTTTCCTGACATAAAGGTTTAGTTGTATATTTATCTGAACTGTTTGCAGTTTAGAAATTATGGCAGTATTAGTGTTTTCATTTAAAATGTAAAAAGTTATTAAGGCAGAAAAACATTTTTTAAGCATGCAAAAAATTTTTCACAAGCAAAAGTTGAACTCTTAGACGCACTATTTTAAGCAGTATTATAAAACTTAATGTGTTGCTTTTCAAGTTAAACTTAACCATTTCAGTCTAATTTTAAAATGGGCTAAGTCCAGTTTGACCTGAAATCATTTGAATTCTTTGTCAAATATACCATATCTGTAATACTTTTGGATGTCTGATATCATTGTAATTATATTATTTAATAATGTGTGCCTTTCCATTTATATTAGTGTGCTAGAGTAGCCTTAAATTAAGAACTATGCCTTTAATCCCAAAAAAAGCCATAATTTTTGATGTATGAATGGTCTGAAAATTATAGAATGGGCTTGGGCATGAATATTGTTATTTATTACTTAAAAGAAATATGTTAACATTAACAGTAGTCCTCATGGGCATGCATCATCTATTTAAATAAGCTGCATTTAAGTTCATCCTTAACGAAAGGAAAATAGCTATGAAGAGAGAGCACGGTACCTGCAGTCAATTGTCCAGCACCACCTGGAGCCAACCACATTTGAGGATTTTGCAGCACAAGTTTTCTCTCCTGCTCCATATCATCACTCAACGTCTGATACAGGTAAGAAGGCTAGAAACTATCGGTCCTCTCTTGGAATTCATTGGAATTTGAAATGCAGTACCCTTTTTCTAAAACCATAAAAATAATCAAAAACTTTATTTTGCCTGAAATAAATGACAGTCACTAAAATACCATAAGTAACTATATCACAATATTGGCCTTTAGATTTGACTTATGAATTTGAAACTAAAGATAAATGGCTAGACAGAAGTTAAACTAGAAACACTGGTGTTCGTTTTATAGTTCACTAATATAGCAAGAAAGTTATGTCATAGCTCCATGTTTCTAAAATTGTTTCACAATGCAACTGCTTTAAATAGCTCACCAGTCTTGTATAATAGTCCAAGCACCATACTTTTATTAAGTTAATAGAGAAACAGTGTATTTTTTGAAATTGTTATTAAGATTTTAAAAGAAACGTAATTTGAGCATATAATCTCACATAGTTTATAGAGGGCCAAATTTGGTAGTCCAAAAAAATTGTTATTATTCTGTACATTTTTTTCAGTTCATGAAGCTAAAAACAAAACTAGTCTCAACTTAGAAATATTCCGGGGGGAGGGGGGGGGTTCTTTTTTTATGCTAAAGTGTAAGAGGGTACTGCATTTTCCACAATTAACTGTTTTTAAAGAAATCCGTATGAAAACAAATAACTCCTCAGTAACAGGCCACACCCTGTTCTGATAATACTTTGTACTCCTTATGATTGTTTCATTTATTTTATTTTCCCTCTTTAGATCATTAAATATCAGTTCTGTTTTGTCTGAAGGTAAGACAGTGTATGAAAATCATCCTCTATTCTTTTACTCTTTTTTTTTTAACTAGAGCACTATGCTTTATAACTCAGGCATTTACAAACTTAATGGTTCCCTGGTCTACACTAAACATTTCAGAAGTTTTTACTAAATTTTCTCCAAAGTTAGTTTTTTACTAACCCCAGGTCTGCATGAAACACTAACAATGGTTCTGGGATAAAGATGAGCTAATGATAAAAGCTTTGGTTGAAATTATTAAATTCCTTAGTGAAATTATCATGTTGACCTTCTTGTTTCTCAGCACGAACAAGTAGTCCGAGTAGATGGCATTGGTGTTTACGTCTTTGCAGCATTAGTGACATCCAAAAGGAGCAGGAGAAGAAGAATACCAAAAACCAAAAAAAGATTGAAATTCCTCACTGATAAACTTTGTTTTCTAGGTGTCAGATAAGTTCAGATGATACACTTTAATCCAAGGAGGGAAGTAATATAGTTTGCTAAAGTATTTCTAGTAATACTGGATTAGGATGTAGCCAGCATAGTTAGACTCATATCAAAATGGTCGTTAAAAAGAAATCTGAGGAAAAAATTTTAAGTATTTTTTACTCATGGAAGGAAAGGAAAATGAGAATGATAAGAAAATGAAGAATCATCTAAGGAGAGATAAAGAAGATTGAGATTTATTTTGAGCAGATTGATGATACCACCTGAAATGATTCTGTTTGGGTGGTAGAGGAGAAAGGTAAATGGGAGAAAATTATAAAAATAAATTAATAAATGGACCCATGAATACTAGTTATATATTCCTGGCTGCTTCATTGCTTAGTAACAGAAAAGAATTTTTGTTGAAATATCAAACCATCTTATTTAAAATAGATAATGACCTTTGACATGTCAGATACTTAACCCACAATTTTACCAAAATAAAAGGAGAATGGGTTTTTTTTAATGATTCATTAGGATAGAAAATAGACAATATTAGAAGCAATTCATTTTAGAAGACACTTGGGGAATAGAACTACAAGCTGTTTAATGAAACAGAAAAATTTTCCTCATAGGTAAAAAGGTGTTTTTCATGTAAATATTGATATTGCCAAAAATATTTTCACATAAAATATTGTATGTTTTAAGCCAATAAAATTATCCTAGAAGACTAAACATTTGGTTAAAGCAATTTTCTGTTCAACATAATGAAATAAAATTAAAGTGAATTACTACTCCTTCATCCCCCCCCCCACCACCACTATCAAAAAAAAGATAATGACAGAGCTGTGATCTCTTGGATTGTTTTTCTTTTGACCTCACCCCTTTAGAACTGTTCTACCATAGCACTTACCAACTTCCTACAGAAGCCTTAAGGAATGGTGCAAGAGAGAGTACACATAATAAAAATTAAGCTAAAATAATGGTCACCCACCAGCCTACAGATTTCAAAAGCAGTGAATTAGCTTAAATATTATGATTTGAGGTTTTTGTTTTGTTTTAACCTAAAATTTGTAGAGTGTATACATAATTGAGTTCCATAAATATCTTAAAGATACCATATTCATTCATAATGAAATACTTAGCATCTGTTAAAATAAATCCTTTCAAAAATTAAATTCATTGTGATGTATAATTTCTAATCCTTCCTATGATATAATGCTCTGTTGGTCTTCCAGTAGCTAGATTAAAGTATTATTAGATTGCTTCTCATCTTTTATTTTTAAAAATTATTGTGGGGGAGAAAATCCATTTTACCTTCACCTTCATTATCTCACATATGAGTGGAAGTTCTCAAAACCTTTGATATTTCTATTCAAAGAATCCCCTAGAACATTTTGTGTCAAAACAATCAGTTTTCATACCAATTTCTATATAAAGACTTTTCAGTTCAGTAAAATTTGATAAGCCATTAGAGCAACTACAATTCAGATTATTCTAGGTTAAATGATTTACTAATTTTATAATCAGACTTATCTTTAATAGTGGAATAGGATAAATTATCTTGTCCAAAATTTTCAACTTTGAAATTTTTCTGTATATTTTAAAATAGGGTAACTTGTCTTGTGGCAATATGATTTATACTTTGCTTAAGCAAATATTTTGATCACATGCTGGTAGGTTTTAGTGCTAAAGACACAAAGCTTTTTGTTGTGTTTTTCAGTACCCTTTTTGGAAAACCCTCAAACTTCAGGTTGTTATCATATAAGGATACCATATGAGTGACACTACAATTAATTTCATAACTTGGAAGTTTATTTACTTACTTCCTTTCAGGTCAGGTTAGGTCAAAAATTTTTACCATTTTTTTGTGTTAATGGTCTTTCTGGCAGTCTGGTGAAGCTTGAGGTCTCACAGGGCTATAAATGAAACCAAATACATTAAAATAAAGGTGTAGTTTTTCCCCATTCTTGTTCGCAGACCCTCTGAAATCTATCCAGATCCTTATAGATCCTAGGTTTAGAATTCTTGGTCTAGGTTGAGAGCTGTGAATACAAAAAAATATCCCTAGAATAACAAAATTTGAAAATTAGAGGAACCGCAGAAGCCATCTACATAACAAAAAGGAATGCCCACTGTGACACATCCAACCTTTGCAATTGTTGGGAAGTTTTTCCTGACATAATTCCTTAATTTGCTTTTTTGCAACTCTACCCATTTCTCCCAATTCTGCCCCCTGAGACAAAAGAGAACAAAGCTAATCCCTCTTCCCCACGATGTTTCTTCAAATACTTGAACTCAGCTTTCATATCCTCCATTGAGTCTTCTTTTCTCCAGGCTAAACATGCCCAGTCTGATCCTCATGTCATGGATTCAAGTCCTTCAACCTCAAGGAAACTCCAGTTTACCAATGTCCTTCTTAAACAATGGTGGCGAGAACCAACACAATATTATATATGAGTTCTGCTGAGAGCAAAGTACTATGGGACTATCACCTCCCTCATCCTAGAAGCTGTGCCCCTCCCAACATCACATTATTTTTTTCCTTCAAAATCTTTCTATTCTGTTTCTGCTTTCTATTCATATTTACAAATCCCAGAACTACAAAGACGATACCAAATAATTTGGGCTTTTCAGCCCTACTATTCTGAATTCAGAAGTATAGTTTTTTTTTTAAATGCAGATCCTTTTCAGAACAACTGATTTTTATCTTTGGTTCCCCCATCTTATATTTGTGGTATTGATTTTTTTTTTTCTCTTGAGTGCAAGAATTTACGTTGATCCCTGTTGAATTTCATCTCATTAAATTGCACCCAGTACTCTGACATGGGTCTTTACTGTCATCTACTCTGTTGCCTATCTTATGCTTTCCAGCTTTGTGTCATCTACAGATTTGTTCAGCATCCTACATGTTATCTATATGCTATGTAGTATATGCTGCCCTTATTCCGATCATTGATGAAAGATGTTAAACCGCAAAGAAGCAATGACAGATACTTGGAGTATTCTGCTGAGGAAATCCTGCCACATGGACATGGACTCATTAACAACTACTCTTTGAGTCCAAACATCAGGCCATTTCTGACTATCTGTTAGTGTTATCATCTAATCTGTATCTTTCCATCTTCTTTACCAGAAGAGTGAGATATTTTGTCAAAAGTGTTGTCAAAGTCTACACAAACTACATTGACAGCATTACCCTTAACAGCTGCTTTCGTAATCCTGTCAAAAAAGGAAATGAGGTTGTTCTGGCCTAACCTATTCTGAGTGGAACCATGCTGGCCCTTTGCAGCCACGACTTCTTTTTCTAGATTTTGGGCATCTGTCTTTAATGATCTCTTTTCGATTTTTCCAAAGAATCAAAATCGTACACAGGCCTCTTGTTTGCAGACTTTTCTCTTCCCTTTTTTGAAAAATTGGGACGTTTGCCCTTCTGCAATCTCGCGGTGCCTTTTCTGTTTTCTGTGATTTTTGAAATCTCACAGGTAGAGGCTTCACAAACATGTCTGCCAGTCCTTTCTGGACTAGAGGACTTAGTCTCTAGCTAGAGGACTTGGATTCGTCAAGGACAGGTAGATACTCTCGTACTATCTACATTTATCTTGGGTATCAGCTCCTCATTAGCCATTTTTGTGCTATCATTTCACATGTAAAAGTCATTCTCCTTTGCAGACAAAAAAAACAATAAGAGTTTAGTTTTCCTTTTTTTTCTATTGTCAGTTATCACTACATTCCCCCCCATTCCCATCCCTTTTACTGTCTTTCTCCTCCCAATAATTTTTTTTTTAAATCACCTCTTTTAGTTAATCTCAGCCTTAAATCATTCTGAAAAGAGACAGGTAGAGAGATCTTCTGTTACCTTTCTATCTTTCGTGCATTTCTGTTTAAAATTTAGGTTGGTAAATTTCCTTCCTGTGCATTCACATTAGACTCTTCAGACAAATCACAATTTTATTAAAAATGTTTCATTTGTGTTTCCAAATTTTTATTTTTGAGCATCTCCCATCCCTCCTAGGCTGACTTCCTTCAAAGTATGGCATCCTTCCTATCCATATTCACTCATAAACCTACATGTTCATATTCACTACTAAGAAATTCTCACAGCATGCATTCACCTTACTATTAAGCAAATAGATAAAGTGAATAATTTTTTTGAAAACCAACTTTTAAATTTCTGATTGATATAAATAATGAAAATATTACACAATATCTTTGTTAAAATTTTCCTAAAATTTACATAAATATGTAAAAATAATGTCATCAAATTCATTAATTTATATATATATAGTTCCAAAAATAAGAGAATTATCAAACAGCCAACTCTTTCAAGCCATAAATAACTATTGAAATTTCATTTTCCATCTACTCCAGATACTGACTCAACCTTAGGAGAAAATTTTTCTTAAACTACTATGATTTCCAACTCATTTTAAGGAAAATGTATAAAGGAAGGAAAGATTTTCAAAACAGAATATTCTGATCCATTAGGCATATGAAAGAAATTTAGAAACATCATCAAAAAGAATTGCTCAACTGAGTAGAGTTTTCTAAAACATTCTAGAATCATTTTTTATGAGAGCAATAATACCATTACGGTTTATGCCTAAATGTCATTTAATATACTTCATTAATTTCCTTCATAATTGAAATTAACATTTGAGGCACCAAGATGGCTGCTATTTACTTCAGCCTAATATACTTTCTCGGCTTTATTTTTACCCCTCACTGTTTGAGCTAATATGAATGTTGCTAGCTTGCTGCTTGCCACCATCATGCCATGCATATTGCAATCATAGTATTCTCTTCTTTACAAATTAGATCTGTGTTCGTACTTTATAAACTAAGAAATTGAGCTTTGTTGATTAGGTGAACTATTTCTAAAATACAAAGCTCTCATTTGGAGTTAATACTTGGCCATCCTTGTAGCCTTCAAGATTTTCAGGTTCCTATAAAAAGAACATTATACAATACTGTGCAAGTTACAACTGTATTATAAGTTATGCTCTATTAAAATTATTGCTAATCCATACAAAGTAATAGTGAAAAGCCCTATATTAGGCCTTCGCCTAATAGTTGCCAGATTTGCCTCAGATTTGCCATTCTCTCTCAAAAATATGATCTTCCTCCATAATCAGATACAATTTCATGATGGTTCGATAGAATAATCACAGGTTGATTGCTGAACGAAAATTTTTGACTGGGCCATCAAAAGAGTCCATCATAAGTAGTATAGCTTTAACCTTAGGTAACTTTTCTGTCTCTTTCCTACTAGGTAAAATATAATACATAAAAACCTGCCACTGCTCAATTCACAAGATGATTTGAAACTTCTCAATTGATGCAAGCTCATTACAAGAGAGTCATTTTATAAAAAACCTGGTATATGGATAAGCCAGTAGGAAGTCATTCTTGAAACTTAGATTTCTACAGTTTTATACTACAGCCAAATGCACTCTGCTCTTAATGCGGTGAGCTTTGTGTTCTTGCAATTTTTTGGTACCCCCAGCCCTTAGCACAGTGTCTGGCACATGGATCCACTTAATGAGATGTTTTGTTTATCGACTAGCTTGATAAATGTTTATCGACTCACTGAACGTTGTGGTTATTCTATACTGACTAATTGAAATTTCTTTGGCAATGATCATTTGCTTCCATTTCTACACATCATTTTTTTCCTGCAAAATCTTTCTATTCTGTTTCTGTTTTCTCTTCATATTTGCAAATCCCAGAACTACAAAAACGATACTAAATAATTTGGGCTTTTCAGCCCTACTATTCTGAATTCAAAATCCAACATTAGAAAGATGTTATTTTATAGCTTTGAGGTTACCAAAGATTCTTAAACTCTTACATTTCATTTTGTGAAAGTCTAAAATGACAGTATTTCATATCTATCATAAAATGAATTTATTTGCCTGTTTATTTTTCAGCACTGCATTCTTTTTAATGATCTGTTACTATTTCTTTATCAATATCCAGTGGTTTTTCCATGCCATCTTACCCAGTTTGGTTGGAATGAGTCCTAGTAACATGTCACCATTATTAAGTGCTCTATTACATTATACAACTTTCAGAGGTGCTATGAATTGGTATCTCTTCACCAAGATTAACCCGTGTCTGTGCCTTTGATCCCATCTCCTCTGGAAGATTGCCCCCACAGTCATTCTCTCAACTCTTAATTCTAAGATAACTAATGACACCTTCCTAGCTGCCTTCAAACATGTTTATCTCCCTCAGCCTCAAAAAAACCTTCCCTTGACTATTCCTTTTATAACCAAATGCTTAGTACAAGCTGTTTGTTTTGTTTCCTACCCTTTCTCTATTCTCACCCACTTCTCAACCCCTTGCAGTCTGGCTCCGACTTCATCACTCACTGGCTAAGATTTCTCTCACCAAAGTTAAAAATTATATCTTACTTTCCAGATACAATTACCTTTTTTGTCCTTATACTTCTTAGCTTTTTAGCAGTATTAGACAAGGCTCCTTCTCCAGGATACTCTCTTCTCCCTGAGTTTTCATGACACAGCTCTCTTAGTTTTCCTAATTATATCCTCACTTCTTACTCTCCTTTGTAGGATCTTTATCAGTGTCCTACCCCTAACTTGATGTGCCCCAAGTCTCTATCATGAGTCTTCTCTTATTTCCCCTTATGCTCTCTTGGTGATCTCATCAACTCATATCAATTCAGTGGTCATATCTTTGTAGATGACTTCCATATATCCACATCCAGCCTTCATTTCTTTTCTCCATCCCAGTCTCCCATTATGGAATGCCTATTGGACATTTGAAACTGGGTGAGAAGTCCAGAATCTTTTATTTTTATCTTTCATCAGCCACACCCTTCCCTCTTTTCTTCCCAGGTTTTGATGAGAGTACCACCAACCTTGGTTCATAACCTTAGGGTCGTTCTTAACTCTTCAGTCTAACACTCTCTGATCAGTTGCTAAATCTCATCAGCTCTACCTCCACAGCATCTCATAATCCTTCCCCTTTGCTGCACTCACGTTTCCAGCACCCAAACTCTTCAGGCCCTGAACACCTGGATTAAAAATAATAATAGCAGCACGTAGCACTTTAACATTTGTTTTGTTATTTTTAAAAACTTGTATTTTATCTTACTTGATCCTTACAAAAGGCCTGTGAGATAGATAGGTACTGGAAGATTTATCTTCATTTTACACACTAGGAAACTAGGTTTTTGCCAGTGACTTTGCAAGTGACTTGTCCTGGTCTCACAACTAGTAAATGCCTGATCAAGATTTGAACTCGGGTCTTCCTGACTCCAAATCCAACACCATCTGATGTGCCAACCTAGCATCAGTACTAATTGTCCTCCTTGACTCGAGCTTCTCCCTGTCTCTAATTCGTCCTGCAGATACTTGACAGAAGGACATTCCAAAAGCACAGATCTCACCATGTCACTCCCCAGCTTAAAAAGTTTTTGGAATTAAATGCAAATTCATTTACTTCTCATCCAGAGCCCTTCACGGTCAACCTTTAGTTTACAACCTTTGCAGGCTTATGGCACATTAATCTATATCACATTCATTCTAGCCAAACTGGCCTCAATGTTTGTGGTACAAGACCTGCAGTCTTCCTGCACAGCCCTGGCCTCCATGCCTGAGAGCTTCCATCATGGCTCAGTCCAAGCACCATCTCTTACACAAGGTCTATCCTGATCTTTCCTCTAATTGCTGGTGTCCTCTCCACTGGAAAGAAATTTGTATTTATTTTGTATATATTTTATCTCCATATGTGCTGCTCCCTTCTCCAAACCAAATGGAATAGCCTTGAAATCAGGGTCTGTTTGGTTTTGTCTCTGTACCCCTGGGACATAATCGGCACTTAACAGATGTTTGTTGACCGAATCAACGAGTGATAAAAAAATCCCCACAACCCAGCTTGGAGCCCCACTATATCATTTCAGTTTAATTCAGCAGGCTTTTATTAAGTACCTACTACTGTGCAAGACACTGTTCTGGGCACTAAAAATAGGAAAATTTTCTTCATGGTGAATTAGCCTGCTTTTTCCATCTGGTGAAAAAACTTTTTTTCAAAGTTCTGTGCCTCTCTAATTTGTTGAACTCCAGGGATCATTTATTTTTACTTCTTTGCATTTAGGAACCTTAAATCTAATTAACTCAAGTCTGTCTTCTGAATTTGTAATTATTAAATGTCTTCAGTGGTTATAGTAACACCAGAACAGGCACTTCTGTAGTTCTACACATCCAGAAATCACAAAATAAACCACATCACGCTTTTTAAAAAATGAGCCAGAGAGTTAACTTATTCTCACAATGACCACGAATCATTACAGCCATATTGATTATGGCCATTTGTAATCATGGTGTTAACCGGTAATAGGAAACCACATGGATTTCTTTTTTTGGGGGGGTGGGGGATAGGGCGTGATTCATTTTATTAGCTTTTTGTAGAGACAGCTTATGTCCAGTGATATGACATCAATATTTATTTTTTAATGTAGCAGCTCACAAACTTTGTACCTTGTATTCTCCTAGCAAATACATAAATAATGAAATTAACATTAACATTCAAATTAATGTCTCACTATAAAAGTCATGTCTTGCTTAGAATAGAATATTAAAGTCATTTTATACATTTCTTTTCCCTGTACCTTTGAAAATGAGCAAATGTACATTGCAAATTATTTGTTTTAAGTTTGAATTTAATGGGAATCATCAGACCAGAAGTCGCTGTGGGGTCTATAGATTCAAATGTTGTCATATACTAAAAGTAATGACAACCAAACACTATATTCAGTCCTATGTGGATTTGGTGGGGTTTCCATTAGGGGAGATTTTTGCTTATTTTTGTTGAGTTTTATATAGATTGAGAGTAAAGCCGTTAAGATAACATGCCATGAGTTCAGGAGACGCATTGAAGGCCAGTGGATTTGGACTGTTTTATAGACTTCTTTTTTCTTCTTCTTTTCTGTCTTCCTGTGTAACCCTTAGTTGGTAAGTACAACATGTTGGATTTACAAAACAGCTCTTTGACTGTGAAACCATTCATCACCCTGACCATGCTCTCAGTTCTGTTATTTAACCAAAACCTGATTACTCTCTTCTCTGTTCCTCAGTTAACACCTGTCAAACCTTGCAGTGTGTCTCATATCTGTTATATCTATCTTCTCTCCTGTTTGCTCACTTCTCTCTACTCTTTCATCATTTCTTCATTAACAACAAAGAAAGAAATGCAGTGATAGTTCTCTTCCTCCCCAAACCTCCACTAGAAAGCATTGGCCATCTCAAGGTAAAAAAGCCTAAGGAAGCCCTCTCATTCTTGCTGGGAATGGTGTGCTCTACCAGACAAGCATGGGCTCCCATCTACCCTCTGTCTGCCTTCTGTCTGCAATGCTTTTCTGAAGGGGGCCAGTGGTTCATGGACTCTAATGGTTCTCCCAAGTTAGATAGTAAAGAGGGAATGACACATTTCCTTATATTTTAGGATGTGCAGGTCATTATAATCCTAGTTAAGAAAGAATGACAGGCTGAAGCACCCTGATTGAGAAGGGGAGAAGTTGACCTGGCTTTTGCTTGACCAAAAATTTAAGACATGTCCATTTGTTCTTCGATACGTTTATGATACTTAGCCTCATTAGGTACTCTAGAAACTTTGAGTTGTGATGAGGAGATTTCCCAAATACACTTAAATTTACTAGAATCTCAACAGGACCCCCATCCCTATGAAAATTTTTACTTTGCCTTATTACCATTTATAAATTCAGTTTTAAAAATGAATAAAGGCAAAATAAATTGAGAAATAGATTATAATTAGAAAGTTTTAAGCAGTAGCAAAAGTCTGAGACCACCATTTTTTATAATACCTGATGAGGAATATGCGTTCATTACCCAATTTACTAGTTGCAAAGAATATTATACCATTTGATATTTTAATAAATACCGGTAGTCAGAGATTTCCATGCTAGGCAGTGTGGCATATAATAAAAGGCTATATTTGAAGTCAAAGAACCTGATTCAAGTACTGGCTCTGCTGTTTACATGCATGAGCTTAACCTTTCTGGGCCTCAGTTTCCTCATCTGTAAAATGAGGGGGTTGAACTAAATGATTTCTAAGGTCCCTACAGCTCCAGATCTATGACCTTGTAATTATACATGAGCACTATTACCCTTTAAGAGTGATAATGAAGAATCTAAACAAATGCCTTGGGAATTGTAGGCTACAATAACACTAGACTTACTGCATCATACTTGCAACTTTTTCTTTGTTGTCTCTGCAAGTTTTTTGGTGGATTTTTGTTTTTTGCTTTGTTCAGAAGTAAACTGTGTTCTTTGGAAACATTTAAATGGGAAGGACTAACTTTCTTAATAACAAGGGATTTAGTCTCAATGGCTAAAAAATTTTCACTTGTTTCCCTCTTTCTTTTCTTTTCTTTTTTATTTTTCATTTTCAGATCTGTTTCCTCTGGTTACTTTTTTTGTCTGTGGAAGAACTGGCAATCTCAAATAAAAGAAACAATATTGTTGATCTGTCTTAAATTACGGCATTTTTTAAAACGGTTTTTCCATTTAGACAGATTTTGACTTTAGAATCTTTGTTAATGCAATAATTTGCTTTGGTTCTTTCCATAAAGGACATTACTTAATACCTTTAATGACTTTAGTTTGACCTTAAAGCTTTTTAGGACTGTTTCAGAGTATTCAATTTAAGCTGTGAATGCCTACACTCTGAAGCTTACTGTAAAGGAACTAGTCCTACTCACCTGCATCTTGAACCCTGCATGCTCATGGTGGCTCTAGATCCCTCCCCTTCCTGGTTGCAAGGAAATTGCTTCCCATTGCTGCTACTCGGGATACTCTGGTTGGTTCTCCCCATGATTTGATGGTTTTTTCCTGCTGACGTGGTGGCTTTCATTGAGTTTACAATACTTAATAAGAGTTCTAATGAATAAGTATTGTTTGTCAGAAAGGTTCTTTTTTTTAATGGGGTCCATTGCTGGAACATTAGCACTAACAGGTTTGTCTCCTACTGTCTCCCACAGGCTCCTGCCCGGAGACTCTACCCAGCGAAACTCCAACAGCATCGCAGATGGATGGGACCGACTTAGCTTCTCCAATGTCTCCACGAACCAGCAAGAGCCGAATGTCTATGAAACTTCGCCGCTCCTCTGGCTCTGCCAATAAATCCTGAGGAGACAAGCAACTCTGCAGCTTTTTTGAATGATGAACACTAGTCTTGAGCAGTTGAATTAGCACTAAAAATATTTTCCCCCAGAATTTAGCCAGAACCATCACACACATGCTCCTTCCTTGTATACTTATTTTAGAAAACACCAATATTTTATTTGTAACAATATTTTAGCTTCAAGATTGCTCTGGGGTTTTAAGTTACACTCTAAGCTTCCACTGTTTTTGGTGCAGTTTATGTGCTGTACCCTTTAATTTTCAATTATGTCTAAATTGTCGCTTTTAACTCCATGGTTAACAATGAACCAAAATGTAATTGGAGAAAATTCTCACTTATTTATTGTGCCCCCATTGTAACTTTGTTAGCAAGCTAAATATGTACAATTTTTTTAAATGTACAATTTTAAATTTAAGCATTTGTAAAGTCCAAGCAAAAGATGCAAATTTGTTCATGCACGGGATGTGTATAGATTATTTATGTTATGAAAATAAAATAATTACAATAAATGGTCTTTTAGTATTTTAGTTTTCCACTCGAAAATTTTTTTTAGTATTAGGTTTTCTTTCCCAAAACAGTGTGTCGTTCCTAGCCATGTGGGGTAATACCATGACAAATCAAAAAAACGAGAAAAATCACTGTGCTGCACTGACTTATGCTTGCCTTCCGATTATTTTTTATAACATTTCCCTTTTAAAATGGTATCACTGTTCTATGCCATTCTGTTTTGAAATTGTGGCCCTGATCATCTGGCCATCAGATCTCAATGGATCAATAGTTTTTTTCTTATATATGGAAAAAGAAGTATTTTTCCAATGTAACTTCCTTGCTCAAAATTATGTGTACTACTAAAGAAGATAAGGGAATATTATCCAGGAGTCATACTTTAATCTATTGTTAATATTGAGCTAAGAGGTGTGGATTAGTACACAATTCATTCCTCCAGAGGTATTTTCCTACAACAGATGAGCTGCTCGTATTTTGTGTTGAGTAGCATCTCCTAAGGAAATGTAGCATGGCATTGGTTCTAACTGCATGTGTAAATACATCATACAGGCAACCACAGAAATATAAATTATGTATGGTCATTCATGTAGTATCTACAGATTTGTAATTGTTAAAGAAAAAGATGACAATATTTAATAATACAATAAAAAAATTATTCTTACCAATTCCTGTTCTTGAGTGTTGATTGAGCTTTAATGTTTTGTGCATTTTAGGTATCAAGTAGAGATGATCTTATTTCTGTGATTAATAGACAGTAAAGCATGAATTTAGTT
Organism: Pseudochirops corinnae; assembly: GCA_028646515.1. Lineage (NCBI taxonomy): Eukaryota > Metazoa > Chordata > Mammalia > Diprotodontia > Pseudocheiridae > Pseudochirops > Pseudochirops corinnae. Next base: position 9,563,495 of record CM053589.1, on the reverse strand, counting down.
TATCGTCTCACTTAAAAATGGATCTGAATTCTCTTTCTAGGGGTGTACTTTGAACCCAGTTCACAAGACATCTCTGTAATCTAAGACTGCCCACAGTGACTTCTCTCGCGACAGTTTGAGTTATGCCAATAATCGTCTCAGTTGCTTGACACTTCAATTTCTCAAATAAACTTTGTTAATGCTGCTCCTTCATGTGATAAACCAAAACTTCAAAGAAAAAAGGGTTAATTATTCGGTTTTTATAAGAGAATAATTCAAATCTTGCTGGTTGTCAGAAACTGACATTTTTGGGTTTTTGCTGGTAAGCAGAAATAAAAATTGAAAAGACAAAGAAAGCCCCCTGTTTAGCTGTGGAAAATAGCTTTATTAGAGGAAGTGCATTAGACTGTAGTGGAGTTCAAAAAGTTAAGGAACAAGCTGAAATAATCCAGAAGACTCCCCTAAGGTGAAGACTTACGGAGAGAAGTCACTCATTTCCAATGTGCTCTCAAAAAAAAAAAACACTAGGAAGCTAGGATAGTATAAGAATAGTGAAATAATTGCTTTTGAACAAGTAAACCATAAAATCCTCCAGTTTAAAAAAAAGCATTCAAAATAAAACCAAATTTGGACCTATAGTATTAACCTTTTTTAAAAAAAAAAGGAAGGTGGAAGGTCAGTATTCCAAAGGAAGATTAACTTTCTAGAGACTAAGCCAATATTTAATTGGGAAATGTTTACAGAGTCTCCATTTTCCCCTGGAATTTAGATTATTTAAAAGGAAAATTATGCCAGTCTGTATTTATAATGATTTCTGCCTTTTCTCTTGCCCCCTGTGTCTTTCAGGGGGTTGGTTCTAAATGCTACATGTAAAGGCAAGGACAAACAGCACACAAGACACAAGCTAAGCATATTTATTTGGTGAGCACCATACACCTCTGACTAATAGAAGCAAGGACAAGGATGTATAGAATGTACATTGATCATGGTTTACAAAAAGCAATTCAAAAGCCACGGAGTTTTGAAAAAAAAAGAAAAGGTGTTAAATGAATTGCCTTTCAGTTTTGTGGTGGATTACATGTTATTGTAGGTTCATATTTAGTACAAGAAATGAAATTACCAACAAAAATGTTACACAAATTGCGTGAAATGTTACTAAAGAGTTAAAATTCTAACTTCAAGAAACCAGTATAATGTGTTTTTCTTTTGGTTATTTTTAAATAGTTAATTAAGCAAGTTTACCTTACACAAAAGTGAGGGGACAAGGGGAGTGTACCTCAAGTCGAAACAATCTTTGTTGAAGTCAGCACTTTCCCCACTTTCTTTGGGGTGGATGAGTTTGATGGAATTGGGAAGGGGGGGATGGGGGCAGGATTTTTACTGGGAACTAAAGACCTGAAACAAAAGCCCTCTGAATTTTCACTTAAGCTCAGTTTTGCCCACAGCCACAGCTCGCTTGACACCTTGCATCTTCATTGTTTTCTGCAAGTTTGGCACCAATTACGTCTATTTTTCTATTCACAGAATGTATAGTGAAAATTTATCTGAGCCCATTCAGAGAGAAATTATATGGGTGCCTGCTATGACAACGGAAGCAAAATCAGTAATAACCGCGTTGAGTGGCTTTAAAAAGAAGGAAAGAAAAAGTCCTTTCTAGACACAGAGAAGTCTTCATCGAGACTTTCCATAAGAATTAACAAGTCACATAGAATTTTTTTGGGCCTCCAGTGGTTCAGCTCCAGGAAGCTTTTAGGAAAGAAAAGGAGGTAAGGAAAGAGAAGGTGGGGGTGGGGCACTTTTACCAGTTGGTCCCGAAGCGGTTCACAATGTCCATTTCTTCCTGTCCCTGTCCTAATCTTGTTTCTCTGCGTACTCAGCAACCGGGTCTTAGTGGCATCTGGAGCAGCAACACCTGCCGGCTTTCCGAAGGGTGACATTTGTTGATATGTCGGGTTAGACCCAAGGAACTGAAGAAGGTGGACGGACAGTGCTTGCATGGAAAGATCTGTTGAGTATCTCCGTCAGCTCCTCTACCTCCATCTGACCCCTCTGGAGGAGCCCCGGCTAAAGCAGGCAATAGCATTTCCTCCCGCATTGCGTGCCACAACCGGTGCTTGTCTCTGATGTCGGCCGAGGGGAAGTGCGCCCCGCAAAGTGGGCATGGGAAAGCCAGCTGCAAGCTCTGCTCAGTACCGTAGCCAGGGGTCAACGCTCGTGCTGACCCCGCCTGATGAGTGCCCAAGTGCTTGCGCAAGTAAGCTTGACGGCGGAACTTCTTATGGCAATACGGACACAAGAAAACCTCAGATACCCCTTCTCCTGGACTCTTTCCTGTACCCTGGACGCGACGCCCCGACTCCCTTTCAGTATATGGGCCCTGTGGTAGCTGGGGCTCAGGGTGCTGAGCGACCTTGACGTCCTGGCGGCGGGTAGAAGTAGAGTCGGAACTGTCCTGATGCTGATCAGTCCGGGAGCTGTCCCGAATAAGAGGGTGCTGACCTTCAGTCCTTTTCTCTCTGCTGTTTTCCTTACCCTCTGGCAGGAAAGGTGCGATGCTACTGCAATCAGGAGACAATGAGGAGGAAGAAGAGAACGAGGGAAGAGCTTTCCCGTCCCCGGGGACAGTAGTGGCAGCATTGGCAGGACGTGGCTTGTGCCACCGACGGTGGGAGGCTAGATTGGCTGGGCAGCTGAAGACCTTGTCGCATTCGGGACAGCGGTACTCAACTCTCACTATGCGGGAGCATCGGTGCTGGGCCAGCGCAAAAGGGTCTGCGTACTGTTCCTTGCACAGCTGGCAAATGAATTCACCCAGAGGCGTTCGGCTGCCTTCAAGGCCTCGGGATGGGGTCCCAGGCACCTCCTCCTTGATTTTCAACCCCAGGACTGGGGATGTGGTAACTTCATCCGCGAAGCTCAACCTCCTCATAGCCTTTGGCTTCTTGGCACCTGGCACTGCTGTCCCAGCCACTAACACTGACATGGGTCCAGGAGATCCCTTGTCACGACGGTCGCCACCAGTACCCCGCTTCAGTCCTTGAAGAGTGACAGTGAGGGGAGCTGAGTCTGGCTTTGGAGCAGCTTCTGGGAAAGGTGCCAGAAGTGGCATCAAAAGCTGCTCCACCGAAGATGGGGCCGACGAGGGTGCCACAGTGGAAGAGAAAGCAACCGCGGCTGTGGTGCCTCCGGGGAAGGACTCAGCCGAAGCAGGAGAACTGAGGCAGCGCTCCAGAAATGTCCCTCGCATCTCCGCACCCGCCGGCTTAGCTGGGCTGGGACTGGGACCAGGGGTCGAGCCTCCGCCCAGCCCCCACTCAGCGCTTTCCCGCCGGCCTAGTCCGCTACCTCCTCCGGTCCCTAGGCAGGACGAAGCGCGCACGGGAGCTGACAGTCGCGAAACCGCCTCCCTCTCCTCCTTTTCTACCTTTTCCAATGAGAATTCCAACCGCTCCGTACCCTTCACGCTTCCTTGGGGACTAGGGGAAGCTGCTCTACGGAAAGGAGGCGCCTCTTGCGGCCCCAGCAGCTGAAAGTCCCTTTCCACCCGACGCACGCGGTAAGAAGCTCCCAGCCTCTTGGTTCGTTTCACCAGAAAGCCCCTCGGCATGATGGGGTTGGGAGAATGTGAGAATTAAACTGAGAGCGAAGGGGAAAAGTGAGGGGTGGAGGCTGCAGGACTAGAGACTGGAGCAGGACGTTGCTACAGCCGTCATGTTCCGGCCTTTATAGATGAGACGCCAGCTGGGCAGAGGGGGCAGTCAACCTCGCTCTGGGATGGGAAGGTGCTGCCCAATCAGGACTAGAAACCTGTGCCGGAAAAGGGGGGAGGGGGGCTGGCAGGGTCTCAGTTCGCAGCTGCCCAGGCTGCCTACCTTGGTGGTTGGATAAGCACCCGAGGGGAGGGGGAAGAGCTAGACTGCTTCGCCACGCCTTCCCCGAGTTCAAACAGCATTATCTCCCTCGTCCAGCAAAATCAGTTACTTGTCAGTCCAGGGTTAGAATGATACCTATCTAGGACGGCCTGTCAAACTAATTCAGAGTGGAGGTGAAGGCGCGGGAAACCCGCGGGAAGGTAAGCCTGTTAATGTGTGTGGGAGGTACGAAGCCCTCAGCCTTCCTTCCCCCACCTTCTTAGCCGGCCCACGATTACAACCTCAGGTCTCTCTGCTCCTGGCCCTCCTTCCTTCTCGTTGACAAAGAGAGTCTCGTTAACCCCTGGCAGTTGGAGCCTCTTTACCCTACCGCAGCTTGGCCCCGAGAGAAACACGGAAGAATTTCTAGAGATGAGAAAGAGAGGGGAATTCCCCCTACTCTTCCAGCACCTCAGGTCTCTGAGAAAGAATTGAGGTGTAGGCGTTGCGACAGAAGAAGCCTCAGAGAAGAAGAGACATGCCCATGTGGCCATGGGCGGCATTTGGGTTCCTTTTTGTGACTGATAGGAAGGCCTAGTCAGCCTAGAATGTCCTTTGACTGAGCCGGTAACAGGGTATTTGGTGGTTTATATTAGCAAAAGAACGAGGGAAGAGTAAAGGAAAGGAGATCGCAGGGTATCTGTGGGAAGCTTAGAAGAAGCCGTGGGTATATTAGTACCAGGTGAAATATCTCTCTGCTTGCACTGAACTAATAGAAGGGAAACAACAGAAAAGCAGAGTGAATTAACCTGCTGATCTGTTCTAAATTTGCTGTTGAAGCATGTCTCACATCTATCATTGATTGAGACTACCCCTCTCTGATAGCATGAGAATTTATTTGTGATCAAGGGTGCTCAGTGTGGAGATTGTGCTTCCTATCAAACCTTTAAGGCTCAAGAAACTAGACATTTCAGTGTCTTATTAGTGAAGGAATACAGTATATCTGATGTATCTTGTGAGGGGAAGGGGAGAGTACTGAGTAACTCTTTCTCAGATAAGGATATTTCCCTGTTCATAGTTTACTCTTGTTCCTCACAAAGATATGTCTTAGCACCTCATCTGCTTTATAGCACCAGTTAGTCCATAAATAAACATTTGTTAACGTTTATTATGTACAAATAAACTACATACAGGATAATCAACAGAGAGGGAAGACACTAGGAAGGAAACAACCATTTATTAACCGCCTACTATGTGCAAGGAACTTTGCAAATATTGCCACTTCTGAATCCTCACAATACCCCAGGAGGGAGGTGCTTATATGAATCCTATTTTATAGTTGAGGAAAACTGAGACAGATGAAACTCAGTGATTTTCCAGGACCATATGGGCCGGTAAATGTCTGAAGCTCCATTTTATTCAATGTCTTCCTGACTTACAAGCCCATTGCTCTACTCACTACACCACCTAGCTACCACAAGATTTAAGAGGGATCATGATGGGGGGATATGTCCAACAGGGATCATCTACCTACAGATGGTAGAATTTTAGCTGGGATTGGAAGAAATCCAGAGAAGTCAGAAGACAAAGATGAAAAGGGAAAACATTCCAAACATGGGTGACAGCCAGTGAAAATGTCCCAGAGTTAGGAGATGGAGTATCTTGTTCAAGAAACAGCAAGGAGGCCAGCGTCACTAAATTGCAGAGTATGTGGGAGAGGTAAGGTCAAAGATGATTAGAAAAGTTGGGGAAGCAGGTAATGAAGAGCTTTGAATGCCAGAGGACCCTGGCAGTGGTGGAATCACTGGAATTTATTGAGTAGTGGGGGTGACATAGTTAGACCTGTGCTTTAGGAAGATTGCTTTGACAGTTGAGTACAAAATAGACTGGAATGGGGACAGACCTGTAACAGGCAGACCAACCAGCAGGCTATTGCAATGGTCCAAGTGAGAAATGGTAAGTACCAGCACCAGGATGGTGGAAGTGTCAGAAGAGAGAAGGCTAATATTGAGAGATGTTATGAAGGTGAAACTGATAGACTTTGCAGTAGACTGGATATGGGGGAAGGGTGTGAGAGTGAGGAGTTGGGGTGGCACCTAGTTTTGAAGAGTGAGTGACTGGGAGGATGGGGGGTACCTTCAATAGCAATAGGGAAATTAGGAAGATGGGATGCTTGGGCAGCAGGGAAACAATGAATTCAGTTTTAGACATGTTGAGTTTGATGCCCCTGGGACATCCAATTCGATGTCCAACAGGTAATGAGGTTAATAGAGAAATTGGGGTTGATTAAATAGTTTTGAGAATCACCTGTATAATAATTGAATCCTTGGGAACTGCTGAAATCACCAAGTGAGATATTATAAAGGGAGAAGAGAAGAGGTCCCAGGACAGAACTTTGTGGGACACCCATGGTTAGCATGTGTGACCTGGATTAAGATCCACATGTTAGGGGCAGCTAGGTAGTGTAGTGAGTAAAGCACCAGCCCTGGAGTCAAAAGGATCTGAGTTCAAATCCAGTCTCAGGATACTTAACATTTACTAGTACTTCTTACTCACTCCTCCTCACCCCTTTATCCTTGTTGGTATGGTTGTCTACTGATATATCCAGGACACGTGAGATCATTTTCCCTCATTTTCCTTTCATTTCTCCCACCAGTTTCTTCTTCCCCTCTTTCCATTCTTTTCTTAAGATCATCAAGACAGAACAGAACAACTCTCAGGCTCTGTCTAATTGGACTCCCTTCTACAAACTCTGAGAAGGGAGTCCAAGGCTCAGAAGGGACATATGTAGCATTTCCCAGTGTATGAATATAAGCAGTTTATCTTTGTTTACTCCTTTATCATTGTTTATTCATGTTTCATTCATGTGCCATTTTTATGTTTCCCTTAACTTCTGTGTTCGAACTTTAAACTTCCTCCACAGTTCTATTCTTCTCATCAGGAATGCTTAGAAGACCACTATTTCTTTAAAGATCCATTTTTTCCTCTCTACCATCATATTCAGTTTTGCCGGGTAAATTAATCTGTAAGCCAATATCGTTTGCTTTCTGGACTATTGTATTCCCCACTCCTTTATTGCGATAGTAGCTAAATTATGTGTGATCCTTACTGTGACTGCTCAGTACTTGAATTTTTTGTTCACTCTGCTTGCAGAATTTTTTCTTTGACCTGGAAGTTCTGGATTTTAGCTATGATGTTCCTGGGAGTTTTCATTTTGGGCTTTCAGGAGGCAACTGTTGAAATCTTTCTACTTCCACTTTGCCCTATGGTTCTAAGAGATCTCCATAGTTTTCTTTTAAGATTTCTTGAAATAGCATATCTGGGCTCTTTTTTGTTCATGGTGTTCAGATGGTCCAATGATTTAAGAATCATTTTGTAAGCATTTTTTTCTTAGTATATTTTTCAGATCAATTGTTTTTGTTACAAAATATCTTATATTTTCTCCTATTTTTTAGTCTTTCAATTTAAAAAAAAATATTTCTTGATGCCTCATGAAGTCATTGACTTCTATTTGACATTCAAATTTTCAGGGAGTTTGTTGCTAGGGCAAGGTTTTGTACCTGTTGTTGATAAGTTGTTGATGCCCTTTCCAGCTCTTTCTTTCATGATTTTAATTTCTTTTACATTTTTTTCCCCTCAGGTGCTTCATTCCATTTATAAAAACATGCTTTAATTCTTTTTTAAAACTTGCTTTATCTCTTCTAGGAATTCTAGTTGAGTTTATGCCCAAGTTATGTTTTTCTCTGAAGCCTTGCTTGTATATGTTTTGGATTCATCCTTTTTGGTTTACTTGAGTCTTTCTGGCAACATAATAGCTCTTTATAGTAAGATTCTTTTTTTGTTTGTTTGTTCTTCCAGCCTGCTTCCCGATTTAATGTTAGGTCTGGGTTCTGCGGTACTTCTAGAGGTAAGGTCTGGGCTGGTCCTGTTGCTGCTTTATTGAGCTATTGAATGTTGTCTTATTCCAGGATCTCAGGTGCAGTCTGGGGAACTGCAAGCTTTCAGGATCCCAAATTGGTCTGATCTAGGCAATGTCTTATTGGTGCCATTCTCATCTGAGCTTTTCAGGTTCCAGACCTGGGTCTGGTCTCTGAAGGGGAAAACTGTTGATGGACACAGTTCCTCTCAGTCAGCTGGAAAACTCTGTTGGTTGAGAGTGATAGAATTGTAGACTCCCCTTTTGGGTGGGGTGGGGGAGGGGGGATTCCTGTCCTGGTTATTCCTCTGCAAATTGGATTAGATGCTGGAACAGAGACCTTTCTTTGAAATCTCCTGAATTCAGAATCAAACTGTTATTGCTTCTGCTGCCTCTACTCACTTCTGAATTTTCTTCTTTATAGTTAGATTGAACAGGAGCTCTCCACCCAAAATGCCATTCTCCTGAGCAAGTTCCCTTCTTAATCTGCCCTGGTTCCATAATCCAGAGTTGGGTAGTGTGCAACAAAGCTGCAGCATCTCCCCCATCTCAGTGCCCAAGTATTGGTTTGGGGCTGTCCCAGTACAGACTTGGGATCTCCTCTTGCCCGGGTACATAGCCTTTCCTCAGGTACTACAGTGCTCATGCATCAACTGTACTGGATTGGACAAAGAACCCACTGTGACCCTTTCTGGGTTTGCCCATCAGGATTTGGTCTAATGCATTTTCTAGATATGTTTGGATGAGTTTGTGGAAGAAAGCCCCCACCACACTGCTTCTTATAGACCCACTAAATTGCTCTGCCCTTTGTCCTAGACATCTCAAGCTCAACATGTCCAAAATGAAATTTGTTATTTTCCACCCAAACCCTCCCCTCTTCCTAATTTTCCAGTCACTTTTAAGGGCACCATCATCCTTCAGTCACCCACACTCCAAACCTAGGTGCCATCCTTGACTCCTCCTTCTCTTTCATTCTCGATCTCCAACCTATTGCCAGTTTTGCTTTCACAATTATCTCTCCCATAAGCCTTCTTCTCTCCTTTGGTACCTCTACCATCCTGATGTAGGCCCTCATCACTCCTGGCCTAGATTATCGTTCTTTGTCCTTCTTCAGAGAGGACCAGTGTGGCATCCGAGTTGAGAAAAAGTTATAAAATACAGTAATAAGTGAAAAGCCATAAAAACTTAAAACTCCCTGAAAGGTAGAAGCCTGAACATGGTGACCCATTTACAATCATAACTTAGATACTGAATTATGTTTTAGACACAGAGTTATAACTTAAGATATTATGACCTATGAACCCCAAAACAAGAATATTGTGACGTAGATGTGACCAGGACATGATAGATACACAAACTTATGTTTGGACATAACATTGGCATAACTCAAGTAGAAAACAGAAAACATCCCCCAGTCAGTAGTGATGCACTCTCTAGCTCCTTCTGCCTTTATCTGTTTTCTATAATTACCATGGAGATTTTGGGGATTCTTTAGTGGGGATTCACTGACTGGTCTAGCTGCCGCCCCAGATTGAGGGTGATTAACATCTTGGCAGGGATCCATCTCACTGCCCCAAATGTAAGTAACCCAAATTGATTAAGCTGCTACCTATAATCAATCTGGAGCTCTTTGGCCTCTTCCTTTGGTATAAAAAGAACACCCCACGATTATAAGTGAAGTACAGGGATCCCTGGGCAGGGGGATTCCAGATCTTATAACCAGTGACATCACTGGTGATAGCTTGACTGGTGGGTGAATCAGATTTAAGTGAGGCAGAGTTGCACAAAGTCATTAGCCTCATTCTTCCAGAATCATTAAAGCCAATGACAGGACAAAAGGCAAGACAATTGGCAGTGGCCCAGGATGCAGTGTATGACCTTAGTGTCTGCAATGTCTGACCAAGCTCAAAAATCCCATAGCACCTGCTTCAGCCTCCTTCGTGGCCATTGGAACAAATCATTCTCATCCACCCATTCCACCAGGGGAAGTCTTCACATGCTTGCGGTAGACATCCTCTAACTTACCAACCAGTCTGATGGCTGTCAATGAACCTCAACCTGATTTGACCCAACTGCAGAGACAGTCTTACTGGGTTGTGGCTGCTGTGCATGCTGCAGCTCCCTGGAGTTATAGTTGAGGGCTACATGGCAGGTGAACACTAAAGATGGAAGAGCAGCCCTGAATAGGGCTCAGCAAGCCCTTCCACCAGAGGGGCTAGTCCTCCCTGAATACCCCCTCTACCCCCTGGACTATTGTAACAGCCTTCTGGTTGATCTGCCTGTAACAATTCTCTCACTACTCCATTCTATCCTCCACTCAACTGTCAAAGTAATCTTCCAGAAGTACAGGTCTAACCATGTCACCCCACTACTCAATATGTTCTCGTAACTCACTGTGACCTCTTAGATCCTCTGTCTGCCATTCAAAGCTCTTCGTAACCAGCCTCCTCCCCTCAACTTTTCTGTTTTCTTGTACCTTACCTCTCCCTCACACTCTGCCAGGCACTGACACTGGCCTCTTTCCTGTTTCTCAAATAAGATACTCCATCTCCTGACCATCTCCCATACCTGGAATGCTTCCATTTCACTTCCTCAACCCCTGAATTCCCTGTATTCAAGTTTCAGCTAAAATCCCACCTTCTACAGAAAGCTTTTCTGGATCCCCCTCAATTCTAGCACCTTCCTTCTGTTCATTATTTCCAATTTATTGTGTGCATACATCTATACGGCTTGTTACACACATATGTATAAATACACATATACTATACATACATACATGTGTGTATCTTGTTTGTACATGGAGATTCACATGTTATTTCTTTCATTAGACTATAAGCTTTTCGATAGTAGGGATTTTTTTTTTTTTTGCCTTTCTTTGTATCCCCAGCACACAGTACTTGGTACGGAGAAGACTTTAATTTCATTGACCAACCGCCAATTAAGTGTTTTATCACTCTCACATGTGTCTGTTCCAGGGCTACATGCCTTCTAGCTTCAGAGCAACCTGATGAATTCTTCTCTTTTCCTTTAACTTTAGATCACCCAAAAATGCTGTACCTGAATAGGAAGGAAGTAAAGAGACTTTTTTATTTTTATTTTTATTTTTTAAATTTTAACTTTTATTCATTTTAGTTTACATCATTCATTTCCATGAGATTTTGAGTTACAAATTTTCTCCCCATCTTTCCCCTACCCACCACCCCAAAATAGCCATCCCATTGTATAACCCCTCCCCCAATCTATTCTCTCCTATGTCTTCCCC
>CM053589.1:9535700-9551987 GCA_028646515.1 Pseudochirops corinnae | reverse complement strand
ATATTTCACACAGATCTCAGTGCTATTCTGTCAGAAAAACTCAAGATCCAGACTTACCTAGCAAAGATGTGACTCATACCCCTAGAAGGGAGGATTGGAAGCATGTTGAGATGGGAAACTACCACCCATTTCAAGAACTGAGGATCTTTCATATTCAGAAGATAGCCACCAGTGCTGGAAATGCCCATCTCTCAAGATACTCAACTGGTTCTGCCTTCCACACAGAGTTCAAGGATAACAACAGAGGGGGCAGTGAAGTACTTTTAATGTTATTAGCTCAAGGGAACACACTGAAAGCATCATTAGCAATGATTGTGCCTCAATATCTTCTAATTAAAAAACATCCCCCAAACTGGCTGTTCTTCCCTCTACACCTCTGGCTTAAAGAGTAAACTAAAAACATTTTTCTCACCACTGAATTCACTTCTAAGTGCAGCATATCGAATGGATAAGTTGCTCCTTTGCTTGTAGCTGCCAAGCTGATTCACTACTGGAATGCAAGAAGTAGACAGATCCTGAGTGCTGGCTCTTTCCTGGGTTTATTCACTGTCTAGTTATCTGGTAACTCTTCTGACCTCTCAGGATCTCACAAGGCACTGTATCAAAGAAAAGGAAACATAAACAAAAGGTGGCCCCATTCTAGACACATGGAGGCCATGTACTCAAAGGCTAGCTCAGTGGGAACACCTGTGTATGATATGAAGCGGAAGACAGGGCTCTCATTCTACGTTACTTGTGTAGGTACCCATGTGGTTGTCACTAGGCAGAGCAAGCTATTCATGCTTGAGGGACTGGCCCTCCCTCCTTCCTAACTTCACTATTTCTGTAAAGGACGCCACCATCCTCCCAGACATGAAACCCAGGTGTCATCCTTGACTTCTCACTATCTCTCCTTCTTCACTGTTGCGAAGGCCTGTAGATTTCACCTTTGCAGCATCTCTCCAATACGCCCCTTTCTCTGCCCTGATACCGTCACCACCTTGGTGCAAGCTCTTATCACCTCACACCTAGATACGGTAATAGCCTGGTGGTGGGTCTGTGTACTACAAGTCTCTCCCCACTCCAATCTATCCTGATGTTCAGTCACAAAAATTATTTTCCTGAATACATATTGGATCCAACCATGTCACTCCCACACTCAATAAACTACAGTTTCAAAACTCCAGAATGAAATGTAAAGTCCTCTATTTGGCATTCAAAGGCTATTATAATTGAGCTCTCCCCTCCCCTTTCTAGTCTTCTGACATGTCCTACTCTTCAATCCACACAATCCTCAGTTCAGTGCAATTCTCTGAACAAGACTCTGTCCCTCCATTCTGTCCTCCATGCCTGGAATGCTCTCCCTCCTCATCTCCACCTCCCAGCTTCCCTGGCTTCCTTGAGTCTTAACTAAAGTCCCATCTTCCATGGGAAGCCTTTCCCAATTTCTCATATTCTAGTGGTCCCCTCTGTTCATTATTTATTTTCTTGTATATAGTTGGTACATTTTCATTTGTTTGTCATCTCCCCTGTAACACAAGAGCTCAGCTCCATCACAGATTCACCAGATCTGGGCAGACTTAAAGGACAGTGGAGTCCCAAATAAGGGGTTATATTGCTTTATTCTCGTGTTGGTCAAGGAGACAAGGGGTGGGCACATCTGTTCCTACAGCATCCAGCTAATCACTCATGTCTCAATGGCGGCACACTGAGACAAGCACAGAGAACATTTCCATTCACTGACCAGTGCTCACTTGATCAATAGAGGAGCACACAAAGAAGGCAACATGCCAACCATAAGCTCAGAAGGTTTTCAGTAACTTTGGTTATATCATGATGAGTTAGTATAGAGCAGACACTGTTTACAGGTTAAGTTCAAATGTTTATATTATCTCTGGTTATATAATAATTAACAAACACAGTGGGGCTGTTTACAAGCCATGATCCTAGGAACTTGGATCTTAAAAAAAAACAAAACAGATCCGTGTCACCTTACACACATCCCCATTAAATTGTGAGCTCTTTAAAGGCAAGGACTATCTTTTTTCTTTCTTTGTATTCCCAGCACTCAGCACTGTGTCTGGCAGTCTGGCACATAGTAGGCACTTAATAAATGTCTCAATGACTGATGATTAACCATCTATTGTTAGAAAAAGAGTACTAGAATAAACAGTAGCCAAAGAATGGCCAGAAACATTGGGGATAAAGTGTACCTGCTGTGGGATTGTGCTGACTGGTCACAATAAGGAACCAGAGCTTTCCTTCTTTAACTCTTTCTGTTTACCAAGAAGGAAGCAAAAATTCCAAAAGAGTGAGAGGAATTAACAGCATGTGGCTTCTCCCTTGTGCAGAGCAGGGAAAGGAGGAGTTTTTCTTTACAAGCAAAAGGATTCATCTCAGCCATCCTGATCTATTAGGTTCAGTGCTTACCCTCTGGTCTTGACACAGCTGTGAATTAACAGTGGGAGCTTTGAATGCACTAACAACAGATTATTTAAGGAGAAAGTATGTAGTAAGAGTAAGTCTTACTACCTTAATAAAATAGTTTGTCAATTTAGTATAACTGATTCTATATTGCTTTAAGCCTCCATTTTGTGACCAAGCTATAATGTGTAAGCCAACCCCAAAGCCCATAGGTATGAGATTCTTTCCTTATCGGTAGAGATCAATGCCCTGTACTTGTACTAGGAACACAGAGGAGTAGGTGAGAGCAGGAGAGACAAGACCTCCTTAGTTCTTCAGATGGTCTTTGAATCACTCGTGGGGGTTAAAATTGTCCAACCTACTATAAAAGAGACTGAGGCAAAGCTCTGAGCCTATGGCACTTTATTAAACCATCCACGGTCCCATCTAATGAAGAGGACCTTAGATTTTCCTCATAATCTGAACTACCCCATTCTTCCAGGACCTTGTATTTACAGAATCTGATACCCAAATATGCAAAAGAGGCATGGTAAAATACAAAATCTCATTGACTGACATATGACATGTAAGCTAAAATAAGCAAAAATGAATTGTCACAAGTTGGGTGAAGCAAGGGATATCTCTGCTGTCTGGATGGTCACAAGATGGATGAGCTCTTCCTTAGGTTAGGCAGGAGGAGATGGTACAAGCTATCCAGATACTTCAAAAACATGTGGCGGGAGTGGGAACTTTCTGTACCATGCCACTACCCAAGCTTGGTTTGATCATGCAACTTGGGTAAAACAGGATGAAGATATCTTTGTCAGCATTCTTGTGGTTGCACAAGTGTATCAGCACGCACCCTAGCATACCCAGGATGGCTGCTAGCACAGATTCTTAGATCTGCTTTTCTAAAGGAAAGCAACTCAAATTAGGTTAACAGTCTCACTTTAATCAATCAAACATTTATCATTTACCTAGTTCAGGGGGAAAAAGTCAGCACCCTGAACTTCAGAGAATACAAACAGAAATTACAAGCAGACAAAGAAACAGATCAGCAGACGGGCTTCCAGCATCTGACCATTACGTCCATACCTATTCAGTTACCAGAAAGGGAAGCACCAACATCAGGGTTTTTCAAGGGGGGGCCTCAACAGTTTCCCAGACTCTCGTCTGGTCAAATCACACAACTCTTCTCAAAGTGAGCCCCAAAGCAAAACCTCACATCAGGGCGTATATATAGCCTTCTCCTGGATTGGAGAATGTCACAGCCCTCTTGACCCACTGCCCAATCACAAAGCTACAAGGCACGGGCATTCCTGGAAAACAAGCCTGGCGCCACAGGTTCCACGTGACCACATTCAGCCTATTAGGGAACAGAGTATACTTTCAAATAAGGGAAGGTTCTCAGAGTCATGTAGCCACTTTAGCAAAGGGCCTAGGGGCAGGGAAGATCTTTAGATTCCCATAACAACAAGTGAGTTCCATAGCTGTTGATCAAGTAATGAACATTACGTTAAAGCTTGATGGCTATTATAAGGTCTTTCTATTAGAATCTACATGTCTGTTTGACCTAAACAAAGTGTGGATTAATATATTGCTTATTCTTATATCTATTATTAAGTGAGTGACTAGATATGTATTACTAGATGAATATATTAAAATAATTACTATCAAAAATCATAATGAACTAATATAAAAAGTTCGGGGATTTTTCCTTTTTGGGGTCCAGATCCAAAACATATGGTCTTTTCCTTTTGGGGGTTCACATCCCATCCCCTTCATGATAGTCAAGGGCAGTAGCGATTGGCTGAAAGAAATGAATGCTGAAAACTAAAAATAAATAAATTAATTTTTTTTTTAAAGAGAAAAAGATTTGGAGATTAGCCAGAAGACCCTCTGAGGGAGACACTAGGCCTCTGGCTGGGCAGAAAGGAAACGTCATTTAGTCAGACAAGACGAAAGTCTTTGGACCCTCTGAAATGTCAGTGTGTTGGTGGTCTGCTTGGTATTGTTTGCAGGCTTTGATGAATTAAGTTTGACTACACGCATTGAGAAGTATAAATCTAATTAGAGTTTTTGTCCCCGTAGTTAGCATATGTAATCATAAATCGTACAGGCATCTGCCCAACATTACAGAGTTGAAAAGCACATTCTGCAAAGGACCATGTAGCTTCAAAACGGAAGCAAGCCTACCTTCCACCCTGAGCCACAGTCTTCTCTTTTTCTTTCTCAAGTTTCTTCAGATTCTTTGCAAATCATGCAGGAAACCTCCCACTCCCCAAATCCCAGTTCATGCCGGGCCCTGGGACGCAATTTCCACACAGAACCCACTAGGTGGTGGTGGTAAGCAAAGAAGGTTGAGCATATCTCTAAATTGCCCAATTTACTCTCCCTCCCTTTCCAAAGGTATGGCTGTCTTTTTGAAATCAGTATTCTCTCCTCTTCTAGGGGAAAAGGGAAAAATAGATCATTTGCTCATTTTAACTCCTCATGGACTTTCATGACTTTTAATCGGCTCATTTTTTGTTTTGTTTTGTTTTTAACTCTAAGGATCTGAGTTTCAAATTCCTGACCCAGGCTGGTACAAGTCTAAAGCTCTCACCTTCTTTCTCTCTAAACCTTATCTGAACGAGGTAACTATCACAAACAGTTTGGGTTAAAGTCAGACAATAGATTTAAGTAGAAAGGTGATAATGTAAGACTAAAATAGGAAACAGGAAGCAAATTCCCCTACTCTTTGCCTGGGAGTTATGTGCACCTAGATTGCTAATTTTGTGCTTCCTCCTGCCCAGTGTTTCCTCAACCCCAGAAAGTGATCAGCCCCCATCCCTTTTCTTAGCCTCTTTTTGCAGTCATCCCTTCAGGTCCTCCGACTTGCTTTTTTCCCTAGTTCTAATCCACAATCCCTGTAACCAAAAGTTGGGGATGGGGTAGGGCTGAGATTGGGATACTGACATAGTCTATTCTAGGGGTAGGGAATCTACGGACACATATGGCCTTCTAGGTCTTTGGGTGTGGCCTTTTGAGTGAGTCTAGGTTTTACAGAACAAATCCTTTTATTAAGGGGATTGATTCTGTGAAGTCTGGATTCAGTCAAAGGGTCACACCTGAGGACCTAGAGGGCCACATGTGGCCTCAAGGCCCCAGGTTCCATACCCCTGGCAGTGGGTAGTGTCATTCATCCAAGTTCCTTAAACGCTCTTCAGGTGTGGCTAAAGACAGGTTACATTTGAACCTCAGCCTGGGGGGAAAAATTATAAGTTCTTACAAAATCAGCTGTTGTATACTTTGGTATTTGCAACTATAGATCAGAAACCATAAAAATAAATATCAATACTTAAAAGGACAATGATAATGTAATTACCCCAGATCATTATCTCAAGGCACCATAGCTAATATGCTTCAATAGTACTTGCTATAGCCACCGCACAGCACAAAGCACTGCTTGTCACCTGGCCATTCTCCACCATGCCACCTCTGCTCTCCAAACTGGAACTCAGCTCAGCGTCTCCTAGAACTACATGGTCTCCTTTTCACCCAGTCAGTTTCTGCTCAGCTGCCTCCTCCCTGTCTCTCTGTCTCTCTGTCTCTCTGTCTCTCTCTCCCTCCCTCTCTCTCTCTCTCTCCCTCTGTCTGGGTAGGTCCTGCTCCACACTGAAGTTCACAGGCAGTTCCTGCTCCACACTGAAGTTCACAGGGTCCAGCACATCTCAAAACCTTCACAACTTCTGTTCCCAGGAACTCAAGGATCAACCAAAACACAAACAAACAAAATATTATCCTGGTCATGCTTCTTCAGTCCTCCGGCAGTTCGGCTGGCCCTAGGACCCAGAAGAAATCTCAGCCTTCTAGGTGGCCTTCTTGGCAGCAACTTCTGCCTTCACCTGATTCTGGTCTCAAGAAAACTCCAACTCAGTTCTCAGTTCAGCAAGTAACAGCCCAGCTCCCAGATGCTGGGAAAATTCTGCTTCCTCTACCAGGAGCCCTCCAGGAGAAAAATTCTAATTCTGACTGTCTCTCTCTGGGGCTCTTCTTATACACACAAAGCATTGGCTTTCTGTTTCAGCCAAACCCTTCCTATTATGTCAGCAACAGGAGACAGAGTTCATACCCTCTGCCTCTTAGCCACAAAGGTTTGATTAGTTACTAAGGGCTAAGTACCTGCTTACTTGACATAACAAAAAAGAGGTCTTCAAATTTAAATTAATTACCATTACACTATATTTAGCCTATCAGGAGATAGAGTTTATCTTCACAGCAGGGAAGCTTCCTTTGGGCTCTGCTGCACCCTTCAGCAAATTCCCTTCATCACAGGCTCCATATGATTACATTCAGCCTATTGGGGGCAGAGTTTACTTTCAAAGCAGGGGAGGTCTTCAAACTCCCCCCTAGGTTTATTAAAGGGCAGGGAAGATCTTCAAATTCCCATTTTTGTTACAGAGCTCTGCACCAAAGACCTAAAGGTCATTTTCTATATTCTTCTAGCCAAAAGGGCCCACAGTTTGGTTCCAGGTCAGTCTTACTGGGGGTTGGGGGAGTAGTAAAGAAATCAACCTGACTCTGATCTGCTTTACTCACTCCAGTTCTCATTAGTGTTGTGAGAGTATAGGGAGTTAATTAACACCTCACCAATTCCACCAGTATTGCGACCCACAACAGTACAATGGCAAGTAAGCATAGCAATAAAATATGGGAATTTCTAATAAAATATGATTTCTGTAGTATAGGGAAACTCAAGAAAGGAAACTCCTTCTACCAGGGCAGGTTATAACCTTCTCCACAATTTATAATCTTAGAGAACTGACTAGACTACTGAGAATGTAAGTGCCCAGGGTCACCCAGCTAGTGTGTATCAGAGACAGCGCTTGGACCCAGGTATTCCTTGCTTCAAGGACAGCTCCCAATTCACTATGCCATGTTGCCTCTCGATATCAGTCGGTCTGTAAAATAACAGGTCGTGCTTAAACATTAGTGTATATGCCAATAAAGAGACAATTACAGTACATGAATAACACTGGTACATGATCAAATTGACATAAAACAGGTTATTCAGCAATTAACATCAATAAAAATCATATTCAAGACACATAGAAGGGTAAACAGTTCTTTCCTCTGGATACTTATGTAATCACTTTTCTCATTTCATCTGTGATACCATAGGTTAACCCAGTCTCAAGTCAAATCTATCTCTTTGACAACCTGCTGCCTATAAGAACTAATCCTAGTCATTGTCAGAATTATAGGCCTGAATTCTGAATTCTGAAACCTGAATTTATGAAGGTCAATAATGAATTAAAAAGCTTTTACTAAGCACTTGTGCAAAGTATATTGAGATACAGATACAAAAACATGTCAAGCTCTGCTCTCAAGGAGCTCACATTCTAATAAGAGAGCATCACAATGCCATATCCACTCAGATTTTTGTTCTGGTGTCAGTGATCCTAACAAATTCAGGATTGTGCAGTTGAAATCTTTGGGCTACGGACATTCTTGAGGACAATAAAGTGTTTCCTAGATTTCTTTATACCTGCAAATTTTTTTTTTCCTGAAAAGCTTGCCCTTCGTTTCTGCCACAGTCAAAATGCTTCTCCCGCATACTTTAGCATGGATGCTTTGAGGTTGTTGCTTGGGTATGTTTCTATATACCCGGTGAAATGACCGGTCATTTCTACTGTAGTACAGAACATGTTCTCTCTATCTTCTCCCAGTGATTAAAACAACAACAACAATAAATTCCAAATGTTTGCTAGTGCTTATATTCTCCAAATAGAAGGTAGTAGTGTTCAGCAAAGGAAAGCAAAATTTCACTTGCCACTGGTCAAAATAGTTAGTGGCTCGTTACCAGTTCATACTTGAAATTTATACCTAGTCATTGAACTTTTCAGTAACAGCCTATATCAAAGCAAAGAACTCTACAATTCACATATTGGAGTATTGAGTTGCATTTTCATTAAGTCCTCTGCTGGTAGTGTGGTGTAGTGAATAAAGGGCTGGCCCTGGAACAAGGAAGGTCTAGGTTCAAGTGCCAACTCTGACACAAACACTGGCTATATGACCCTGGGCAAGTCACTTAAGTTGTCCTAAGTTGGACCAAAATCAGTACAGGCATATTTCCTCACCAGGAAGTTCCCACCAGCGGAAAAAAAAAAAAAACATGCAGCTCTAATCCCCGTCCCTATTCCTTTGTTGGAAAATGAACTGCTTTTGATGACCATTTCTCTCTAGGGATACTACTGTTCCCAGTCCTTCCAGACTGGCACTTTTGCATAGGATGAAAGGCTCATGAAAGGCCCAAGTCTTTGAAAGTTTGTTCACATTTGTCTATCATTGATTTTCAAATTATTTCACTGCTTTTTAAAAACAGTCTTGGCAGTCTTGCTTTCTCTTAAATCATGTTTGCATAAATGAAATCAATTTAATATTTTTGCAATAGAAGCATATTTGTTAGCAAATTTTTAGTAACTAAATAATAGCAAAGTTCTTAGATGGCAAAGTTCCTGTGGATGAGACCAATTCAGATGCCACATTTGTTTTCTGTGGATCTGTGCTCATCCCTTGCTACACACACATATGTAACCCACATATTTTGATAAAGGCTCTATTAACTTAATACCTGTCAATGGAAACTTTTTTCTCCTTTCTCTCCCTGAGAAGAGGAGTTGGTCAGGTTGCAATGATTAAAGAGACAGAGAGGCCAGAAAGAGAATGTTTACTGTGAAGGAGGCCAAAGCAAAATCCCTTTGTGCTGGAAAGGTCCCCTTCACCTGTGAAAAGGGCTGAAATTAGATATCATATTGCAAAAGAGTATGTTGGATCTAAGTTAGGAAACTTCTCTGGAAAAGAACCAAATCCTCTTGGAGAACAAATATGGGGCATTTGGACCACCCAGGTGACAAGAGTCACCACAGAACATCTGAGTTAGAAAAGAGTGTCAGAATAATCAAACGAATGTCTTGAAAGATCAGCTTTTGGACTAAAACAGTCTCTGATAAATATCCTGCCTGGAATCACATGACAAGTATGTCTATAAAAACTTGAGGGATAATCTGTCATTGGTGGGAAACAAGAGGAATGTAATGTATTCATCCAGTCTGTCATTCAGAACTTGGAGGAAGAACCTGCTACCTTTGTAATTCTTGTGAATACTCAGTTACAGAGGTGCAATAAAACTGGAAGCAGTGACTAAGGTTGGACTGAAGCAAGTACTTAGTGATTTAATCTATGACCCAGAGATAAAATGTGCTTGTCAACATTGCCCTTAGCTTCCACAAGATGGAAACAGATGGAAGCTGTATGCAGGATGGAGCATGAGTACAAAGTTGAACTTGTCATCTACTGTTTGTAGATCTGGCATTTTGGAATAATCAGATGAATCAGGTAATTCACAGAATGTTGAGTGATCTTCCCAGTCCTGACCTTACTCTTTCATCTTTCTATTTAGTGACCTTGTGGTGTCAATATTTTTATTCTCTGGTTCCACTCCTAAAATTAGGAGACCCATATGAATTCCTAACTCAAAGACATCAGACTACTTTTTAATCAAGTTATACCCCATTTATTCAATGTATTGATCCATTATGATAGTAGTCAAGAAATCAACAATGCTGAGTAAATTACTACCCATGCAATATAAAAATACAATAATAATTGTCCTAAACAAATGGTGTCTAGCAGATAATAGTAAAGCAAATGTGAAAATTAGTGGCATTGTCACAGATATAAACAGTTTGTGGCAGTACTTCAATCATAAACCAATAAAGAAATAAGAGAATAAATAGGTGAATAAATTAGGTAGGTACATATAAATACAAGGTAAATATTAAAAAGTAGGTAAATAAGTATGCCAAATTGAATAAATCAGTACTGATTACACAGTAATATGCTTCTATGAAAACACATTAGTAATGAAACAATTTGAAGCATTTAATCAAGCATTTTTCATGTATAAGCAGTTGATGATTACAGCAGAAAGCTAGAAGAAGGAAGAGAGGGAGAGAGACAGAGAGAGAGAGACAGGGAGAGAGACAGAGACAGAGAGACACAGAGAGAGAGAGAGAGAGAGAGAGAGAGAGAGAGAGATAGAGAGAGAGAAAAGGCACTGTCCTTGAAGAAACTAAGTCAAACATCAAAGACAACAAATTCTAAAAACAGAATTCCAGATTTTGAAACATAAAAAAGTAAAGAAAATAAAACATAAAATAGAAAGGTGAAGTTTGGTGTTTTTTTTTTAACTGTTCAAGAATGAAAAAAAAAATTAGTGATTTCAAAAAGATTTCAAAAACTTAAGTGGCAACAATGGAAGCACCAGGATATGGCTGGGACCAGTCCAGGTTCAGCACTACCCATACTGTTATATTCCCAGTTTTTGAGTTCCCAAGAACTCAGTCATATGATGCC
Source organism: Pseudochirops corinnae (assembly GCA_028646515.1). NCBI lineage: Eukaryota > Metazoa > Chordata > Mammalia > Diprotodontia > Pseudocheiridae > Pseudochirops > Pseudochirops corinnae. Next base: position 9,541,205 of record CM053589.1, on the reverse strand, counting down.
ATAGAGGGTCCTGGAGATCTGTTGCTAAGAACCTAAAAGATCTAAGTGGACCTAACCCCAAGAGATACAGGTGAGTGAAGGAATCCAGGTGAACCAATTTGAGACTAATCAGGGCCAGTGTCATTGTGCGGCTTGAAGGGAGGCAGATTAAACATATCTGGTTTCTTCTCTCCACTATTCTTCATGAGGATCAAGAGGTTGGGGCCAGAAACTTGACCACTCTGCTCTACTCAGGGAAGAAGGGGTACCAGGTCAGAACTGTATCAATCTGTTCCCCTAAAGGGGAATCTGGTTTTAAGTTTCTGGCTAAGCTTTTGATCATTGTTCATTAATCAGAGGAAGGAGGACCCAAAGTTTTATATCCAAAGCTTGACCCCTTTTCCACCAAATACCAAGTTCAAGAACAAATATATATGGTGGATAGTTCCACAATGAACACACATAATAGATAGCAAAGAAACTCAGTTATCTGAGTCAGTAGCAAAATAGAAATCAGGGAAAGTATATATAGGAGAACATGTACCAGATGATATAGAGTTAAAAGAGCTTTCCCAATGGAAGTGAAATAGCTCTGCTCAAATGAAAGGGAGAGAGAGAGAGAGACTTGGATCCCACCCAAGGGGAATTTCCCTAAAGTCTCTGCTGTTGCCAACTAAGGATAGGGACATTATGGAGACTGTCAGTTCCTCTCATGTCAGCTTCTTCACAGCCTCTTTCCCTCTAGCAACCTAAAGTGAGGCCAGAATCTTCCATCTTTTGTCTCGAACCCAGAAGCCAGAAGCATAGAAGTGACAATAAAACCTGAAAAGACTTGGAGAGCGGAGAGGATTGTGGGTAGATGGTAGAGTAGATCAGAAAATTCCAAGTTCTCCACATTTCTCCCACAAACGAGATAAAATAAATAGTGCCTTAAGGTGAACGTAGAGCAGTTAAAAATAAATAAGAGTTGAGGCAGAACAGTGGTCCTCCTGAGAAAATCAGAGAAAATCTGAAGAAAAATCCTAGGACTAAGGTTTGGTCCCTGTGAAGTATAAACACTTCCAGGCCAGTTCTACTGAAATAGAAAGTGGGGAGCCCCGGGACAAGCTGAGTTGACCCTTGGCACCAGCTCTAGGAATTTTCACTTTCTCTCTAGCTTCAAAACACTATCCTGGACAGTTTTCTCACCAGCCCAAGGACACTATGCCTAGCAATAATCCATGAGTGAAACCAGTAAGACAAACTATCTTCCAGTAAGACAAACAATTACTCATGAGTGGGCCCCAGTAAAACAAACTACCTTTCCCCATCACAAGAATAAGCTGACCTCTGAAGAAATTCTCTTGTAAAAACAGGACTATCTTATAAACACAGAATTATCATGTATTCATTCCCAAAGTTGTCATATTCAGTCCAGAGGTCAAGCTATAAACATCAACTCTCAAAGCTATCTTACTACAAGCATAGCAGATCAAAAATACAGCCCTGAGAAACCTCTTCGCCTGGTTTCCAGTCATGAATGACACCTGTGACTAAGGTTGTAAATTATCACCTAATTAGTGTATCTGCCAGATAATCCACTGCTTTTCCTATATAAGCTTTAGCATCATTCCCATTAATTGGCAAGTTCCTTAAGGAGCTCTGCCCACCATATTGGCACTACAATAAACCTTTGCCACCCTGAGTTAAAAAATGCTGGGGGGGGGGGGGGGAGGGGCGCGGCTAGATGGTGCAGTGAACACAATACTGGCCCTGGAGTCCGGAGGACCTAAGTTCAAATCTGGCCTCAGACACTTGACACACTTACTAGCCGTGTGACTTTGGGCAAGTCACTTAACCCCAATTGCCGTCCAAAAATAAAAAAAAATTTTTTTTAAATGCTTGAGAGGCGGCTAAGTGGCACAGTGAATAGAGCACTGGCCCTGAAGTCAGGAGGACCTGAGTTCAAATGCAGCCTCAGACACTTGACACACTTACTAGCCGTGTGACTTTGGGCAAGTCACTTAACCCCAGCTGCCCTCCAAAAAAAGCAAAAAAAAAAAAAAAGAATGCTTGAGTCCATGAATTCATTCCAGAAGACCCTCTTCTGTACTTCAGTCCTTGAGGGGTCCCTGAACCCCTTAAACTACTTCATTTCTGTAATGCCCATAGAGGCAGCAGTCTGAGGTCTTAAGCGTTCTCCGAATCATAAGCATCCCCTCACCCTGGAGTCAGGTTTCTCCCCTCAATCACCTAGAAAAGCTTGCAGAGTTTTGCATCAAGCCTGCAATAGACTCTGGCAGAATTCCCTCTTGACTGGGGACACCTTGTTTTGGGAACAACTGCGGGTTATTTTCTCCCTCTCCAGGATTCTAGTTGAGGCGAGTGGCTACAGATACTTATTGGTTTCTCTTTCTCTCTAAGGTATGTAGGCAAAGAGATGGGCAAATTTCCCCCTACACCTGAGGATCTGTCCCTAGGTTATCTTAAAGCGTGGTCTCTAAGACCTCAAAAGAGCAATATCTTACCTGGCCTCCATGACAATCTGGAGGATCAAGCAAAAATGTCTGATTTGTGTGGGGGATTTCTGACAAGCCTCTCTGAGCTTTTGGATTCTCCCTGTCATTATCTGTATCACTCTGTCTGTGTCTGTTCTGTGTTTGTGTCTCTGTGTGATGCGAATGAGTGTCTCTGTGTAATCTGACATCCTGTACGGTTTAAAATGCAGCCAGGCATCAAGAGTAGCCTCCAAGGGCTGCAGCTGGACTTTTCTTGGAATGCCGCTGCCGCTCTCTTTCTCCCCCCTCTCCCTCCCTCCCTGAATGCACCAGCGTCAGAGAAGCAGATGGACGGGGGAGAGAGAGAGAGGAAAGTACTTTACTGTTTAGGCTGTATGATGGAAGGCAGATCAAAGAAGGTAAGAGAAATGTCAGGTCCGAATTAAAAAGAAATAACATATGAGTAGTTTTAAAGGGGCTTTAATTGAAGTCCACTAGAGGGATGAGGAGACAGAAGGAAAGGCAAGAAAGTTTAAGCATGTAGGAATGAGAAGAGTGTGGGTAGAAAGGAAGGGATAATCTATTTGCACGAATAGTATTAATAGAGGGTTTGACAGTAAAAGTTTGGAAACTTTTGGAAAGTTGTTGGATAAAGTATTCTCTCTGTCTCTGTCTCTGTCTCTCTCCTGTCTCTGTCTCTGTCTCTCTGTCTCTCTCTTTCTGTCTCTCTCTCCCTTTCTCTCTCTCTCTCTCTCTCTCTCTCTCTCTCTCTCTCTCTCTCTCTCTTTCTCCTCTTTCATTCTCTCTCTATTCTCTCCTATTGTCACTCTTTCTCTATTTTCTCTCTGTGTGTATTTTCTCTCTCTCTTACTCTTTCTCTCTCTACATTCCAACTCTAGCCAAGTTTTGAACGTAAAGAGAGAAACAAGAAAGAAAGGGGGAAACTTTTCCGCTCATATCAAAGAGAGGCAGGTTGACTAGAATTTAACCTTTCCTGCCTCATCTAAAAGAGAAAAGTTTTTGTTTACCAGAACACAACCAAAAGGTAACTGAATTCATTCTGGTTGTATTTTAAGTGAAATATGTCATTCCTAATTTGATGCTTAAAATAAGTAAGAATTTATCATTTTTTTGGCACCAAGGCAAATTGGGAAAAAGAGACATCTCAGAGACGAGGCTTCCCACCAGCATGGGGAAGAGGGAACTAGATGCCACTGGATCTTTTCCAGAGTCCCACTCACCTTGACTGGCAAGTTCAAAGCTCTCAATTTCAAAGAAGTGTTTAAGGAGTGGACACAGAAGTTAAGTTTGCTTGAATAAAAGTTAAAAAAAAAAAATGGAGAGGGCTACCTCTTAACATTATCCTCTCTGTAGTCCTGGCTCTTACCAAAGTAGGGTTGCAGTAAAAAGTTAAAACAGTTAAAAACATTTTAGCAGATTCTGTTAACTCCTTTCCTCCATAACAGATTAAGGAAAGAGAGTGCTGAAGAATGGTAGGGAATTTGAGTTATCCTCCCCTACTTGGAAGAAGGAGGGAGAGGGCAAGCATAGCAGCTATATTGGGGTCCCCACTGTCAACAGCCCTGGGCCCCTGGGCACCCCGAAGCCCACTCCTATAGGCAAGCTGATGAACGTCTCCTCTCAAAACCCTTGAGTCCACAACCAGGCTCTGCAACTGTGGGGAGAGGAGAAAAGGGGATGGGCCAGGGCAGTATGAGGTCAGAAGCCAACCACCCTCTACATTTGGTGAGCCCAACCTTCTATCAATAATTTTTATATGTGATGATTTGGAAATGCAATTAATGTTATCTGAAGTTTACTGTTTTGTTATTATTGTATTTCCAAATTGTAGTGAAAATCTCTTATATTGTAAAAATTGAGAGACCATCATGACCCAGAAGTGGTATTGACAAAAAAGCAATTTTTAATCTGAATTTCACTGAAACAAAAAGATGGTGGAAAAATTGTGTAACACCAGTTATGTTACTTTGTCAGCCTTGCTAAGCCCATCTTATAATGTTTTATAACTGCCATTTAGAAAACCATGTATTTCCATCTTTCCTTATAGTTAAAGAGGAGATTACGGCTAAAACAATTTGGCCATTGTTTATGAAAGTTGTAAGATTATTAACTAAGTTATTTGGGGTTATTGTTTTAATACTAAAACTTAAAATGGTTCATTGATTACTGTGTGTGGAAAGGAGGGGACTGGGTAGAAAAGTTTATCCAGATTGGTTCTGCCCATTCAGAACAGTCCTCCTGTATGTATGGGGGTTGGCAGGCCATATTCCCTTCCCTGGGGTCCATGTTGATTCTCCTTATTTTGTCAATTTGCCAAGGCCCCTGGAAACCATCCGTATAGGTAAGATCATCAGCCCCGGGAAAAGAACTTGCTTGGTTTATGAAGTTCCTAAATAATGAACTTGGCTTGCTAAGAAGCTACAAGTTTATGTACAATAGATAGAAAGGATTTCTAAGACAAGTTTAAATTTGATAAGGAAAGGAAAGATGTTAAATGGAATCCCTTATGTATGTGAGTCCTGGTAAATCTTTATTGTTTATTGCAACTCCATGAGAGTAAAAATAACTTTATCTGGCTCTAAGCTGTGATTAGTGAAAGGTAAAAGGCTCTTAGGACCATAACTAATTGTGTTTTGAGTTTGGATTTGGGTATAGTTATCTGCATTAAATCAGTATCTGAGAGAAATACTACATGTTACTCAGAGGGAATGTGATCCCATAATGTTAACAGGTAGAGGTCTCCATCTGGGAAAAAGCTATGAGGATAAGCTTAGCCTCAGTCTAGGATGGGCTCCTCCTGGTTCAGTTTACCCATTGTGTTTCTTTGAAAAGGAATGTTTTGACAAGTGCTGGAGAGGATGTGGAAAAATTGGAACACTAATGCATTGTTGGTGGAGCTGTGAACTGATACAACCATTCTGGAGAGCAATCTGGAACTATGCCAAAGGGCTATAAATAACTGCATATCTTTTGACCCAGTAATACCACTTCTGGGGTTATATCCCAAAGAGATCACAGAAGTGGGAAA
>CM053589.1:9475085-9535200 GCA_028646515.1 Pseudochirops corinnae | reverse complement strand
TGTGGTAGCAAAAAACTGGAAATTTAGGGGATGCCCATCAATTGGGGAATGGCTGAACAAGTTGTGGTATATGAATGTAATGGAATACTATTGTGCTATAAGAAATGGGGAGGAGATGGACTTCATAGTTAGTTGGAGAGGCTTATACAAATTGATGCTAAGTGAGAAGAGCAGAACCCGGAAAAATTTGTACACAATCACAGACACATCATATGTGTGACAACCAGCCTTGATAAACTGGACTCTTCTTAGCAACACACAGCTATAAAACAACTCTACGAATCTCAAGATGGAAGGAGATATCTACATTCAGATAAAGATCTAGAAAGACCAGAGTTTAAATGGAGACTAAAACAATCCACATGCTATCGTTCTTTTTCATGCTTGGTTTTCTTTCTTTTTTTCCCATTGTTCACTCCATTGGTTACAACCCTTCTATACAACCAGACTATTGTACAATGTGAAAGTATTTGCAGATCCTATACCTGATTGCATGCCGCCATGGAGGGGAGAAGGGAGGGAGGGAAGAAAATTTGAATCCAAGTGATTGTAGGACTGAATCTTGTAAAATAAAAGTAAATAAACAAGTCAATGAAAAAAAAAAAAGAAAAGGAAAAGGAATATTTTCCACCCAACTGTTTCTGAGTCTGGCTAAAAGGTGAAATAGATACTGAATGGTTGGAGAATTGTGACTCTTACCTGAATCCAAACAGAGCTAAGGATTGTTTCATCCTGTCATATTTGGTATGTCACATGTCTCTGCTTTTTTCCTTCTATAGCAAATTTCTACAATCAGAGCAAGTGGTCAGTAAAAGATATGAGCACAATGTAGGTATGTGAGATCTTGTTGTTTTGATCTAAATTTGTGGTTATTCCATGGCCTAATAAGCAAGAGTTAAATTAGTGTTTGAACTTAATATATGTAAAAGATTCAATTTCTGAAGAATCTCTTTCTTCCAGAGCAAATAGAATCAGAGAAGGATAAATAAGCTTGTGTAACAAGCATGTGTATCTGTTCAGTTGTGAGGTTCAGTTCAGGAACCTCTGTTTAAGGCAGTACATGTTATGTTAGTCAAGAGTAATAACTTATGAGCTATCTTGTCTATGGTAGAAAAATAAAGGAAAGTTGAGTAATGTGTTCAAAAGATATGGAAAAATAAATAAAGGCTTGATCAAAAATATAGAAGGCAAATAAGAAGTTTGGGGACAAATGAGGGTCATCCAAGTCTCTCCTATCCATAGATAGCTGTGGCTACCTTTATGCCAGTTTCAGATGGTTTAAGTATGCTAAGTGCGAGGAAATATGACAATATTTTTAAAAGAAAGAAAAGTTAAGGAGCTTGATTTGAAATCTGATAGCTCAATCAAATTTCAGATGACCTTGTCCAAGGGATACTAGTCCATACTCACCCTACTTCTGGTCATTTTCTTCCTACTCCTTTTTGGCTCTTGTCTGCTTAATCTCTTTCCCAGATTTGTCTCTTCTAAACTCAGTGCCATTCACTTGCAGATGACCACTCAGGCTGGGTACCAATCTCTGTCCAAGTCCATGACCTATCACCCTTTGGACCTGGTGTTGGCCAACTTCTAGATACTGGTTAAAGACCCAACATCTTAAATGGGGGAGGACCCCATGAGGCAAGGACAGCTCTATATCCAGTCCCAGCATGACGCAGTTTCAAAAACCAAGACCTTCATCCCTTAACACAAAAGATTTGGGGTCCCATCTGTTTAAGGAAGGGAATGATGGGATGCTTGTGCTTGGACCCCACTTCCAAGATCACATTTGTCTCTAGCTTCAAAACACCATCCCTGACAGTTTTCTCAGTAGCCCAAGGACACTATGCCTAACAATAATTCAAGAATAGGCCTCAGTAAGACAAACTACATTTCCCCATCACAAGAATAAGCTGACCTCTGAAGAAATTCTCTTGTAAAAAAACAGGACTATCTTGTAACCACAGAATCATCATGTATTGATTCCCAAAGTTATCATATTCAATCCAGAGGTCAAGCTATAAACATCAACTCTCAAAGCTATCTTACTACAAGCATAGTAGACCAAAAATACAGCCCTGAGAAACCTCTTCCCCTGGTTTCCAATAATGAATGACACCTGTGACCAAGGCTGTAAATTATCACCTAATTAGCATATCTGCCAGATAATCCACTACTTTTCCTATAGGAGCTTTAGCATCATTTCTGCAAGTTCCTTAAGGAGCTCTGTCCACTATATTGGCATTACAATAAATCTTTGCCACCTTGACTTATTCCAGATGATCCTCTCTTGCACTTTAGTCTTTGAGGGATGCTTGAATCCCTTAAACTGCATTAGGATTATCCACGATGACCAGATTGGATTTATATCAGGAATAAGGGCTGGTTCAACATTAGGAAAAAGAATAGTATAACATAACGTTAACCATATAAACACTGCTTATTCCAATATATGGAGAAAAAACTTGACAAAATACAAGACCCATTTGTGTAAACAACATTAAGAAAACATTTTTAAAAAAATAAAACTTTCCTTAATATTGTGTAACAGTGGCCACCCTGACCCTACTGCCTTAAGGTCAGGTATATTAACATTCCAGTCCTGCCCTAGAGTTCTCTAGTACACTTAAGTAGAACTGGGGGTAACTAGGCTGTCTGCCATTGTCTCCAGTTCCCATCAAATATATTTCCTCGAGTTTGGGGAGGAGCTTCCTTGTACTTCATTTCCATTTAACCACTAGTAATCAGATTAACATGTGCAAAACAATTTACTTCAAAGGCATAAAAAATATGTGTAATAACTTAGGTCCTCTAAAGTACAGCTCCATATCCAAGTCTAACCCCTCCACCTCAACCTCTTCAGCTCAAGTCCTAGGCATCCCGACTTCTCAGAGCTTCCCTGCCAGGCTTCCTGGCTCCAATATCCCTCCTGAAAACCTGGTTTCAGGTCACCATAGCTCAAACTCAGGTCTGGAGTGAATCACTAGTGGCATCTGAAACTGAGAAGGACAAATGCAAAAGAACAAGACAAACATCCCTAACCAAAGGGTCTAAAATTAGAGAAAGAGGAAAGTAATTCCTTTCTGCTGGTTCAATTCATGGTACCTACACTATGGGGGAACTTTGATCTTCACTCATGGGACACAGCAGGAAAGAGAGAGATTGTCTCAGCCTGGACAGTTTTTTAAAAACAAAAGTAATCAAAAGAGCCTGCTCAGTGCTTCTGTATTAGGCAATGTGGGCATGCTTCAAACACCCCATTACAATTGTAAATTGTATGTATTGGAAATCAACAACTATCATCTAAATGGAAAAATACTGCAAAACTAGGGCAAAGCAAATGCTAGCGCTAGCAAAACAAGTAAAATATATTGAGGAAATATGCATAAACAAAGAAGAAATAAAAGTATTGATTCATGTGAGTATATGATGGCTTACATAGAGAATTGTAAAACTTCCATTAAAATCTATATAAATAACTTAATCATGTCAGTAAAAGAGTAGGATGTAAAACAAACAAAAAACAATCATCAGGCCTTGTATTACTAACATAATCCAGTAGCAAGAGATAAAAAAAGAAATTCCATTCAAAATAATTACAAAATACATACCATATCTAGAAGTTTACCTACCAAGATACACTCATGACTTATGAATACAGTTACAGAATGCTCTTTATAAAAATAAAGGAAGACAAATCATTAGAGAGATTAGTCGCTAATATTTTGACCATATCAATTTAATTTTAAAAATGACATTACAATTAATTTACAGATTATGGGTACCTACCAAGAAAACTACTCTGTAGAATATAACAATGATGACAAAATTGTTCATAGAGGCATAAAAGTTCAAGAATATCCAGGAAAATAATGAGAAAAAAAAAAAGTAAAAATTAAAGAGGTTTAATCCTATACTGTAAAGCAATAATCATCAAGATTCTTTGATTTTGGTTAAAACAGAAAAGTTAATCAATGCAACAGACTAAGTAAACAAAACCCAGAAATAATTGGATATTTAATTATTATATTCAATAAATCCAACTACATAAACTACTTGGATCTAGACTCCACCAGTTCAAAATTGCTATGAAAACTAGAAAGAGTCTTATGCCATATGACACAATAAATTTCAAATGGTGTAAATATAAATAGTAACATCATAAAAAATAGAGAATGGAAAGAAATTCTTTTCATTGTTATGGCTAGGGGTAGAATTCTTACCTAAACAAGGAAGAATTACCTCTAGGTGATAAAATATATATTTCATTTACATGAAATTGAAAATTTTTTGCACAAGCAAAATCAGTGCAGCTAGAATTAGGAGAAAAACTAAGTGCAAAAAAACTTCATTGCTAATTTCTCTGATAATGAGCTGGTATCCTCTTTATATTAATTAGTGCTACAAACATGTTAAAGTCAGAGCCACAAGACACTTGGTCTCTTTGCCAAGTAGGCATATATGGCGATCAAGGGCAATGCCTGGTTTAGAATGTAAACTTATTTGAAAAAAAAAAAGTTTTAATGCATCTAGGATAAGAAAGGACATAGTCAAATGGGGAAAAAAAAATCTTTGTATCAAATTTCTCTCATAAGGGTTTGATATAGCAGATATATAAACAAGGTACTACTCACTCACTGGTTGTGTTTGTCCTTCCTTCTCAAAGAGGACCATGACATCAGGGAGATGATGACATGATTTGCAGTTGACTTTGATTTGAGTGAAGAAGGGCTGTGCAAGGACACCAGCCTCACTTTCTCCTCTCCTCTCCTCCCCTCCCCTGCTCTCTCCTGCCCTTTCCCCTTTCCTCTCTTCCCCTCTCCCATTTTCCCCCTCCCCTCCTCTCTTTTCTCCTATTCCTTTCCTCCTTACCTAGGGGTGTTCTGCCCAGGGGAAGGTACATTTCAATGGTCAAAAGTTGCATTTTTTCTTGGGTTTACTGGCTAAATTTCTTGCTCAAAGACTGAACCTTAAACCATGTTCACTCTGAAGCTCATAGACTGGACAATAACTCCCTTCCCTCCTACCACAGAGAGAATGTAAATATTAAATAGTAACTGTTTCTCTTTTGGCCAGATAGATACCCTGAGAGTCTTCCCCTCCCAGTTTGATTTTTTTTTTAATTAAGGGGGCCATCCCTTGAGTAGCTACTTAAAAGCACTCAAAGTGATAACCCAAAAAGGCCTTAGCCTAAAAGGGCCTGGGTCTCCCATTGCATCCTGGAGCATCTCCAGTCATCCTGAGAAATATCTGGCCACTAGACCCAGATGGCTCCGGAGGAGAAAGTGAGGCAGGTGGCCTTGCCCAGCCCTCCCTCACTCAGATCAAAGTCAACTGCAAATTATGTCATCATCTCCCTGATATCATGGTCTTCTTCAAGAACAAAGGACAAACACAATAATAATATAAACAACACAGCTAGGTGGCTCATTGGATAGAGCACTGGGCCTGAAGACCAGAGTTCAAACATGACATCAGACACTTGCTAGCTGTGTGATCCGGGGCAAGTCACTTAATCTCTGTTTGCCTTAATCCACTCAATAAGGAAATGGCGAACCACTCCAGTATCTCTGCTGAGAAAACTCCATGGACAATATGGTTCACTGGATCATGCAGAGTCAAACAGGACTGAATTACTGAACGACAAAAAACAACTAACAAATATATGTGAGGCTATTAGCCATTCCCCAACCAATAGGTCTTCAAATGATATGAACACGCAATTCTCAAAAGAACTCAAAAGCATTCGCAAACACATTTTTTAAATGCTCCAAATCACTAATAATGAGAGAATGCAGATAAAACAGCCCTGAGGTTTCATCTTAAATGCTACACATTGGCAAAAATGACCAAAAATAGCAATCATGTTAAAGGGGTTTTGGAAAGATAGACACAGTAATACATTCTTGGTGGAGCTGTGAAATGCATATCCATTTTGAACAGCATTTAGAATTATGTAAATAAAGTAATTAAAATGTTCATACCCTTTGAATCACTCCATTACTGGACTTATGCCCCAAGGAAGCCATCAATAAATTTTTTTTTAAGTTCCCATATATTCCAAAATATTTGTAGCAGCCCTTTTTGTAATAGCTAAGAACTGGAACCAAAGTAGATACCCAGCATTTGTGGAATGGCTAAACAAATTGTGGTACATGAGTGTAATGGAATACTATAATGTTATAAGAAATGACGTGTATGTGTGATAAATACAAAGAAGTATGGAAAGATCTTATAAAGGGATGCAGAGTGAAGTAGGCAGAACCAAGAAAACAACATGCATAGTAACTACAACAATGTAAATTTAAAAAATGACACAATAAAAAGTAAATGTAACAAAATTGTAGAGATCAAGTGGGACTCCAATGAAAAGGTTTGAAAAGACACCCACAACCTACTCCTTCATGGAGGTGGGAGGTACATAGTGTTACACATTGCATATATTTTCAGACTTTTTCAATGTATTAATCACTTGTACTGATTTTTTCTCTCTAAAAATATTTGTCATATGGGATGGCTTTCAGGGAGAAGGAGGCCTATATGAGATATGATGGTGATGAAAGAAGCAATAAATTTCAATAAAAACATTTTTTAAAAAGAAAAAGCCTTATGCAGAGGATTTGCAAGGATTATAAACACTATCATCTCATAAAACAATGAAAGGCAGTATAAGGACTAGAGAGTTTACAGAAAGTTTGGTGTGAGACCCCATTAAGCAAGAACATTTCAAAAGGTTTGGAAGGGGAACAACTATCAGATAAAAATGGAAAAAGGAAGAGCAAATGGAACAAATGAGGAAGCCCTTAGAGGTACCCAATTGTGAGGATATGGATGGATTGTTGCTCAAGATTTTTTAAAAGGGGAATGATACTGAATAATCAGAAAAAAATGAACCATGTTAATACTGAAAAAAAGGCAATAAGGAAAATACCCAGCAATATACCTGCTTTCTTACCTCTATAAAATCTTTATGGGAGTAATTTACATGTATATATAAGTTACTTTAAGCATCTTTGATGAAGGTATTCTGATACCTTTTGATACTTTGATGAAGTGAATTTTTAGGGTGCCAATTTTAAATAGATTTTATTTTCTAGGACAAAGAACTGCATTTCCACTTGTTTACAGTACTAATAAAATGCAATGTTGTTCACTTCTCTCCCTCTGCACACATTCAAGTATTCAGAATGCCCAGATTTATACAGTAGCTTAAATATTACATTTAAACTGCTACTGCCTTGGCTAAAAATTTGAGCCCCTTAATTTTTGGAAAGTTGAATGGAATGCTCTTTCTTCTGGTGCATTTATTTGACCTCTCCAGTGGTGGATCCAGAAGAAGCACCTCCAAATGGTGCTCCACCCTCTGGGAACCCAACTTTCATGCCTCCTGGCATGCTTGTTCAGCTTAGTAATAATGGGGATGCAATTCTTCTCCAATTCTTTCTGTTGATGCTCAAAGTCTTCCTTCTCAGTAGTCTGGTTCTTATCCAGCCAGTTTATATCCTACAACAGACATTTTTATAGTCACACAATTAACTAAAAGGTGTAAAAATAAATACCCAATTACAACGTACTTGCCATTTGTTGGCTATCAAAGAACATTTGCTTTGATAATAGAGCAAAATGCAGCCTTGCAAGTTGTTCTTCAGCAAAGTATCTTCCATGCAACTGGTTGATTATCACTATTTATTAATATGAGATAATATTAACAATTTCATGGAGGACATCAAGCATAAAGTAGAAATAAATGGAAGAGGGATTCTCTATTAATGATGAGGTTTTGATTGCATCAAGACTCAGAACACTGCAAAACCTTTGAAATGAGATTCATGATCACTCAAGGGTTCAGTTTAACTATTCACAAAGGAAACAAGTGGATCAAGAATTTCCACTGTCCAGACTATGATTACAGTTAGGCAGACAACCCATCTTGGACCAGAATTAAATAGGAGGAAGAAGTGGGTTGCATTTGAAAAACTGTAATTTTCAGTGACCCTAAAATTTTCCCTGAAACAAAACAAAACAAAATTTCTGTTTAACACTAGTAGTCTTTTTTATGTTCTTTATGACTGTCCATCGTAGAATACCACATTTTCTGAGAAATCAAAAATATGAGTCAGCCAAGAGATAATAAAATGCACCAAAGATTCTGAAACATATTACAAAGAATTACATTAAAATGTAGTATAAAGGATATCATCAAAGAAATGTCTGACCAGAAAAGTAGGTCATGCAGCTAAAGTGAGATGGGTAGCCATTGTGCTACATTGATATTTATATATTTTCAAGAGACTTAGAGAAAGACCCCCAGAATATGGGGTGGACCTTCTGCAGAGGATTTACAGAAGGATAATGATAAGAATAACATAAGATTGAGGAGGTATGGATGGTTGTGCACTGCACAATTGGAATTGCTACTCACATTAAAGAAATTCCAGATCCATTGAGTGCTAAAGTGTAATGAATTTCATGCCATAATAAGAAACCAATCTCAATTCTTTTTTGTAGCGGCATCTTAAGTTAAATTTCAATTTTCCCTTAAATTATTATTTTTTACAATAGTTAGGGCTGAATAATTCATTAATTTTCTTTTTTTGTCCTCCTCAGTAATTAGCAGTTGAAAGTATCACATACATAGAACTTCTTATACCTATTAGAAGCTGCATCAGCCATTGAAGCAATAAAACTCAAAATACTAAATTAGTATGTTACAAAATGAAAACCTTATGGTCACTATAGAAATCCAAATTTGTCCATTCAGTCCCAAGTAATTATCTTCCTAGGTCAAAATTTCCAAGGTATTTGAGATTATAACATTACACCAATGCCATAGATAAATATTATTGCAAAATCTGAGGTAGAAGCAGGGTTTCTTTCTAACTATTTTATAATAATGATGATAATTAAAGCACCTACATCCACATACTACTTCTACCCTCAAGATTTGAAAATATATTCAGAAATTCTTTAAAGCAACAGGATGTTTCACCAGAAATTTGAATTTGAACTGTTAGCTTCATATAATTGCTCCATGACAATGATAACTAGTCAGATTCCAACCCTAAGCTTCTTGTAGTTAAAAATAAAAAAGGTATCAAGAAATTAAAAATTAATATAATCAAGCTGAAAGGCCATAGAGAAGTCCCAACAGCCATCTCCAACTCTGCCCCCAAACTACTGCAGAGTTAAAAGAACTTTCACCTTGAGAATGGATTTGTTGGAGCCTGCAGGAAGCAGAGAAACTTTGATGAAAGTGATGAACCACATCTGTATCCAGTCTATCACACTAATCTTTGCCAAATCTTCTTGAATATCTTTTGCTACCATACACCTATGGAGGGAGAAACTAAGTTACTCAAAGAAGAATCTCGGAACTAAACACAGATGGGGAACTTTTCATTGAGGTGCTGCTACAGATGCTTTCATATGGCCCCTCAATCTCCCTAACAAAATGAGGGTAGTATTGTGTGATTGCAATGAGAATTATCCAAACACTCAAAGAGACCTGTTATCTCATCAATTCTATAATGCTCTCCAACAATGATATTACAGCCCATCTACGCCTGCCCATCATGTTGTGACTTTTGGCCACGTTCTCCCAAAAGTCAGCCAAAAATTGTTCAGCGTGTTGAAGGTTTTCCTCAATTTTTCCTGACATGTACAGGGTGCCACTGAGGCACTTTTTCTAGCTACCTGTTATCCCTGATTCTCATCATATGACCAATCCATCTTCTCTTTTCTGTCATAACAATTCCATCAAGACTTGAAATATCACTGCCCCTGAAGAACAAAAGATTAGCACTGCACAGAGGCTCACAGTGAGTGTGAATAGGCTGTAACATTAGCAATGGGAAACTCTGAAGGGGAATAATGGATGACATCAAAGGATAGCAATGAAGATTAATAAAATGATATTGTTTAATGATTTGGACTGCTGTGAGGCAAGGTGCACCCCAAACACCATTATTAATATTTGACAAGATCGAGAAAAGTGGGGACAAACAAGATTGACTGAGCTATGACATGGGAATGAAGTTCTGCCTCTTTCCCTCTAGTTTTCTGTTCTCTTTCCATCAGCAAGCTAATTGTCTTAACAGTAGTTGTGGCCACAGGGGAAGCATAGATTTGAATGTTGAGCTTTATGATAACCTTTGAATGTGAGAGAGGGCAGAAGGAAGCCAGTCTCTTCTAAAGGGGTTGTCAGTCATTCAGCAATGAGACAGCTGGGAGAGAAACAGTCTTATTTCTCAGGACACACAAGCTATCAAGACAATCTCAGGGCTGTGACCATTGTAGTTCACAGCTGAGCACATATGGAACTGATAGGTGGTGTGGATGCCACTTGTGTGAATGGGGAGAATGACGGGATGTGTACAGAAGGAACGAGTACAATATATCACGCCTAGGAGATTGGACTAAGGACAACATTAACCCCCTAAGACATGCATACAGGCATTTTTATTTGTTCCCTCAGGGAATCAAATTACATTTTAAATTTTTCTTAAAATCTCCACTGATGTGAATTGAGAAATTCCTATGACAAAAAGTATTTTCCCTTCCTTTTGAAGAAAAAATAAATCCTTTGACTCATGCCTATTTTAACTCTTTCAACCCAGTGTAACAGAAGGACTGCTTGATAGACCAGTAAATACTAATCCAGTGTTCTCAACCTTCTTAGTGCCGTGACCCTTTAATACAGTTCCTCATGTTGTGGTGACCCCCAACCATAACATTATTTTCGTTGCTACTTCATAACTGTAATTTTGCTACTGCTATGAATCTATCTGACATGCAGGATGTATTTTCATTGTTACAAACTGAACATAACCCACAGGTTGAGAACCGCTGTTCTAATCTGATCTTTCCTGGACATGGGAAGAGTCGCTTGAATTAGTGTGGAATAGCCAGCAATAATTAAAAGAAGGCAGATTTTCACTTTTCTTGATAAGGATTTTTTTTTAAACAGCTTACATTTGTGTAGTGATTTACAAAGAGTTTTCATGTACATTATTTCATTTGATACTCAGAGCATTATGAGATGGACAGATTTAGGTATTAACACCCCCAGTTTACAGATGAGAAAATATGAGCTCAGAGAAATCACATGATTTTGCCTAAAATAACACAGATATTAAGCAGTTAGCCAGGGTGAGAAGCTAGATCTTCAGCCTTCTAGTCCAGTCAATTAGACAAAGGAAAGCAAACAAGAAGGAAAGCATTTGTTACATTGTAAGCCTGATGAGAAAATATATCTTATTTCACTTTCAATAGTCACTGAAATTAGACTATTCAGTTAGCTCTGAAGATTCGGATTTAAACGAGCAGAAATTAATTCTTTGCATGTTCAATATAAAGTTTACCTCTCGGTTACCTATACACTATTTCTTTTTCTTAGACATTTCTAGAATGAGAAAACGTAAAGCCGGATAGTCCTTGTTCTTGGAGCAAGAGGACAGACAGGAGGGATAAAGGAGAAAAGAAAGAAGCAAAGAATAGAGAAAAAGAGGAAGCTTACGTGAATGCCAGGTGAGGAAGCAAATGAAGGGGATTATTTTTATTCTCTCAAGTAGTTAAAGTTTTTATTTAAAGCTTTCAAAATATACAACTCCAGAAATAGAATGAAACAAGAAACCACAGTAAAACGGTTATTGACTGAGTAGCAAGGTGAGCCAGTTTGAAATGTTTCATTCTTAACACCATTTAAGCAACTATGTGCAAAGTGCAAAGCCAGCACTTGTTGATTTCGAAGATGAAAATCAATAAAACTATCCGTAACCTATATCTCTCAGGTTTACTTCTCCCTTGTGGTTAAGAAGAGAGTAATTAGATTTCTGTCTGACTAGCACGGGAAGAAAATGGTTTCATTTTGGATCAAAACCTTCCCAATGGATTACATCTTCTTTCCTCTGCCTATCAACACTCAGCAATTGCTTTTGTGTCTTATTTGGTTCAAACTACCAGAATACTATTTGCTAATTTTCAGAACAGCAACAACAAAGTTTAAAACTTGTTTTTTTTTATCCCAGATTTAAACTGTCCACTTCCCACTTCATGTTTTGCATTCTTCGAGGGTTTTCTATTTGGTAACATTCTAGCCATAATACTACCTTCCCTTCACCTCCCATAAAAAAACAAAAGAAAATAAAGCAAAAACCTGCAAGTCAAAGCTTAATTTGTTCTGGCTGTGACAGCTTTTTGATTCAGCATTCAGAGCTGGTGCCAGAGAGGCAATTGTCTGACCCTGGATTTGTCGCTGTTTTCCATATTCAAATGAAGCTGACAATGCTTAATATATTTCATCCCATGAGATTTTAATTTTGCCAGATGCTATTGCTTGCACAGGAAAGAACTTATCCCTATACTGATTCTCTCATGAAACTAAATGCCAAGAATTAGCTTCTATAATGGTAGCTGACGTTAGATACCAATAAACTATAGACCTAAATAACATTTAAATAACCCATGCAGGCATTATTTTCAGAGAGAGAAACATTTATTATGGGCAAGGAAAGAAACATCCAATAACCCTAGTTTCTTTAAGTGTTTGTTTATCTGGAGCTCTATAATCCTTGTAAACAAGGAGACAAGATGATGTCATAAAAAAAACAAACCACAGCCAATATTGGCAAGAACTATACCTACCATGTGTGTATATTCAGTATATTCAGTTTTCTTGGCAAAGATACTGGAGTGGCTTGCCAATTCCTTCTCCAGCTCATTTTACAGATGAGGAAACTGAGGCAAACACCTACTAGATAGAAAGCAATCATCTAAGGAAAGGTCATTGTTTTTGTTTCTTATTCTATGTTATAAGTGAGATTAAAAGATTGATAAGTTGGAGGCCTGGATACCAGATTCCTGACAGAAAAGTGCTTAATATTTCAAAGCTTGCAGAGTGTTTTAAAAAGTAGAAAACAAGATAGTACTTATCTAAGGTATTCCTGATGACTAACAAGAAAACCTCCTAGCAAGGAAACAAGACTCGAGTTCCGGTCCCGGGTCGGATTCTTCACGACCTTCCATAAATCATTTAACACCTTTGGTTCTGACTGTACTGTAAATCACTACATCTGTGAATGTGTTTGGACACAATAATCTTTAAGGACACTTCCAACTCTGAAATTCTATGATGATAACTGTTCTAACAAAAGCATTTAGTCAGCTTGACTGCTTAAACCTATCTGTTCAATCCCAGCAAGGGAAGGCTTCCAGGCAAATGCTTCATTGATGTATAACATTGCAGGGCATCTTAGAGCTTTTCTCACCCCAACTCATCCTCATTAGTTGACTGAGAAACACATCTTTTATCGAAAGCATATTTTATTGTCTTCATTCTGACCGTAACAAACACCAGATAAAATTAGCATTTCCTTTAAAAAGTAAAACAGAAGAGGATTGTTCATGAATCTATGAATGTCTAATATATAAAGCTTGCTTTTCTTTTAAAAGTTGACATTCAACTTTCAAATCTGGCCTATTTGTGTATGATTCTGTCCTTCCTTCTGTTCTCTTCTGTGCATTTTTGTTTCATCTTTTTTTTTGGGAGGGGGGAAGACAGAGCAATTGGGGTTAAGTGACTTCCCCAAGGAAGTCTTAACTTAACAGACAGTTAAGTGTTAAGTATCTGAGGCTAGATTTGAACTCAAGTCCTCCTGACTCCAGGGCTGGTGCTCTATTCACTGCACCACCTAGCTGTTCCTCTTCTGTGCATTTTTAAAGTATATAATTATCCCTTCCTCATGACCAGGTTAGGGGTGTGGTGCCCCACAATCTGGAAAATCTGTGTAAAAATTTTTGGCACTCCCTTTATACCACAGAAAAGTCTGATTTTGTTTTTCCTTTTTCATTTATGGAGTGTTTATAGTACCTTATGGTAAAACTGGGTTAAGTATCTGGTCATTGGCTCTGTGTTTTCTGCAGCTTCTGAAAAACTCCCAAAGAAATTCCTATTTAATTTCTTTCACTGAAAAACTGCAATGAGGAAAGTCATGATGTAGAAGGGATAATTGTCATTTTACTTTTTTCAATGAACAGCAACCTAATTTTTCCTCTTTCCTACTACCCATTGGAAAAAGAAAAGAAAAAACAAACCCCTTGGAATAAATATGCATTGTCAAGCAAACTCCTAAATTGACCTTGTTCAGAAAATATATACTTCAATCTGCATCTCAAGCCCATTACATCTGTAGGTAGCATGGTTCATGATGGGTTAGCTAGAATCATGGTTGGTTATTGCATTGGTTAGTGTGTGTGTGTGTGTGTGTGTGTGTGTGTATGTGTGTGTGTGTGTATGTGTGTGTGTGTGTTCTTTCTTTGAACTCTGTAAATCTAGCAGTGGTATCACTGGATGAAAAGGTATTCATAGTTTAATACCTCTTGGGCATAGTTCCATATTGATTTCCAGAACATCTGGACCAGTTCACATTAATATACCTGTTTTCCTACAGCCACTCCAGCATTTGTCATTTTCCATTTTTTGGTCAACTTTGCCAATCTGATAAGATTGTGGTAGAACCTCAGAGTTGTTTTAATTTGCATTTCTCTAATTATTAATGATTTAGAGCATTTTCTCATAACATTTTTGACAGCTTATATTTTGTCCTCTAAAAACTGCCTGTTAATATCCTTTGACCAGTTATCAAGAAGAATGACTTTCATGCTTATAAATTTGAATTCATTCCCCATATATCATAGAAATGAGACCTCTTTCAAAGTCCCTTTGTTGCAAAGTTTTTCTCCAATTTACCTGCTTCTCTTCTAATTTTAGCTGCATTGGCTTTGTTTGTACAAAAATGTTAATATTAGGTAATAAAAATTGTCCATTTTATCTTCTGTAATCCTCTTCTGTCACTCGTTTGGTCATGAATTCTTCATTCATCCATAGATTTAAGAGGCACTTTCTTTCTTGCTCCTCTAATTTGTTTATTACATCATCTTTGATTTCTAAGTGATGTACCTATTTGAAGCTCATCTTGGTATAGGGTATGAGATTTTAGCCTATATCACTTTTCAGTCAGACTACTTTCCAGTTTTCCCAATAGTTTTTGTCAAATAATGAGTCCTTACTGAGTTCTTTGGGTTTATCAACGTTAGACTGTTATACTCATTTGCTTCAGTAGGTTGCATACCTGATCTATGCCACAGATCAACCTATTTTTTAACCAGTACCAAATCATTTTGATGGCTACTGCTTTATAATATATTAATATCTGGTACTGCCACACTCCCTTCTTTCCCACTTTAAAAAAATATTTCTCTTGAGATTCTCCAGATCAATTTTATTATTTTTTCTATTTTTTTATGTAGCTACTTTATGTAATTCTTTATGCATGTGTTTTTGTGTCAAAGGAACACAAAACAAAAGAATGATCAGTACAAGGTCAACTCCTTCTTAGAGAAACTAAATTAAATCTCAAGAAACAAGCAATTGACGTGAAAAAAAAAGGACAGGAAGACATTCCAGGAAGAAATGCAACACAACACGAGGAAATGTGCGGGGTATGGGGACTCTAAAAATCCCGTCCCCAAGAAAAATCAAAAGTCAGAAGCATCTTGAGGAAGGAACAGGAAGTTTTATTCTCTTTTCCCCACAGGAAGAGGGCAGTCTTCTCCATGATGGGGCTCAAGGAGAGGAGGTCTGTTACAAAAGACAAATCAAGAATTTATACCCTAAGGTGATCAAGCCTCCTCCCCCTGGCTGTCCCTTCTCCCATTGGTTAGGAGGCGGGCTCTCAGTCTTGGTGTGAAATCTAACCCAATGGTGGATAACAAAGAAGCCCATCACTATCTCCTATTGGCAGAGAGGTGGGACAGGAAGCCAAGGCATCATCCATGGCCTTATTTGGTAAACGCCAAAGCAAGGGAGGTGAAAAGGTCACAAGCAAGAGTGGAGGTCAAAAACTCCTGAAAGGGGTCTAATGCTGATGACAGCAAGGGAAGGGGGGAAGGGTCCTAGGTTGTGTAAACCCAGGACTCAGGCTCTAGTTTCCAGATAGTTTCTCTCCCTTCTCATTCTGAGGAGACTTCACAGAGGGTGCAGAGTGTACCCTACTCAGAAAGAACAAAATAGGTATAGATAATGTCTGGAACATTAATTTGACTAAAGTTGAGAATATTTACCCTCGTGCAGATTGCCTAACCCTTACACATGGCTTTTGAAAGCCTGTTACTAGTTCCTGACCTAGTGTATCCCCACTTATGGACACACACTTACTGGAATTTTTCCATTTCAGTGACTGGCATTTAAAAAGGTTTGAGGGACATAATTTCTGAGTAATTTAGTCATTTTATTGAAAATATTAGTATGTTGATTAATAAAAAGATAGTCATTTGGCCATCTCTCTTAGATCAAAGACCCCTCAGGGGGGTTGGTTCACAGTTTATATGCTCTTGAAGAGTAGACATTTCTCAGAGTGAAAATCAACTCTGATTGACCAACGATCAATGAGAAAATGAATATTACAATGAGAGAATAGGCAGTATTACAATGAGGTTTGGGGGGTACTGTGACTTGGAATATCCAAATCTCGGTCAAAGGGACTTACCAGTTTTCACATCATCTGTCAAACAAAAGGGAGAATCAATACTTTCCAGATCTATCTAAGCAAAGACAATGATCAGGAATGCACCCGTTAGTCCAAACTTAGAATTTTACAGCTGGATTAGATCTTGGCCTGGGAAAATCTCTACCTAAGGTTTCCCACACTGGTTGACTTCTGAATGAGGAAGTAGAAAAGGGAAAAACCTTGGTCCCAATATAATAATTAGTTATTAAATACAAATGAGAAATAATCATTTCTCACAATTCGATACAAAAATACCTGCTCCGTCACTCTTGTGTTAACTATAATTCTATAACTTGATTGGTTTATAATGCTATACTTTGATTGGTGAATAAGCTTTTTGCCCTGACCAGCTTGTTTGTAATATGACTTCAGCAGTATGCCCTCATTTGAGATACCTCACTGAATAACTCTAAAATGACTACCTCTGATTACAACATTAAAATGCTTGCTTAGAATTGGGTTATTCTATAACAAGGCCGGTTTGGCCAAAACTGTGACTTTTCCTAACTCATTCCACTTTTGTTGTTCAGTCATGCCCAACTCTGTTGTGACCCCATTCCGGGTTTTCTTGGCAAGGGTACTGGAGTGATTTGCCATTTCCTTCTCCAACCCATTTTACAGATGAGGAACTGAGATAAACAGGGTTAAATGACTTGCCCAGGTCATGCAGCTAATAAGTGTCTGAGGCCAGATTTGAATTCAAGAAGATAAGTCTTCCTGAATCCAAGCCCAACGCTCTATCCACTGTGCCACCTAGCTGTACTGGTCTGAACCCACAGCCATCTCAGTGAATCATCATATTACCCTGGACAGCGAATAATATAAATTGTGCTAACCCTGTAGTGACGTCTACAATACTTAGCTGTAACACTCTCAAGCCACTTCTAGAAACTTTCTTGGTAGGTCACCACTGTGTTGGTATCATTCTCATTCTGGACCACTCCCACTGGATCTCCCTGTGGACTTAAGCCAACATAGTTGTGTGAGAATATTCTTTCAGAGATAGTAGTTGTGGGGGCTCACCTAAAGGTGACTGTGCAAACATCTTGTCAAGTATCTTTTATTAACAAAATAACTTTGATTTTACACTTGGTGAGTGAGGGGTTCAAACATGTGACAGTAAAGACTGATTCTGTGCAGACCAGCAGAATCCTTTCAATGTTCTAAAGCAGCAGTTCTCAACCTGTGGGTCGCAACCCCTTTGGGGGTCAAACAACCCTTTCACAGGGGTCACAGGGGTCGCCTAAGACCATCAGAAAACACATATTTCCGATGACCTTAGGAACCAAGACACTGCTCCTGTATCTGTCTCCAGGCGGGTCCACCCACATGCAGATACCCCCACATACCAGTATTAAAGGGTCCCGGCATTAGGAAGGTTGAGAACCACTGTTCTAAAGCCTTTATTTCTTCCCTCTCTGGTATGCTCATTCAAAATGTACATAGCAGAAAGCTTCATTATAATTGATCATTTCTGAGATAAGATTTCTTGCCCATCCATAGGGAACTTGCTTCAGGCTCAATTCTATCTTATTTTAATCTTGTTATCTACAGAATTGCTGAGATTTGTCTACCTTTTCCAAATCTAATCAAATCCAGTAAGCTGCTTCGCTAGTTGTACCTAAGAATGGTTTTGTTCTAAGTCATTGATAGATGTCATGACATGACACAGATGTATGTCTAGCATTAACGTAGGGACCAGGCTTGAAGGGATTTTTACTACTCAATTTGGGTCTCAGGTTTTTTTTCAAAATGTATATATTAATAGAATTTGAGAGATAGAAGGCACCTTAGAAATAATCCCGTCTTGTTTACCAGACAAAGACCTTAAGAAACAACAGGGTTAAGATCACACAGCTCATACCAGCGACACCCTTTTTTTACTTACTTTTTTTTTAACTAAGTTACACTATTTGGGTTTCTGAAAGTAATGAAAATGGAATAGAAGAATTGTAGGAAGGTTTTCTAATGGTCTGGTCCCTTCTGTTCAAAGGCTAGGAAAAATTTTTTCCTCATTTTTTGACAGTAACTGCATGAAAAGCTCAGCTTCCTCTCCAAAAATTGGAGATAAATTAATGAAAAACCTATCAATTATATTTTCTAGTTTAACTACTTGATATTAGAAGGGATTAGAATAGAAGAGCAAGGACCATTTTTTTTCTTTCTGTTTGTCTCTGCCAATACTTAGCACAATGTTTGGCATACAGTAGGCCTTTAATAAGTGCTTGTTGGTTGACTGGTTCATTCTCTTGTCTACATGAATAAAAGACAAAGCTATAAGACTCACGACGGCACATTATATTCAGTCCTGGCCAGGGAGTGAGTTTTTGAGGAAAATTCTATGAGTGACAGCAGAACCATCAGCTTCTATTGGTGCCAGTTCAAAATGACTGACTTCTTAGACTATTAGTCATCATTTTAGGATGACAATCTGATTGTCCATTTGGGCAACATTTTTATTTCAATATGAGGTAGGTGGTGGTGGTTGGGGTTTTTTTTTCCTTTTCTTTTTACCCTTTTTCGCCTCTGAATAGAAAGACCTCCCTTTGAGGAGGTCACCATAGTCAAGAAGCCCTGTAACTGGGCTAACGCAAGCCAGACTTCCAACACTTATGAGCACTTTGGCATTGTTTCATTACTGTCCTTTCTTCATTTTTCTCTCTTCTTTTCTGCTGAAGGCACAATTACATGATACATGCAGTTCACACACACTTTCTGTCTCCCTCTCTTCTTAGGCATAGGAATTACATCTGGGCTATTTTCAGTCAGGCAGTATTCTCCTAGACCTTGCTCTATAGATGCCAATTAGAAGATTAGCATCTTTTTTTCTCTCCTTCTTTGCTATTAAATAGTAACACAAAAGCTGAGCTGACAAATTGCTCTCTCCATGGTGTTCAACAAAGACAGACAATAGATCATCATCATTTACTATACTCAGATCCTATTAATCACAGATTAATGAGAACATGTCTAGTGGGGAAGAAATTACCAGAATGTGGGCCTAGTGGCTTGTTACTCATGTAACATCTGCTCCAGATTTACCTCTGGTGTCATGTCGTCTTTTATCACATTGAAATAATGTTTGCCCCTGAAACATAATTAAGATAATGGAGCAGATACAGAGTCCTTCCTTTAATAATTACAGAGCTAGGGTTATATTTCTTAGCCCAGTGGCTTAAAAAAATTAATTTCTCCCTTTACTTAATGATTTCTCTTTTTTCTTTCGGTTCAAACCCTATTTTTCTTCCCTAGAAACTATGTGATTATTCCTCATTCCTAAAAGTAGGACAAAGTCCTAGAGTTTTCACAACTTCCTAATTCATATTCTATTTCCAAAGTAACACTTGAGTGAGTCATTTAAACTACGTGAAGCATCTGGTATACGAAGTATTTTTACATTTCATTTTTCATACAACCATATCTCTTAATCTCAATATATCATTTTTTTAAAAATCTATGTATTTACTTATATGTCACAGTACCTGCCACAGTGCCTTACACATAAGAAAAATTTGCCGAAATGAGTGAATGAACAAAAGAATGGATATAACAACTTTCTTTTAGTTTTTCTTAAGCTAACTTTTTATTTCTCTTTAAAACAGAAAATATGAAATTTTAATTTGAATTAATATTATTGAAACAGACCTCTTTTACTGCCCTTTTACCCTAACAAGAAGGAAACCGAGGGGACTCAGGTTTGGTTTTGCCTTTCTATTTCCAGGGCTTAGGTCAGTGCCTGACACACAGTAGGCATGCTTATTAATGTAAATGCTTATTGACTGACTGAACAGCTACAAATACAAACAACAGACAATTGTATCTATAATCAGATGATAAAGAGAAGAATCGATCTATATCTGTGATCATGGACTTAAAAAAATAACTGCCTCTGTACTTAATAATACAAATATGTACTTGTCTCAGCAATGATTGGATTAGCTATGGCTTGGATTAGCTATGATTAAGCTATGAATCAGCACCACACATAAGGGAAGAACAATGAAAAGATGGCAAGCTTGAGGCAAGGAGGGGGGAGAGTGGGGATTGCAGAGAGTTTCTTAATTAAATTTTAATTATTGCTAATTAGAACTACTGTGTTTTTTACATCTCCAACAAGGAAGACAAGAACTGATCCTGCCTCTTTTTTTTATTCTGCTAATGAGTTTCCCAAGGAGAGGTTTGAAAGGGCAGACTCTGCTTTGGCAGTGCACAAGTTGTTAGCTAAGCAGGGAGAACCTAGTTTGGATTTTTAAATCCCTAGTTAGTTCTTTTCTGCTAAGGGATTACTTCAAACATCCAGTGAAATAAATTGTTCTAATCGAAAATATAAAGAAATCTACAATTTGATGGCTGGTCCTCATAGTACCTTGCAACAAGGTATAGTAAAAAGACTTAAAGGGCTGAAAGCAGGAGAGCTGGATTCTAATTCTACCTCTGTCTTTAACTAGATGGGTGATCTCAGGCAATTCATGTCACCTCAGTTCTGTTATCTACAAAATGAAAGTGACAAATTAGATGATTTCTAGGATCCCTTCCATCTCTAAAATTTCTGTGGTTAGATTCAGTGGTGCAATAACCATGTCCTGTTCTCTCCTGCCACTCAGAGAATTTACCTAGAAATTATAAAGATAGAAAAGCTCTCTAAAAACATTTAATGTACAAAGCACCCATGAAAACTAAATATGAAATTTGAAAGTAGATTTCTGTCAAATTAAAATGTCATTACATGTATACTTGAAAACTTCCAAGTATTATTGAAATAGCTAAACCCAAAACAAAACAAAACAAAAATCCCTTGATCTAAAGGATTTCCAAATTCTTTTAAATGCCATTCAAAGTGAACTGCTAATGGTAAACTGAGTTTTCAAAGCAAAAACCCTAAGTGCAAACCGAAAGGCATTACTCCCAGGACCTATTAACATTAAGAATACTGTGAAAAATTTGAATTCTGTTTTTAAAGTACACATATTAATAATTCTTCTCCCAGGATAATAATTTGTATTGGTACAGATCTATTTGTTAATTACAATAAACTCCATCAAGTGAAATCACATTTCTGCTGTGGTAGAAGGCTCCAGAAACTCAGTATCTACATGGCACAAGGAAGGAGAGTTATATAAAAGTAGGTTTATTTAGCTTAGAGGAAAACCAGCATTAAACATGTTGGAAATTGTGGTTCTGGATCTGATTCTGTTGAGTGCTGAGACTGCCTCCTCTACCCAGTGATGAGTACAGGTGCTCCCAGTGCGGGAGAACTGTCAGATCAGAGCCGGGCAGTTTTATGTGGCCAGGTTCTCTTAATGACTACATTACTAACTCAAAGCCTAAAGATATATATATGAGATAAACAAAACCCTTTAGGCTGTAGTTGCCTGTGTGTAGGATGGAGTCTACCATCCATAAGCATCCCCTAACTCCCAGGGGCTTATGATTCTATCTATTTCAATGGTTCTCAACCTTCCTAATGCCAGGATCCTTTAATACTTGTATGTGGGCATATCTGCATGTGGGTGGACCCGCCTGGAGACAGATAGAGGAGCAGTGTCTCGGTTCCTAAGACCATTGGAAATATGTGTCTTCTGATGGTCTTAGGTGACCCCTGTGACCCCTGTGAAAGGGTCGTTTGACCCCCCAAAGGGGTCATGAGCCACAGGTTGAGAACCACTGAATTCTTTTCAATAGGCTGAAGACATCTCTGTGAAATTCTATCCACACCACAGCCTAGGAACCTTCCCCTTGAAATCTGGCCATTCTCTCAAACTTACTTCTTATCAGCATGATTTAGCTAAGCACATACACGCATGCCTTAACAGCCATTCCTTTGTAGTTTCAGTTGCATTTAACACATATGTTTCTTTCCTCACCTTCTATAACTACAAAGGCCTTGTAATGTGTTAATTCACACCAAATTCCAGTCTTTTCTTTGTCCTTATCTTCTACATTTGATGACAAAATGTGTCAACACCTATCAAATTGAGAGAAAAAATATACAAGATTTTGTTTCCACTTGTTTTAATTAAAATTATGGAAACTGAAAGTTTTGATGTTCCCTCTTATATGCTGTTATCACTTTCCGCCCTATCAAAGCCTACCTCGTTCTAAATTCTTCTGAAAAGTCAGTTTGGTCTCCTACACCGTGCTCAGTTTCCTCTTGTGTTTTCCAGGTCACTCTCCAACTCCTTTAGAGTGCTTACTAGGTGATATCCAGTAAGATATGGCAAGTGATGAGCCTGCCTCAAAACTCTCCATGATTTGTAATTGGAAAACTAATGGGACATCACTCCTCAAATGGAGAAAAGGTATAAAATTTTGACATTGCAACAGCAAATTGTAGGGGACATGAAGAGAGGGGAAAACAGAAGGGCAGATAATGAGAGCAGTGTAACTGTGGAAACCTGTGACCAGGACACCTGCAGTTCCTTTTTCTTTTTTCAGAGCTCTGAGAGGTGACCTTTGTGTGAACAAGCAGAGAAGTATGAGACCATGGGGGATTTTTGTCCAGTGCTCATTCTAGTAACAGGAGAGCCAAAGGAAAACAAGGATAGGAGGAAACAACTCCTACCCCACCCCTTCCTTACCTCTACTTAATTATGTGTATTGAAAAAATTTTTTTTAATTTTTCCAGATTTTTATATTCATCTTGTAAACATCTGTGACTGATCTTGTTTAAAGACAAAGAGCCTGGTGTCCTTTGTTTGTGACACCAGGATGTGGGAGAACATTGCTGGAAGCTAAAAACATCAGTCCATTATTAGGGAGCCCTGCCCTCTAACCAGGGCATAAGCATGGACCAATATTACAGGTCAGTCACCAACTCTTTTAGAGTACTTACTATAGGAAACCTAGGTATCCTCTGATGACACTATATATTTTGCAGCCTCACTGGGACCATCACTTCTCCTGCTTTCCCCCAGTCACAAGGACAAAATAGATCTGAACTGCCACTCTCCCCTACCACCAACCTGCAGTGATTTTTCTTCTTTTGAGGTCATGCAATCCATTGTAATCTGCGCCTAAAATAGCTTCTTCTTCAGACCATAGCTATTGTTTTCCTCTTCATTTTACATTAGGCACTAAGAAAAAAAAAAGAAGGTTAGAAAAGCACTTGACTGATCTAAGTGTAATGGGAGGCTGGTGCATGTACAAAGTGCCTGGAGCAATGTCTTTCCATGTGAGGAGGCTTGGGAACATATTTCAGGGAGAGTCAGTCATCTGTCTCTGCTTCTGCCTCTTCGCCTCTCCTCCTGTCCTCTTTTTCAAATGCCTGCTGTACTAGAAGCTTTCCCCTCCAGATTCAAGCCTTTGATGAATTCTCTCTTCTCAGCTTGACTCTCAGCGTCTTTAGTGACTTACACCTTCTCAGAATCAGTTATTCCCTTCTTGCCAGAAGAACTGATACATTCTTTCCCTGGGTTTGAAATTTTGAAGTCCCTTGCAAAATCATTTTCAGTAAATTTGGCAACACAGCAACCCCTAACAGAACAGAAATTATTATTCAGTGTACCAGGAAATCATACTAGGATGCCATCAACGACATCCACAAAGCATCACTTAACAAGTTGCTTGAATGACTATAGGTCTAAATTACATGTAGGATTCCTCCCATCTCTACATTATACATTTACTTGTGTTAAATGGATATGGGCAGGTAGTCTTTTTTTTTTCAAAATCTATTGAGGTGAGCCAGTTTTCATAATTGGCAAGTGCCAGTGGTGAGTTAATTGTACTCTCTGATTTGTGCAGGTGGAGACTGGCACACCTCAGCAAGCTCTAAACAAAAGAGACTGAGAAGAGAGACTGCTTGCCTATCAGATAAAGACTTCCTGGCCCAGACAATGATTTAGAAACAGACAATTCAAATTAAGAAGATTGTGTGTACTGTACCCCGATAGGAGTGAATTGTCTTTGCAACACTCCTCACCCAGTCTTGGGAGCTATTTTGTAAACATTCAAGTTGCCCAATCTCTCCACAATTAGATATAGAATAGCTTCCAATTGTTCTACTAGCTTGTATGTATGCTGAGAATTCTCGTCAAAATTCTGTGTTGAAAGTCTTGACAACAGATGTGAGCATCAGTCATACTACTGCTTATTCCTTTCAGCATTATTCTGTCTTAAGTCATAGCTAGGTAGTAAACTTCCTTGAGCTTCTCTCTCAAATGAGAGATCTATTAGTTGCAAATATCAGCAGTTTCTTCATCCTCAGATATTCCAAAACACAGTTCAATAGGTAGATGTAGTTCATTCCCAAACATCAGCATACAATGTGTCAGGCTAAGAGCTTTACAAATATTTCATTTGATCCTCACAACAACCCTGAGAAGTAAGTGCTATTATTATCTTCACCATTTTACAGTTGAGAAACAGAGGCAGAGGTTAAGTGACTTGCCCAAGGTCACACAGCTAGTAAATGTCTGAGGCTGGATTTGAACTCAGGTTTCACTGACTACAAATCCAGCACTTTCTCTACTGTACCACTTAACTGCCTAAAACATCATCAACATGTAGGATGTAAAGTCAGTGACATCATTCCTGATGAAGTTCTCTACATGTACAAAGAAAATTATACTTGGTTCCACTGAAGTTTTTGTTCTGATCTCAGTGTCTCTGACATCTTGCATATTCATTAGTGTTAGATTGAAATATTCAGATTTTGGGTCCCTTAGAAGGTGTTAAACTTGGGTCTCTTGGAGAGTGGTATACTTCTTGATGCCAGCTAAAGCTAGCATCTCTCTAAGAAATTTACTTTCAAAATCTGCCTTAGATCCTAACAGAAAGGTCACATATTGAGAAATACTTCTCCCATATTATTTTAGTAACCATGGAAGCTTTCTGGCTCCTGGTTAAGTATGTATATTTATAAACTTTCAGAACAATATATGACATATTATTTCTATCTCTCCCCAGATATGGGAAGTCAATGTGGTATAATGGTAATGAAATTTAAAGATCCCTTTGTATTGGAAAACTAAGAAGTACTTAGCACCTAGTTCAATTTAAGCCTCTGTTAAAGAAACAGAATGTATGAACTCCTGTTGCTGATGTAACAGGAAGGGGCTGAAAAGAGAGGAGCAATACCGTATATAAGGAAAAGCCCCCTAGAGGGAGAGTCAGAACTCCTTTGGATGAGCTTCACGGAAGCAGAAGCAGCTGCTGCCAAGGAAGCTAAAGGGGAAAGGCCCAGGCTGGAGAGAATGATTTTGATTTTGGGAACCTGGGTGAAGTGATTTTGGTTCTGGGAACCAGCTGGAGCTTCTACTGGGGAGCTAGCAGCTTCTCCCAGGAGCTGCCAAAGACTGAGGAAGCATGACTGTGATAGTGTACTTTGTCTGAACCTGTTTGTGACTTTGTTAAGTCTTGACTTCCTGGGAACAGAGACCATGAAGGATTTAAGGAGGACTGGACACTGTGAGCTTCAGTGTGGTACAAGAACAGCATGGAGAGCTGGACAAGGAACTGGGAGCTGTCTGCCTTTGAACTTCAACCAGGTGATGGTTTGGTGAATCCAGGTAGGAGCTGGGAACATGGAAGGGGATCCAGGGAATCTGAGAGACTAGCCTGAGTCAAGCTGAAAGAAAAATTTACTTGGATACTGTATACTGAGAAGATTGTAACTTATTTGTGACTGAGGGGTGGATGGCCTGTGTATTTTACACTACCTCTTAAGAGAGTGCTGAGTAGTGACTGATATTGTAACTTAGTATGTCCAATGAGTGGAAAACTTTGACTATTGTATTTTGTGACCCTCAAGCCTCCTTAAGGATGATTGAATGATTGAGTTACTAAGTGATTAATGACTAAAGGATTGTATTTTGTTCAAAAATATGTGACCACTGTGGTGAAAACTGTGGCCATTTCCTGTAGTAAGTTGTTGTGAATGCCATATTTTGATTTACTGTGAATGTTTTGCTCTGTTTTGTTATTGAATAAATAGAGCGTTCACTATATTGTGTAATCAGAACCTTAAAAGCTGTTCACAGTAGCATTCTTCTGGAAAGCTGCTTGTGCTTGGCTTTCCATGTGGTTTCTGCAGGTTTACTAGTACTTATGTTCTTCCAACACGCAGTATTAGTTGGCAATGTTTTTCTGTGGACACAGGGAGCACAAGTCTCCCAATTCTTGGTTGTATTTGTAGTCATCTTAGACCAGCAGTGCTCAACCTGTAGGTCGCAACCTCTTTGGGGGTCAAACGACCCTTTCACAAGGGTCGCCTAAGACCGTCAGAAAACAAAATTACAGTGATGCAGTAGCAACAAAAATAGTGTTATGGTTGAGGGTCACCACAACATGAGGAACAGTATTAAAGGGTCATGGCATTAGGAAGGTTGAGAACCACTGTCTTAGACTGATAAACCATCTCTAGGATCCTTTCCTAACCATATGCCTAAAATTATCACATAAAGGTTTCATGGCCACGGAGGGATATGCTATGGGTTACATGGGCTACTACCCGGCACTATATTTGGTAACAATTTGGTGCAGTATTCCATTGCACAACTTCAATTTCTGCCATTGTCTCCATAATAAGGTACCCTCAAAAGACTGGCCTTGTTGAATCAGAACCAGTTACACAATGTCGACACATGTTCTGCAGTCTCCCCAGGGCTTTCCAGTCACGGTCATAGGGACTCTCTTGGAAGTAAGCTCCCTTGCTTCTCCACAGAGTAAGAGGCAGGCACAGGTTCTCCATCCATGTGCCAGATCTCCATTCCATTAGTGGCTAAATTGGAAAGGTGAGAGAGGCTTTTAAATTAATGGGACCTGTACTTCAAGTTCCCTTCCTGGGACTGTGGGCTTTTAAATGGTAAACTTTCAGCATGTATATCTCAGACCCAAACCTATATTACTATTTTTAGATCATCTTCAAGGCATGCCACAAGTAGCCTTCCCAACTCTAGCTCTAAGAATAATAACAAAATAAACACTGCTAAGGAATTCTGCCCTGGTCACCCTTATGTATGTTGTCTTCCATTAGCTCCTTAAAGTAACAGACTGCTTGCTTCTGTTGTATCCCCAGTGCCTGGCATATAGTAAGCTCTTAATTAATGTTTTTCGTTACATTGAAGAGGAGGGAATGACATGACTGTCTCTCTCTCTCCCTCTCTCTCTCCCCCCCACCTCTCTGTCTCTCGTCTCTCTGTCTCTCCTCTCTCCTCTCTTCTTTCTTTGTCTCTGTCTCTCCTCTCCTCCTCTCCTGTCCTCTCTTCTCCTCTTTTCTCCTCTCTTCTCTTCCTAATTCTTCTAGCATTTGAGCTGAAGAAGGTAAGGGTAAGATGGTGATGGAGTGATGGTGATCACTCTTAATTTGACTGAAATGCCCCCCAACCTATGCCCCAGGGGCAACACTAGGAGAAAACAGCCAAAAAGTCACTAAATAATCTATGAAGGAGTCAATTCCATGTGTTTCTGATTAAGGAGAAGAGCTAGATAGTGTAGCTTACTGGCTAGGACTCGGAGCTTGACCCTAGCCATGTGAAGGGGAAAGGGAAATGAGCTTTGCAAGACAATTGTTCCATTCCCCCTGGAAATCATGAGGCCAAGCAACACTTGGCCCAAGGCTGCTGTATCAGTGAGAATAAGAGGCAGAAAGCCAACGACAAAGTGGGTGAATTTCGGACCCTGACCAGGCAGCCTGCTGCGTGGGAATTCTGACCCTATATCCATTACTTTTCAATCTTTCATAAAGCTGAAGATACTCTAATCTGTCTTTTTGAGGTCACACTGAGGTTAGAAAAGAAAAAAAAAAAGAATTGAATGGGATGAAATACATAAACCAAGCCAGGTATGATTTTTGAGGGAATTAATTTCTATCCCTAAGCCAAAGAAGGATTAGGGCAGTTGCCCTTTCTTGACCATTACTGACCCGGTGGCTTCAGGCTGAGATACAGGACCGAGTAGCACCCTAAGGTGGAAGTGGGCTGGTGCAGCTCAAGCTTGGAGAGCCACCTGGTGACGTGTGTAGATATTACACCTCATTTAGCTACTGGAACTCATTCTCTTGGTGCCAATCTTAAAATCATGTGTGTGTATGTGGGCTCTGGGGCTTTCCACCCTCTTCTCACTACCCTAGAGTGTAACCTCTTATTCATAATCATGCTGCTATTATTCACTACCTGAGAAACAGGTCTGCTCCACCACCACTATCCTCCATCCCACTCCTTACGCAGCACAAGCTCTTGTCTTCTAGGGATTACTGGGAACTCAGAAACTTGCTATTCAGATATAGAAGCTGACCCCCTTTTCTCATCATGGCCATTTACCTCTGGCATTCACTGTGTAAGGGGTGGAATGCGGTGAGGTCTAAGTAGCTCCCACGCTGAACCCTTCCTTGTGTGCCTGACATGCTGCCCACCTCAGTCCTCACCCCACAGTGACTGAAGTTCCAAACCTCCAAATACTCGTTCTCTCACTATTCCACACAGACCTACTCAGTCTGCTCCAGACTCACACAACTTCAGGGCTTCTAAGCAGTTAACACTCTCTCATACGTGCCAGACTGGTTCCCATTCCTGCCACTACCATCCATCTCCTCAGCTACTGCTTTTTTCTGGGTGGACTGTCCTGGGTTCATGAGTATCATTTCAAGGGCAAAACAGGGGATTAGTCTTGCTTGCTCATTCCTCAACATGTACCAACCAAATTGTCTGAACTGTGAAGTGGAAGAAGAATCTAACACGTAACTTATGTGTTTAAATGGGGCTTATTAGAAGTAGTAAAACAGAGCCCAGGATGACGGGAGAAGGATGCTGAAGTACAGCTGCTTCTGGTCTTTCTCCCAGACCTGGGATTGCTCTCCACATCTTGACTGTTTCCATGTTTGTGCTGTGCAGGCAGCGATGAATCTACTGCTGCAGAGAATTTTTAGCAGAGTAATCCTTCCAAAGGGTTCATCCTGAAACTAGATAATCCTTGCCTTCAAACTGGTTTTGGAGCTTTGGGAGCTCTGATTGGCCAGGGTGTTGTGCCTGAGTTTTTCATTATATATAGACCCAACTATAATGAGTCTATGTATTTTATATATATCTATATATATAGAGAGAGAGAGATTTATATATATATATTATATATATATAATGGGTCTATATATTCTATATATATTTTCATTATATATAGACCCAACTATAACGGGTCTTTTGGCTTCGAGACACATTGAAGACTTCATTGACCTTAGAAACAGCTGAAAGTTAACTATTTATAGGAAGGCTGCACTAGATAATTTTTCATAATTAGCCTTAGAAAGACACAGCGAAAGGTGGCTAGTGCAGGTGCCAATAAGCTAGAGTGGGGCTTCCAGTGAAAATTACAAATGGGAAAAATTAGCTCAGACTTTTAACAGGCCACCAAAGAATTTAAAAGTGATTATGCTCTACTCTAAAGAAAACCATAAACTCCCAACATGCA
Organism: Pseudochirops corinnae; assembly: GCA_028646515.1. Lineage (NCBI taxonomy): Eukaryota > Metazoa > Chordata > Mammalia > Diprotodontia > Pseudocheiridae > Pseudochirops > Pseudochirops corinnae. Next base: position 9,505,237 of record CM053589.1, on the reverse strand, counting down.
AACTGAAAGAGTGCTCAGACTCTACTTAATATAAGTATTTCTTCTGCTTACGAGGGGAACCTCCAAAAATTGGTGTTGCACTGGCTGTTTTCATACACATTATACAATTGGTGAATCCAGTTCTATTCAGGAGTCTGGTCCACTACTCAGTCTTATTTATAAAGGCAGAAAAATTATACATATGAGAAAAAAGAGAGAGTCTACGAATCACTGGCCTCTAGGAAAAATGTGATGAAACAAAGAGAGGCTAAATACACGTATTTACAGAGAAGCTTTCCTGAGGTAACAAATACACCAAGGAAGGCACAAGGAACAAAATAAAATGCCCCAAGAAAAAAGGAAGGGCTAGGGAATAAAACCACAATAATATTACCTGATATTTACTTTTTGTGCTGTGTGCCAAATACTGTGCTAAGTGCTTTAGACAAAATTATATCTTATTTGATCCTCACAACAACCCTAGAAAATAAGTGCTATTATTATCCCCATTTTACAGATAAAGAAACTAAGGCAAACAGAGGTTAAATTGACTTGTCCAGGTCACACAGTAAGTGTCTGGGGCTGAATTTTAGTTCAGATCTTCTTAACTCCAGGCCTGGTGTTCTTTCCACTGGGCCCCCTGGCTACCCTGGAAAGGCATCTGTGGAGTTCAGAAGAAACACAGAAACAACAAAATAATAACATGGGATCACTAAGAAACTTCTTGCTAAAAGTACACAAGGTATGGGGCGGCCAAGTGGTACAGTGACTAGAGCACTGGCCCTGGAGTCAGGAGGACCTGAGTTCAAATCCAGCCTCAGACACTTAACACAAAAACTAGCCGTGCGACCTTGGGCAAGTCACTTAACCCCAATTGCCCTACCTTCCCCCTCCAAAAAAAGAAAGCAAAAAATAAAATAAAAGTACACAGGGAGACAAAGGTGAAGGGGGAAGTCAAATAGAAGTGACGTGAAGAAACTTAAGCCTGAAACACCAGAGACAAAACCTTACAACTCCTCCCTCCCCCCAAACCTCCCCCTTCACATGAATGAGAGAAAAATGGTAACCAATGAAGGGAAAGTAAGGAAGAAGGGCTGAGGGCAAAGGCATCAAAAGGAGGGATTGAAACAGAGGAAAAGAAAGAGGGAAATATAGATATGGTGGTAGGAGGAGGTCCCACGAGGGAGAGAGTTCTCTCATCGGAGAAGGAGACTTTATAGTGTTTCTAATCGGTTGGGATTTAGTGCTTAGAGAGAGAGTTGTGCCTCCATGGACAGCATTCTGCCTCAGGAGAAAGAGAATCAGAGTTCCTGGGGACGATTTGCCTCCAGAAGGGCTGGGGATGCCGAGAAACAATTTCGTGGCAAATGGGAAAGAAGATGATCATGGGGAGGGCACTAGCAGTGAACCACGTCATCAGCGACACACCAAGACTTCCATTGCGGAAATTTCCATCAATATTTCTGACCTCTCTATGTAGTGCCAGAATTGGCTCTTCTAAGAGTGAGGCACAGCAGAAAAAAGAGAAGTGACCAGACCTACAAGGTAATCATGCAAAAGCTGTTTAGAAGAGAAAACTCAAAACAGGTTTGATTCCATGAAGAACACGGAGGCTAAAGAAGAAATAAGTGCAAGTACTACGAATCAAGGAATAAAGATCTAGAATCAAAAGAAAGGGGAAAGAATGAGTGAAGAGAATGAGGAAGAGAATCCATTGTCAGAAAAAGGCACAGAAAATGCCCCCCAAAAATTGAAATAAAGTAAAAACAAGTGAAAGAAGTTGAAGGTGAGGAGAAGAAAGGGGATTTTACTCAACAGTTTAACTGAGAGAAAGAAAAGAGGGAAAGAATTACATAATAAGATAAAAAAGAATTAGTGAGCTAAGCAAAACTCCAAAACTATGTAAAGGAATGGCAAAGGGAAGGGGAAGGCTTGAAGGTGAGAGGAAGAAAGCTTAGTAGGTTACTGTCAAATAGATGAAGCAAATGTGCCTTAGAAAAGATACTGTCTTTACAGAAGAAAAAGAGGGAGAAAATCTTAACTCAGAAAAAAAATAGAGACAAATGGAGGAATATAAAGCAAACTCCTGACTTTGAATGTGAATGGATTAAACAATTCAATAAAGTAAGAGTAAATAAGAAATCAAAATTCTATAATCTTTACAATAAAACACTCAAAAGGCAAAGACATACACAGAACAAAAATCAGAGACTGGAACAAAATTCGCTACGCATCAGATGAATCCAAAAAAAGTAAGTTGCAATAAATCTTATTAGACAAAGAACAATCTAATATTTACAACACCAGAAAAGATAAAACAAGGAAACTACACTATGCTGAAAGAAAGCCTAGACAACAAACTAATACTGATTTTTTTTTAAATAGTGTATTATTTTTCTCCGGTTGCATGTAAAGACAATTTAAAACATTCATTTAAAAGAAATTTCAAGTTCCAAATATTTTTCCTCCTTCCTCTCCTTTCCCCTCCCCTTACCTGAGACAGTAAGCAATTTGATATAGATTATACATGCGCAACCATGCAAAACTTATATCCACAAGAAGACACAGACCAAAATGGGGGGGGGGGGAGGAAACAAGTAAAAAATGAAGTGAAAAATAGTATACTTTGATCTGCATTCAGACTCTATCATTTTTTTCTCTGGAGAGGAATAGCATTTTTCATCATAAATCCTTCAGAATTGTCTTAGATCATTAGATTGTTGAGAATAGCTAAGTGATTCACCATTGATCATTATACAGTATTACTATTACTGTGTACAATGTTCTCCTGGTTCTGTTCATTTAATTTTTCATCAGTTTATGTAAGTTTTTCCAGGTTTTTTTGAAATCAGCCTGCTTGTCATTTCTTATAGCATAGGAGTATTCCGCTACAATCATATACCACAACTTGTTCAGCCATTCCCCAGTCTATGGGCATCCCTTCAATTTCCAATTCTTTGCCATCACAAAAAGAGTGGCTAAAAATATTTTTGTACAAATAGGTCCTTTTCCCTTTTTAAAAAAATCTCTTTTGGATGCAGAGTATGCACAGTTTTGTAGCTCTTTGGCAAAAGTTCCAAATTGCTCCCCAGAATGTTTGAATCAGTTCACAACTCCACCAACAGTGCATAAGTGTCCCAATTTTCCCCTCTCCTCACCAACATTTATCATTTTCCTTTTCTGTCATATTAGCCAATCTCATAGGTATGAGGTAGTACCTCAGAATTATTTTAAAATGCATTTCTCTAATCAATAGTGGTTTTAGAATATTTTTATATGACTGTAGATAGCTTTGATTTCTTCATCTAAAAGCTGACAGTTCATATCGTTTGACAATTTGTTAATTGGGGAATGACTTGTATTCTTATGAATTTGATTCAGTTCCCTATATATTTGAGAAATGAGGCTTTTATCAAAGACTCTTGCTGTAAAAAATTTTTCCCAGCTTTCCTTCTAATCTTTGTTGCATTAACCCAATACTAATGTTAAACTTATATGCTTCAAATACTATGACATATAGATTCAAAGAAGGAAAATTGACATAGGCAAAAATGATATAACAGTAAGAGATTTTAATGTCTATCATTCTGTTTTGAACAAATCTACCAGAAAAGCAGAAAAAAGGGGAAATATAGAATTGAATAAATTTCTGGAGAAACTAGAGCTAAAAGACATAGTGTTTTTTAAATGAGACTACTAAGCAATATACATATCTCTCAACCGCACATGGACAAATTGACCATGTTAGGATATCAAGATATTGAAGATAAATCTAAAAAAGCAGAAATAATAAACATATCCTTTACAGATCATAATGCAATAAAAAATAATCAGTTCACAGAGGACAAACAAAAGATGAGTCAAATGGAGACAACAATGGAATCTTAAGTAATAAGAGGGCCAAAAACCAAATCATAGAAACAATAAGGAAACTATAATGATGAACGATACACCAAAATATCTATTATACAACTATAATAGATCTCGGGAAAAATATTCATAAAAAGTACTAATGAAAGTATTACTCATAAAAAGTAAAAAGGCGTTTCAAAATAGAAAACAGGAAAAAAGATTAACAAACTGAAGAGGCAATTTTAAAAATTAGAAAGCAAAACAAATCCAAAATAATAACAAAAGAGAAAAAATGGAAAGTTAAAGGAAAAATTAGATAAACTAGAAACCAAAAATATTCTTGAAATGATAAAACTAAAAGGTGATTCTTTGAAAAGAAGAGAGAATCTGACCAATCTTTAGCCGACCTGACTAAAAAGAAGAGGGCAGAAAATTAAATCAAGACAAGTCATTTATTAAGCATATATATATATATACACTAAACTCTGGTAATACAAAGAAAAGCAAAATGTAGTCCCGGATCTCAGTTTAGTGAGAGAAACAACATGTAACAACATGTAAACAACTATATGCAAACAAGATTATATATAACATATATGTGTGTTTCTATATATGTATATGTGTGTATATATAAATATACACACATTAACCAATATGTAGAATAAAATAACAAATTAATAAGATGAAATTACAATAAAATCAGAAGGAAAAAAATGATTTATCAGAATCTACTACGCACTGTTATATGGTAACAAAATCCAGAACACAAAAGAAGTAGAGAAATACCTGCAAAAATATAAAACACCCACACTAACAGAAGACCAAATAGAGATCTTAAAAAACCTAATCTCAGAAAATTAAATAGAAGTAGCTATAAAGCAGTGGTTCTCAACCTTTCTAATGCGGTGACCCTTTAATACTCGTATGTGAGAGTATCTGCATGTGGGCGGACCCGCCTGGAGATGGATAGAGGACCAGTGTCTCGTTTCCTAAGACCATTGGAAATATGTGTTTTCCGATGATCTTAGGCGACCCCTGTGACCCCTGTGAAAGGGTTGTTTGACCCCCAAAAGGGTCATGACCCTCAGGTTGAGAACCACTGCTATAAAGGAACTACCAAAGAAAAACACTTCTCCTGCTGATGGATTTATAGGAGAATTCCACCAAACTTTTGAAGAACGATTAAGAATAATATTACACAAACTGTTCTCAAAAATTGATAAAGCAAGTACTCTACCATAGATTTATTTTGTGAGACAAATATAGTCCTGATACTCAAACCAGGTAAGAATAAAACACAGAACTATGGAACAATATAGTTAATGAATAGCAAATCAAACATTTAAAACAAAATCCTGTCAAATAGACGATAGGAACTCAGTCAAGAAATCATTTGTTATGACCAAATTGGATTTATAAAGTAGATGCAAGAATAAATCGACATTAGGAAAATAATTAACATAATTAATCGTATTTTTAAAAAATCTCAAACCACACAATTATTCCAATAGATACCCAAAAACCCCACAAACACCAGACTTTGACAGACTGTCACATTTATCTATGTTAAAAACCCTAAAAAAGTATAAGCATAAAGAGACCTTTTATAATATCATAAAAAGTAACTATATAAGACAAAAACAAGTTTCATATGTAATGGTGATACAATAAAAGTTTTCCTGAAAGATACAGGAATAAAATTAAAATGCCCACTCTCCCCATTATTATGTGATATGATTCTAGAAATGTTACTAATAATAATAATACAAGATAAAGAAATTAAAGACATAAATATAAAGAGGAGATAAAATTATGCCTGTTTACTGATGACATAAAGGTTTACTTAGAAAAGCCTAGAAAATCAGCAAAGACACTGAGACAATTAATAGCTTCATTAAGCTGTAGGCTACAAAATAAGCCCTTAAAAATCAATAGCACATGTATATAATACCAAAATCCAAGAGACAATAACGGAAATGTTGCCATTTCATAATGTGTTGTGGTGGGATCATTTCAAAGAATTCAGAGTCAGACTACTAATCCAGGTATTTATCGATATTGATGCCTCTCATGAAGCGGGCTAAGTTCCAAGAAGAACCAGCAATTTCAGAGAAAACAAGATGGATTTTTATACAGTAAAGATGCAATTGCATAACAGAAATTATGAATATTAAAAAGGCAGGAGGGATTTGTTAAGGGATTAGGTAATAGGGGAGAAGGCCCACCCACAGTGGAACTGCCCATGCAATTACCCACAATGCAACCAGAAAAACCCATTTGGGGGAGTATTATGCATGATAATGATATTATAATAAGCCTTTCTATGTCACAAGTTCACCTAAAAGACAGCTTTTGCTTTTCCTGCACAGGTACATACTTAGGGTAAGTCCCTTCTATTGTTTTGGGGTCCCCTTCCTACTAGGGCATCCCAGTGGTGCTGCTTTCTGATTGGTTGACTATTTTGGTCCTGTCTGAGATTAAATGAAGGTGGTCATGGTTGAATGCATGGATACACCTGCTGTTCTGTGGAAAATATGAGGAATGGGCCTTGGTACAGTGTCTAGCTAGAGACGATGACTGGGATCCCATCACATGAACACACCTGCTGTTCTTGGAGCCTTAGTCTATGAGATAATGATTAACACTATACTTGTATCTTTGTTACACAAACTCCTCTTCCCTTTGTCCAACTGTTCTCATATCATTAAAAAAGAACGTTCTATTCCAGAGATTCAATCTTCCACTTGACTATGCAGGCAGGCAGATGACAGCCCGTGTCCCCAATTACCTACTTGTGTGGACGCTATACATTCAGACTGAAAACGACAAGATTTCACATACTTGCATTGTACTCATATCTTTTGCTGACCACTTCCTCTAATTAGAGAAATTTGCCATAAAAGGAAAAAGCAGGGACATGCCAGATATGACAGGATAAAACATCCTTAGCTCTGTTTGAATTCAGGCAAGAGTCATAATTATCAATTTCACCTCATAGCCAGACTCAGGAATAGCCAGGTGGGAAAATTCCTTTTCAAAGGAAGACAATTCTCTCTGATTTTCAAAGGAAGGAAATTGAGCCAGGAGGGTCCCATCTTAGATTGAGGCTAAAATTGAGGGAAAACATTAGCAGCAGAAGGAAATATGGCCTCCAGATCTAGTAAACGAATTTAAGTCTCTATGTAAAAATAATCCAGAACAAAGGAAAATGACTTAACACTTGATAAGACAGAGAACCCTGTGGAATTTGAGGAGAATGTGGATCCACAACAAATTGTTACCGAGTGGATTAAAAAATAAATGAGAATTATGATAGCAGAATTTATAGCCTGCACAGCAGAAATAACTTATAGAATAGAAAAACTTGAATCTATAACTACAGGAGGGATTCTATTTGAGGAAGGGAGGTATAAATTAATGGGTAGTGATAATGAGAGCGGGGGAAGGAGGAAGAGAGAGAGGGAGAGAGAGATCTATGTGCCAGGCACTGTGCTCAGCACTTTACAAATATTTTCCCAGTTAATGTCAATTAGCTTTTACAAAGGGATATTTACAGAGAAGATATAGCAAAAAACAAAGACCAATCACCTCACAAACTAGGAGCACACTGTCCTCTATATATACCCATTTGGTCCCTTCTGAAAGTTGACTGAAGAATTAAGGTGGTAACTGAGAAACATTTCTCTTACCAAGTTGATTTCTGGGGCTCATAAAGCTGGTGAATGAGTCCTTTCCTTGCTTGCATGACCTGATGTCTCAGTTGTAGGGTTGATTTAGTGCTAGGCTGGAAGCTCAGAGCTGGCTCCCGCTAGGTTTGGCTGGAGTAGGAGACTGTGCCATGGCGCTCAAGTTGCCAGACTTCTGTTGCTTTTTCCAAACTTCTGTAGTTTACAAGGTCATAACATTATTTTTCTGTCTCTAATATTCATTCACCTAAGATCAGGAAAGAGTAAATACAACTGGGGCAGAAGAAGCATAGGTTCCGTCAATTCAGAGCCGCATTCGGTCCAAGTGGGGAATTGTTAGGCACTGTATTGCTTACCGTTGATACTCCCTTACTCCGTCCCACAGGTGCACAGAATTACTCAAGAAGAGAGCCTTTCCCTTTGTTCATCTGAACCTTTTGTATTCTTACTCAATTCTGGCTCAGTAGCAGTTTTAACTATGCAGTCATAGGATATCTGTGTATGTTCTGAATCAGTAAAAGAGTCCCTCCCTATCATGAATTTCCAGACCAGAGGTAGGCACGCCAATTCTCTAAGTGGCTTTGTAGTAGGCATGGCATATTACTTCAGTACAAAGGACTAGGCCTTTATTGGCCAGTGGCACATTACTTTGGTCATTGTGGTATATGGAGTGTTCAGGAAGAACTAGCACCTCTGGCGTGAGTACTTGCCAAGCCTTTTTCAGAGCTGCTCATCCACCTGTCACCTAGCTCTCACCTGTGACTCCAAGAAACTGTAGCATGTACAACAGCCACACTCTGGCAAAACTGTCTCAGCAAATCAGGTTGTGGGCAGTCAACAGGCCTCAAACCTGTCAGCAAATCAGGGATGTCTACCCCAAACATGTGGAGACTTCCCCCAGTGAAATGGGCAGATGAGAACAATTTGCTCCAGTGGCCACAAAAGTGGCCTGAAGCAGGCACTGTGGAGCACTTAGAGCTTGGCCAGGCATTAAAGGCATCAGAGTCATCCGCTGCATCGCGGGCCATCAGCGGTCATCTTGACTTTTGTCCTGCCACTGGACTTCACTGACTCAAGAAAGAGTGAAGCTAATGACTTTGTGCAACTCTGCCTCACTTAAATCCAATTCACATGCAAGTCAAGACATAACTGTGATGTCATTGGTCCTCTTCGAAAAGGAAGGATGTAGAACAACATCGGTCACATCTGTGAGGTCAAATTTGCTTTCTTTGGTAAGGATCTCTTCTTTAACTTGCTTCTTTACCATATTTCATATATTTGTGTATATCTATCTATATGTGGTGGCATGGGTTTTACTAGGGTTGTACCCAAACCCAAATCCCAGGTCACTACACACCACCTGATTTGTGATCCACCATTAATTTTTATATTTCTGTTTTTCTCCATTATAGCTTGAAACTGCTTAAGGCATGTCTGGGCATATTGCTCAAGGCGTTCCCTGACTCTGTCTCCCCTAATCAGCATTTCATATGTTCTTCCTGAGTCATTATAGTGTACCAGGATCTTATCTAGGTACCATCCTGTCCTGCCCCGCTGACCAAGCGAGGCTACCACCCCTTTGCCCAGAACATGACCCTGGCCTGTTCTGGGAAATTCCAGTCCCCCTCATCCCATGCCCCTCCACTCAGTTAATGGTTGCATCCTTGTACCCTTCCACCATACTCCCCTGACTCATATAGATTTAACCAATAACTGTTCTCTGCTTCTGTATGTCATAGCTTCTGCTAGCTCCCCTCCCTATTATAATTTTGTGGTTTCAGCCTATATAACCAAGATCTGAAATTCCAGAAATCGCTGCCAATTTGAGTGAGAACTCTGGCAGTCATACACTTGCTTAATAAATCCACATCTAAATTTTTCTTGAACTCAGGTCTTGGCTCGCTGTCATTTTCTGCACAACACTAGTACCTCTTTTTTTTTTTATCTTTGCCTCCTGTGAATTCCAGAGTGTTTCTTCCTACATTGTAGATATAACATCTAGCTAATTATAAAAAGAAAACATTTTTCTCTCTCCTCCTTTTTCAGCCTAAATTTGGCTCTGCCACTAACCACTTATGTGACCTTGGGAAAGTTAATATTTTTTTTAATACTCTCATATATTTGTTGACATTCTGATATATCTTAGTATATATATCTTACACACTCAAATTCTCATTTTCACTTTTCACTCCTCCCATGAAGTTTTGTCCCTGGCTCAGTTTTGATGTCAGGTAATGTAATACCTGAAAGCTTAGATTCATCACTGCAAAATCAAACAAGCCTGGAGGTTATTTTATTTCAATTATCATTAACCTACATAATCAATGCAAAGGATTTAGTCATTCAAACAGTCAAATGGTGGAACATTTAGGTAATTACAACGTTTAATGTCTTCTTTTCTGTTGGTTTTTTTTAAATAAACAAGATTAACATGTATTGCTTAGTAGAAAGTAGCTGCAATTAGGAATGTACAAAACAACATACTCAAAGGAAGCGACAGAAGACTCTCCTGCTTCCTCTGCCCTGACTCTCTCAGAGAAAGCTCTGAATTTCTTCCTAACTTGATCAATCCAGCCTTCCCCCCACCAACTCACTCACCTTCTCAAAAGAGCCACAGCATATTCTTACTTGAGAATCCAAGAAGAGATACAAACCATCTACATGTAATCTATGCCAGGTACAGATATCCCAAAGCAGCAAATTGAGTCAATTGGTATACTTATTATTTTCTTCATGTTTTGAATTATGCTTTCTCCTCATCTTTGACGCTGTTCTCCACCAAAATCTTGCTTTCTTTCCTTCCTTTTCCTTTCTACCAATTTAAATTTTCTATTTCATACCCCAATTCCTGACTTGGCTCCTTCATGAATCCTTCCCCCACTCTATAGTAATCTTTTATTTGCTCTTGTGGGGAAAAGGAGGTTGTTGCTTCAGCATAAAACCAAGTTGTTAAACAAGATGCAGGTGCTTATAAATGAACAGCTCTCCAGAGGACTGCTGCTGTGAATAGCTCTAAGGTTCTGATCACATAATATAGTGAACTCTCTATGTATTCAGTAATAAACTAAGGCAAAACATTCACAGAAACCAAAGTACAGCATTCACAATGATATAACATAACAACTTATCATTAAAGTGGCCACATAGTTTTAAACAAAAGCTATCATTCAGGATGCAAAGTACGAAGATCTCTCATCCTGTCACATTGTGTTAATCTCTCAGTCAGAAAAGCTTCTTTCTTCTTGATTGGAGACTAGCTTCCAATCATCCTTAATCCAATCATCCTTACAGGGGATAAGTTACAAAGCACAAAATTCTCCCACCCCTAGGTCACAGTAAATCATGATCTTGTCAGTCAGTCAGTCAGTACCCAAGGAGAGGTCTTTTCATCTTGGCTCAAGGCTGGATCCCAGATTCCATAGTTCCTTTTCCATGGTCCTACCTTTTGCCTGAATTCACCTAACCATCACCTGGATTCACAGACAGGCAGCTCTCAGCTCCTTGTCCAGTTCCCATTTCATATTGAAGCTCACAGTGTCCAGTCCACCTCAAGTCCTTCACAGTTTCTGTTTCTGGGAAGATAAAGCTTAACAGTCAAAACAACATTCATTCACATTGCTGGCACCATCAATTCACTATCTGCCTGTGAAATCAACAAGGTCTGAGAAATACAAAATATACTAACACAAATCAATACAGACAGAGTGCCAGGCACCACAAGTTTTCTCCTTCTTAGCTCTGCTCAGTCCCAGTTTGTGCTCCTGCTTTTATATGGTCTCTAGCTCCTTCCTGTTCCACCCATTTCTTATGTCCTTTCTGTTCCTGTCTTTGGCAAGTCCCTCCCTCTGTGGGATTCACAGGTTTGGATTCTTAACGAAGACTTGATATAATCAAAGCAACCATAGTGTCCCCAGTGAAGGAATGGAAACTCCCAAATAACCCTAAGAGTGTGAAGGTAATTTAAGTTAAGAACTTGAGACAGCCCATAGAGATAGAAATAGGATACGGAGACACAAATACCTGAGTAGAATGGGTAAAATATACTGTTAAGAACTTAAATAAAAGTGACTGCTATGTTTGTGACTCAGCCAACCAGTGGCCTGACTAGTTCCTTTGGGATAGACCAAGGACAAAAAGGGAATGAGGTGGATGAGGATAAAACCACATGGGAAAATGAATGATACCTGTAAATCCCTCTCACTATTGTGCCCTGGCATTTGAGGGAGAGTATACGGCTAAGGACTGAAAAAGAAAAAGAAGGAATACACCAGTTATAGAGTTAGGTCAATGCAAATGGGGTCCCCAGGGGAGCTCTAGGCAAATTTAAGGCTTGAAATCAAATAGCATTAAGAGGAGCATGGGTCATGTTAGGGAAAGATGTTGAAGGCATTGCAAAATCTAACCACTTTAGCTGCTGTGATAGATAATTAATTCATGGAATGGTTAGGATCATAGAGTGGCAAGTAGAAGGGAATGACAGTTTCTCTTGCCTCCTTAATAGTAGTTGCTAGGGTATTGGCAGTTGTAGGCTGTTGCATAATGCCTTGTGTAAGGGGGGTGGTACAGAGGTTAATCACCTACCAGATGAAGAAACTGAAGTGAACCCTAATTATGACAAGGAAAGTGAATTAAAACTAGACTCTTTCTATGGCACATTGAAATAAGGTGCAGACACAACAAACAGTCAATAAAAAGAAAAGAAGGAATATTGTGGGGGGGAAAGGAGGTTGTTGCTTCTGCATGAAAAGCCAAATTGCTAAACAAAATGCAGGCATTTATGAGGCAGCTGGAAATTATAAAGAAAATGAGATGTAAGGGGTGTGGGGGGGGGGTGGAGAATCACATGGGGAGTTTAGGTGTTCTGGATAGGCTGAAAACCCTGTGGTACCCAGATAATGGAGAAACAGGGAAAGGAAATACAGATTGGGAATAGGGAATAAAAAGCTGTGTATTTGTCTCAACTGGTGAACCTACTTCTCAGGTGCTACTCTTGCAAGAACGTTAAATAAAACTCCTTCCTAACTCACCAGTAGCTTCGTGGAGTTCTTGGTAATAGACTTGCTTTTTATACCCTGAATTCCTTTAGTATTGTTGAGAATTGTGATCTACTTCACATATGTGCTACCAAGTAGAGAATGTGCTACCAAGTAGATTGTGATCTCTGAAGGACAAAGAACACATAGCCTACATTTTTAACCTTCACAGAAACTATCAGAGTTCTGGGCACATAACTTGTGCTTAATAAATATTTGTAAAGTAACTATAACCCAAGTGCCACCTTCAGGTACCTGGAATCTATTCAACCATGAATCTCACATTTTCTTTTGAATATCTCTGATCAAAATTAATCATGCAAGGCAAAAAGGACATGGTTTAAAAGAGAATGAAATACCAATTTCAGCATGTATATATAATATGTGTATATATATATGTGTGTATTTGTACACGTGTGTGTATATAACTAACAAATCTCAACAGCAAGATATAGAAAGAGAAATTCGATTTAAATTAACTGTAGAAATTATAAAGTACTTGGGTGTCTACCTGCCAAGACAAACCTGGAACTATGTGACCACAATTACAAAATACTTTTCATACAAATAAAGTCAGATCTAAGCAATTGGAAAAATATTAATTGGCCATGGATAAGTGAAGCCAATATGACAAAAATGACAATTCTACTTAAATTAATCTATTTATTCAGTGTCATTCCAACCAAACTACCAAAAATTGTTTTATAGAGCTAGAAGAAATAGCAAAATTCATTTGGAAGAAAAAAGGTCAAGAATATCAAGAGAATCAATCAAAAAAAAGTGGAGGAAAGTGGTCTAGACATATCAGATCTCAAACTAAAGCAGTAATTATCAAAACAATCTGGTACTGGATAAGAAATAGAGTGGTGGATCAGTGAAATAGATTAGGTGTGCAATACATTATAGTAAATGATCAGAAAAATCTAGTATATGATAAACCCAAAGATCCAAGATTTGGGGACAAAAATTCACTATATGACAAACTGCTGGGAAAACTGAAAAATGGTATGGCAGAAACTAGGTATAGACCAATATTTCACACTGTGTACCAAGATAAAGTCAAAATGAGTACATGATTTAGACATAAAGGGTGATACCATAGGCAAATTAGGAGAACATGGATTAGTTTACCTGTCAGATATATGGATAAGGGAAAAATTTAGACCCAAACAAGAAAGCATTATGAAATGTAAAATATATATGTATATATTTGCTTTTTGGAGGGTAGAAGGCAGAGCAATTGGGGTTAAGTGACTTGCCCAAGGTCACACAGCTAGTAAGTGTTAAGTGTCTGAGATCAGATTTGAACTAAGGTTCTCCTGACTCCAGGGCTGATGATCTATTCACTGTGCCACCCAGCTACCCCTGAAATGTAAAATAGATCATTTTGATTATATAAAATTAAAAAGTTTTTGCACAAACAAAACCAATGCAAAGGAAATTAGAAGGAAAGCAGAAAATGGGGGGGGGATATTTTGCAGCACATATCTTTGGTAAAAGCTTCATTTCTTAAATATACGGAGAACTAAGTCAAATTTATAAGGATACAAATCATTCACCAATTGATAAATGGTCAAAGGATATGAAGTTTTTGGACAGTTTTTGGACAAAGAAATGAAAACTATTTATAGTCATATGAAAAAATTCTCTAAATCACTATTCATTAGAGAACTACAAATTAAAACAAGTTAGAGTTGCCACCTCACACCTATCAGATTAGTTAATATGACAGAAAAGGGAAATGATAAATGTTGGAAGGAATGTGAGAAAATTGGAACACTAATGTATTCACTGTTGATGGAGTTGTAAACTGATTCAACCATTCTGGAGAGCAATTTGGAAATATGCCCAAGGGCTATAAAATTGTGTACATCCTTTGATCTAGCAATACAACTGCTAGGTCTATATCCCAAAGTGATCAATAAAAAAAAAGAAAGGGACTTACTTGTACAAAAATATTTGTAGCAGCTCTTTTGTGGTGACTAAGAATAAGAAATTGAGGGGATGTCTATCAATTGTGAAATGGCTGAACAAGTATATGAATGCGATGGAATGTTATTGTGCCATAAGAAATGACAAGCAAGATGATTTCAGAAAAACCTGGAAAGACTTACATGAAGTAATGAAAAGTGAAGTGAGCAGAACCAGGAGAACATTGTACATTGTAACAGTAACATTGTGTGATGAAGAACTGTGAATGACAGCTATTCTCAACAATACAATGATCCAAGACAATCCCAAAGGACTCATTATGAAACATGCTATCTACCTCCAGAGAAAGAGCTGATATTATCTGAATACAGATTGAAGCATACTGTTTTTTACTTTCTTTCTTTCTTTCTTTCATTCTTTGTTGTTGTTGTTCAAGTCTTCTTGGACAAAATGACTAATATGGAAATGTTTTACATGATGGCACATACATAACCTGTACCAGATTGCTTACCAGAGAAGGGGAGAGGGAGGAAGGAATGGAGGAATAGAATTTGGAATTCAAAACTTAAAAAAAAAAACCACAACCAAATGTTAAAAAGCCCACCATTTTAAAACCAATATTCTCCCACTGACACTATGTATCTGCATATTTTGCATGATCTCCAAAGAATCAAAATTGCAGATGACCAAAGGGCAATGGAAAGATATATGTAGAGTATAATTAGGCTGCAGCATATTACTGAGGACTTCTGTTTGAGAAGTAATGCCAGTTACATCATCAACTACATTTGAAGGAAAGTATATGGGCAACTCCAGTTCTATAATGGTACTCAAAGGAAATATCAAACATCCTCTATGGAAGATTCTTAGAAAAACCTGGACAAGAATTGTGCACGATTAAAGTTCTTTTTGAAGGGCTGCACTTTGCACAGGTGAAAAATTATAAATCAATGCTAGTCCCTGAAGGAAAAACAAAGATAAATAATATTCTGCCTTTGCATTCTAGTAAGGGAATATAGTAAATATACATATATTTGTATATTATATATATATATATATATTCAAATATACATGTATAAATATACATATATTCAAAATAATATAAGTGAAAAGGAGAAGTTTAAATAAAATACTTTGTGAAGTCTGAAGAGGAAACCATAACTCAACTGGAGAATAAAAGAAAACTTAAAAGAAGAAGTAACATGAGCTGGGTCTTGAAAGATAACTAGATTTCAGCAGGTGAAAAGTACTTTCAGGACGGAGGCTATTACAGTCGTAGTGAACTATGTTAGCAAAGCCACCAAGGTGAGAGATTATAAGACTGATATAAGTAACAATGTAGTCAAGTTTAGCGGGACTCTAGAAGGGTGAGGCCTCAGATAAAGCTGAAAAGGTAGTGTGGTGCACGATTGTAAAGGGCTTTGTAGATGGCTGAAATGTTTAAACTTCACCTGGTAGAACACAGTAAGTCATTAAAAGGTTTTGAGTGGATAAGCAATAACATCAAATATTT
This sequence comes from Pseudochirops corinnae, assembly GCA_028646515.1. Taxonomy (NCBI): domain Eukaryota; kingdom Metazoa; phylum Chordata; class Mammalia; order Diprotodontia; family Pseudocheiridae; genus Pseudochirops; species Pseudochirops corinnae. The sequence goes on along the minus strand of CM053589.1, from coordinate 9,489,242 downwards.
GCATTTAATTGCAATTTAAATGCAAATATTGCATTTTAAAATGCAAAAAAAAAATCTAGTGGTAGTATGTGAAATTATGCATCAGAGGGAACAAAGATAGCAGCCCAGAGGACTGGTTAGAGGATAATGGCAGTAGTCTCAATGAATGGTAAAGAAAACTTGTATTAGTTTGTGTTCTGGCAGTGAAAAAAGAAGGCTGGGTTTGAATATGAGGAAAATTTTGGAAGTGGAACCAAAACGATCAGGCTTTTGATCTATCAATGTTGGTCAATGGATCTGTGCTTTCGTATTTCCCAATACTATGATGGAATATAATTTAATGTTTATTCTAAGAGTAGAGTCAATACTAAGTGAATCTACTATTGGTGGTACTCAGGGAAAAAACTGACAGCCCTGTACAGTAGCAAAACTCACTTCTCATGCAGTTAGTTGGATCAATATTACTATATCAACTTCTTCTGACTAAATATCTTACTGTTTCCAAATAAATGCATGCATACACCCCTTTCTAAGTCTCCAAAAATATTACTTTTGTAATATTACAAAAATAATATTAGCTTTTGTCTTAGGAAATAAAATTGAAATCTGGTTCACACATATTTGTTTCTATAGTCTAATTTTGTCAGACTATAGAATCCAAATTAGGTCTGACTCATATCTATTAAAAGAACACAATGTTTTCTTTCCTTCAAACTTTATAATTTTTATTCCTTGCATGCCTTTTAGGGACTTCACTGTAATCCAACAATATTAGAATCAAATTTAGATACCTAATCATATGAAAATAAGTTCTATTAGATTTTAAATTTCACCTGCTCTGATTTGATTATAAGCCCATAAGCCTTTAGTCTTTGAGATGGTTAATGGGAAGACATTTATATAATTGTAGCTATCCAGGGTTATTCTATTTGCAATCATTGCTTTGGTGATTCATGAAAAGGCTATGCTACTGTAACTTGTTTGCAGTAGTTGGGGTAAGGGAAGATAATCCAAGGGAGAGAGCATTAAACTATTTTTTGTTTCTAATTTTTTTTTTCTTAAATATAGGAAGTATAAACATGGAGCAGCATCTATATTCCAGAGGTTCCCAAAGTGGGTGATACTGCCTCCTGGAGAGCCCTGAAACAACCCAGGTGGAGGTGGTAGTAGCCTCAGGTACATTTGGAGGATGCTGAATAAAAACAAGGGGGTTGTGAAAGCATAAGGAAAAAAAGAGAAGAAAATTTTGAAACACTGTTCGTACATGTTTCTTCTGTTGTGTAACAGAGTTAAAGTCATAGTGATTACATTATTTTCCAAATAAACATACAGAATGCAAGTTATAACTGATCAGTGGTCAAGTTCTCCTACAGGTCTAAACAAGCAAGTGTTGGCAGGTGAGCATGTCTCACATTGTTGGGAAGTCCAGCATGCATCATTAGGAATATGTACGTGTAATGATTTGTTTACAATACAATACTATATGGTTACATGATGCAATATTACATCATCAAAATTTCAGTGCAGGAAAAACTCCACAAGTTTACAATAAATTATTAAATTTAAGATGCATCATTTTTTAAAATTTATATTTTTTTTGAAATGACACAAAATTTTTTAAAAGTGTCAAAGGATTAAAAAAAAGTCGATTTCCAGGGAGGGGGTTGCACTGAGCAATTTTTTTTAAAAAGGGGTGGTTAAAAAGGGGTGGTAAGCCAAATAAGTTTGGGAACCTCTGATCTATACTGATGACTCCCATGTCTCTCTATCCAACCCAAGTCTCTCCCTTGAGTTTCAATACCATATCACCAAATAGCTATTGGGCATACCAAACTGCATCTCAAAGTCAGCTATAATATCTCAAACTCAACATGTCCAAAGCATTATTCATTATTTTTCTCTTCCCCCCCCCAAAAAAAACCCCTGAAACCTCTTCTAAACTTCTCTAATTCTGTTGAAAGAAATGACTAGAAAAGAAAGGAGAAAGATCCTGGAGGAGCCACATGGAAACATGAAAAAGTTGGAGGAAGGCCCCAGTGGAGTAATAGTACATGGGAGAAACCTTGGAGTCCCATGGAATAAGGACAAAAAAGCCTCAACCACAGAGCTGCCCCAGAGCCCAAACCAAAGCAAAAGAAAAATCCTGAGCAACATTAAGGCAGCCCAAACCTAACCTAGCATCCAGGCAACCTGGGCCTGAACCACAGCAGGCAACAGAGACAAATAACTCCTATAGAAAGTAAAACCTGGTCTTAGTAACCAAACTCAAAAGCAAACAAGCAGCAATATCCAAGAACAAAAGTGTAGAGTTTGACCAAAGCACAAGCTCCCAACCAAAACTGAAACTGCTAAAATGGGAAAACTAAAGAAAGCACTAAATACCATAAAGAAATTCTGTGGATTAAGAGGGACAAATCCTGGAGAAGAGAAAACCACATAAGTCCAAGTAGAGCTGCCAAGAAAAAACGTCTTGGTCACAAGGATTATAAGAGGACCTATAAGAAATGTACAGCGATGCCAATGAAACAGCCACAAAGAAAAAAAATAATTTCAAGGAGAATTGATAACTTATAACAGAGAGTAGGAAATCTTACCCAAGAATTGAATGGGACAAATAGAAAACAACTCAATGAAAAAAAATATTAAAAACAAAGTAAAAATACTGAAAAAAAAAAAGAAAGAAAATGGAGTAACATGATCGAAAACAACCCACCTGGAAAACAGAGCAAGGAGAGAGAATCTGAGAATCGTTTGACTCTCTGAAAACCAAGACCAAGAAGAAAGCTTGTCAGCTATATTTGGAGATATTATACACGAAAACTGCCCAGATCTCAGAAGGCAAAGTATAAATAGAATCCACCCATCGCCTCCTCAAAGAAACTCGAAAATGAAAACTAGAATATTATAACCAAAGTCCAGAGCTTCCCAAAAAAAAAAAAAAAGGACTCCAAGCAGTCAAAAACAAAGAATTCAAGAATCAAGGTAAGACATAAAAGCAGGCTGGTAAAGCCTATGGACTCCTGCTCAGAACATTTTTAAATGCATAAAATAAAAAATATATATAATATAAAATACACATATAATGTAAGTGTGTAGGGACTTTTTCATTCACCGTTTTTATATCCTTAATGCCTAGCACAATCCTGGACCATAGTGAGCACATAATAAATGTTTATTGATTCATTAATAGGTAGATTGTTTACATTATCTAATGGTGACACGTAAAAAGGTTTGGTTAAAGAGACAAACAAATATTAAAATAAAAATTACATCATTTATTCCTTATTCTTCCCTTAAGGCTAGCATTACTTGTTCAAGGAGTGTAGGACCAAAGTCCTGACTGATGAACAGAGGAATCATAAGACTTTTATACATTTATAGAACCATCCCAATTCAGGATGACTATGTCACAAAACTTTATGACTTCCATTTGTTACCATCTATATGTGATACAGAGTTCCTTGGTTGTAAATGCAAATTGACAATGACCAGAGCAGGGTCTATTTACATTTTATGGTCTCAGGATGTCTGTTTTGCTCTCATGTGGAGTAAGTCCCGAGATAAGGGGAATCTCACCTCTGGTCTTCGAAGTTGCAGACCCAGGAAAGGCATTTTTAGATCAATCAAAGCAGTTTGATTAAATCAGACTTTAGCTAAAATATGATATTGAATGATGATCACTAACCTTTTCACAATCTATCCCTAAAATATCCTTCCATCCTCAAAGTATATTATTGCCCACCTCTGTATTTCGTGATCCAACTAATTTTCTCTCTTCTTCACCCATGATGCTTAATCTTCCACCTCTGTGTTTTGATTTTGATACATCAGATCTTCAGTGAAGTGCCCCAGGGATCTGTAATTAATTCTATACTGTTTACCATTTACATCAATGTCTTAGGTAAAAGCATAGTTCATGGTGAGTATCTGTCTGTGGGTCTTTCTGGCCTGCCTCGTTTGAAGTAAAATGATGAGCTCCTGAGGACCTTCAGATGGGGCAAAGACCTTGAGCCCTCTCTTACCATGAAGCTCAGAGCACATGGTCCTGTTGTTGCTTCTGTTCCTGTTGTATCTCTTCTTTTCTACTTTTAGGTAAATGAGATTGGAAGTGGTTATGACCTTAGGAGCTTCAAAAGGTCAGGAGAGTAAGTTACCAGAAATCCAGGAGGGAAGTTCATACCAAGATATACCAGAAGCCAAATGGTGAGAATAAAAGTCCAGTACAATCTACTGGCAAAGACCAGCAGAAGCAGAGATGCAAGCATCCATCCATCAATCAGCTATGCTATGTTTGAATGTGAACTTGGTGGACTGGATGCTATGTAGTATCTGTGTTAAGTCTGAGCCCATTCTCCCCAATGACAAGGTGGTAAAGAGGAAAGCCTTCCCCTAGGTGTTAGGAGAAATATGCTTGTGATAAATATCCCTTTATATTGGGGTGGCTAAGTGGCACAGTGAATAGAGCACCGGCCCCAGAGTCAGGAGGACCTGAGTTCAAATCCGGCCTCAGATGCTTAACACACTTACTACCTGTGTGACTTTGGGCAAGTCACTTAACCCCAATTGCCCTCCAAAAAGCAAATAAATAAATAAATAATGAAATAAAATAAATATCCCTTTATAAAAGTTAATTGATGTTAATTGACTAAATGGAACTGGGGATCTAATCACTGGTGGTTAACACTGGAGGGAGTACCCCAGAATAGGGGCCCAAGCTGTTAGCATTAGAGAAGAGTTATCCCAACCCCTCAAGAGTCCCCTTTAATCTTGAAGGGGACATGTAGTTGGCCTTGCTCTGGAAGAATGAGCCCAGAGTCTCACTATATAGAGATGACACATAGTTGTGAGGATGGATGACAGACAAAAATCTCTTGAGAGGTTATAGCATTACACTGAGAGGTTATAGCAACAATAAGATGTAATTCAATGGGGAAAAATGTGAAGTCTTACAATTGGCTTCAAAAATAAGTAAAGTCCCAAAAACAGGAGGGGAGTCATAGAGCCCTTTGTCTGAAAAAGCTTTTCAGCTTTTAATAAACTACAAACCCGATATGAGACAATAGTGTGATATTGCAGTCAAAAAAGCTAACGTGACCTTGGGCTGAATTAAGAAAGACATTATTTCCACAAATAAAGAGTTGAGAGTCCCTAAACAGACCAAAGCTCCAGTACTGTTTGCAGTTTGGGGCACTTCAGTTGAAGAAGGATATTAATAAGGTAGAGAATGCAGTTCAGTGTCTTACTTTCTTCTAGCAGTGGTTCTCAACCTGTGGGTCGCAACCCCTTTGGGGGTCGAACAACCCTTTCACAGGGGTTGCCTAAGACCATTGGAAAACACATATTTCCGATGGTCTTAGGAACCTAGATGCTTCTCCTCTATCCGTCTCCAGGGGGGTCCGCCCACATGCAGATACGCCCACATACACGAGTATTAAAGGGTTGAGGCATTAGGAAGGTTGAGAACCACTGTAAATCTAAAGTGAGACAAAAGCAGCCAAAAATGTTTCCTTACAAATGAATGCATCTCCAAAGAAAGCTAGAGCCTCTTGCCGTTTTTGAGGGCACTTCTTGGACTTCCCAGATGCTGACTATTATTTTCATTGCATCAAGTTTAGTAAGGTGCCAATAGACTTTTTCCGTTCCAAACAGGCTGTCTCTTTCAGTAAAGGTTTGACCAAAGGAAATCCTTTCTGCCAATGCAGCGAAAGATGAAAATCTTAACTGTACCTCCAAATGCAAGAAACTCCATAGTCTCTAGTTATTACAAAGCACTGAATCCACTCCTGATGTAATACCATCCTAGCCACTCTAAGTTTTTTCTTCTGAGAAACGTGTTCCTTTTGTAGCAACTAGAAATAGGCATTGAAGGACAGACAAAAATAAAAAAGGGACTGAAACAACTTAGAGTATACATCATGTCGTACTTCCTAACACTAGGTTAAAACATCAACTTCCTGTTTCTCACTTTAATGCCAATACACCATTGAATTCAATGTCTTTTACTTGATTCTGCTTTGAATATATGCTTTTCCTTTGAAAGAATGTCTTCCTAATCTTCTGATGGGGAGGAGAAATCATGAGTAAGTAAAATGGCAAAAGCAGCCTTCTTTTCTCTTGGGAACTGCTGGACTCAAAAGATATGATGGTCTGCTAATCTACAAGGGTCCTTGCTGCAGAAAGTTTCTGATTCAGCAGACTGACTGGCAACTGTCTTAACTCCCAAGGACAATCAAGGAGTTTGGCTTGGGGTGCAAACAACAAATTATGTCAGCTCCAGGGGAGCTTTGTCTTGGACAGATTCAGGGTGTCCTTCATACTCTGGATCCAATGTTTCTGGAAGACATGGCAACTCAAAAAGACAAGTTAAGGGGACTCCATAACACTTTTTTTTCAACACTCAATATTATATTTTGAATCTGCAGTTCCATAAATGATACACGGTCCTAGATCCTGCTAAGAATGGTCTTTCTCACTTCTGCTAAAAGTGAAGTCAGGGTGCCACTAAGTGAAATAAAACGTATATTATGCATAGAAAAAAAAAAAAAGAATGTCTTCTTCATTCAACCTGAACCACAGGGATTGAAACAAATGTTCCTTCGTGAAAGAAAACTTGAAGATGCTGAAGACATTGCTTCATTCCAGTCCATCCAGAAGGGGTCTTCTTGAAAGTTTCCGATACTGTTTGGAAAGGCTGACTGTTGACATCCAGTGTAATACATGCAGTTGTCTTAGTCTCAGTGTAAACCAGTGGTCAGAGGAAGCCAAAAGATAGAGAAGTGCTTTGAGTTCACATCATATGAAAATTAGTAGGAAGAATTGGTGCCCTAGAGAAGAGAAGACTCAAGGGGATATGATTGTTGTATCCAAGTATGTAAAAGGCTGTCATGTGAAAGAGGGACTAATTTGTTCAGTTTGGTCCCAGAGGAACAAACAAGGAGCAACAAGTAAAAATTATTAAGCAGCAAATTGAGACTTGATATAAAGAAAAACTTCCTGACAATTTATAGTTGCCCCAAAGTATAATAGGCTACCTAAGACCACCACAGTGGGGGGGCCCCTCATATTCAAAAAGAGGCTGAATGACTATTTGCCAGTCATGTTTCATGGGGACTCCCAATAATTATCCTAATGGTTGTGGTTAGACTAAAATTCTGTTATTCTGTAATACCATGGCTCTGCAGGATTGGAGAAGAGACAATGGTCCTAATTTTCAAAAGAGGAGAAAAAAAAAGTGGAGCCTGAAAATTAGAGAATAGTAAATTTGACATCAATAGTTACTGAACATCTAGAGCAGGAAGCAATGATCCCCAAAGGCCAGGATGGCTTCATTAAGTACAGGTCATTCTAGAATAATATTTCCTTTAGGATCAAACAGCAATATACGTGAAGTACTTTGCAAATCTTTCTGCACTAAAGAAATTGAAGTTATTACTGACTCAGTGTCAACTAGAATGGAGATCTCTGGTGCAAGGACCCCAGGGATCTCTGCTTGGTGCTAAGCTTTTTAATATTTTTTTATCAATGACTTGGACAAAAGTATAGATGGAATGATTAACAAATTTGCGCTAGGAAGGAGAGCTAGCACAATGTATGATAGAAACAGGATCCCACGAAGTGATTTTCTATGGAAGATGATTCAGAAATGCATTCAATTGGATTGATGTTAACTGGAAAAAAATATTTTGTGTTGCATTTGAAAAATGTATAATATTGTTTATGTTATTTTTAGGTTTCTAATTATTCATTGTTATTTTTGGGAAATCACTGTTTAAGAAATGTTGTTAATGTAGGGGAAAAATATACCCACATAGTGATACAATTATATCATTGGAAAATAAACCTCTCTTTCAATTAAAAATAAAGAAGAAAGAAAGCAGTGTGTGTACCCCAAAACTGTGTGTAACAGAGATCCTTACCCAAATGATACTCAGAGGCTTCTCAAGGTAGGAAGCAGAAAAGAATGGTTTATTACAATCTCAAGAAAGGGCCGCCCTCCTGACAAATGGTCAAGGAGGAGAAGCAATTTACAAAAGGAAGTGGCAAAGTTATAAAGCAAAATTCTCTGCTACCCCCCTGCTGACCCTTTTCTTCCACTGGCTGGAAGTCAGGTGCACAATCTAAGCACTCCACCTCAAGTACCGGAACAAGGAAACAGAAGATCACCCAATGTGCATTTGAGAAAGCACTTCTGTCCTTATTTGGCAGATCTTACGCTGAAGTGTCCCTGAGGAGAGGGGTGACTCCCTACTGCTCTGAGTTTTAAGTCCTTGTAAATCATGTGATTTCCAGTGAAGGGAAACTTGGGCCTGTTTCCCATGTAAAGCCTTACTAGATTTTTTTTTCCCCTGAGGGCAATTGGGGTTAAGTGACTTGTCCAAAGTCACACAGCTAGTTAGTGTGTCAAGTGTTTGAGGTCGGATTTGAACTCAAGTCCTCCTGACTGCAGGGCCAGTGCTCTACTCCCTGTGCCACCTAGCTGCACCAAGCCTTACTAGATTTTAGAGTATAGACTGAGAAGTTTTCACTCCTTTCACTCAGCAGGAAGCTACCAAAAAAAAAAATTACAAGTTTCTTGTTAAAGCCTTGATAAAGGCTTCATTTCTCAAACATATAGAGAACTGAGGCAAATTTATAAGAATATAACTCATTCCATAACTGATAAATCATCAAAGGATATGAACAAACAATTTATAGATGAAGAAATCAAAACTATATATAATCCTATGGAAAAATACTTTAAATCACCATTGATTAGAGAAATGCAAGTTAAAACAACTCTGAGATATGACTTCAGATTGGCTAATATGACAGGAAACAAAAATGACAAAAGTTGGAGGAGATGTGGTAATATAGGGATATTAATGTATTGTTGGTGGAGTTGTGAACTAATCCAATCATTCTGAGTAATTTGGAACTATGCCCATTGGGCTACAAAACTGCGCATACCCTAGAAATACCACTACCAGATATGTATCCCAAAGAAATCAAAGAAAAAGGAAAATGACCTATATGTACAGAAATATTTATAACAGCTCTTTTTGTGGTGGCAAAGAATTGAAAATGGAGGGGATGCCCATCAATTGGGGAATGGCTAAACAAGTTGTGGGAAATGATTATGATGGAATGCTTGTGCTATAAGAAACAATGAGCAAGATGCTTTCAGAAAAACCTGGGAAGACATAAACTGATGCAAAGTGAAGTGAGCAGAACCAGGAGAATATTGTATGCAGTAACAGCAACATTGTATCATGACCAACTGTGAATAACTTATCTATTCTCAGCAAGACAGTGATTCAAGAAAATGTGAAAGGGTTTATGATGAAAAATGCTATGCACCTTCAGGGAAAAAACTGACAGAGTCTAAATGCTGATTGAAGTTTAATTTTTTAAAACTTTCTTTATTATTCTTGTTTGTGTTTTTGTCTGTATCTTTTGCAACATGTCTAATATGAAAATGTTTTCCATGTCTATACATGTATAACCTATATCAAATTGCTTGCCTTCTCAAGGAGGGGGGTGAGAAAGGAGAGATGGACAGAATCTGAAACTCAAAATTTTTTTAAATGACTGTTAAAATTTTTTGTTTATGTATTATTGAGAAAAAAATAAATTAAAATTTATTTAGAAAAAAATAATACTTACATCAAAGACCTTTTTTGGGGTAGCCAGTCTTCATAGCATCTGAGTTTATTGTCAACTAGAACCACATCTGGTAAGTAGCCTGGAATTAATTCTTGCTTCCGTGGTTGAGACTCTACTTGCAATGTATTTAGGCATGGGCACTTGATACTGGTATCTAATATTCTTTCCTAATTGGTTGCTTTGGGTTATGTAAATAGTGCTTAGCTTGTTCAGAAATAGTGTAATTTCATGGGTGCATGATCTAGGTATAAAGGTTGATATTGTAAGCAATCTGGGAGAACATGGGATAGTTTACCTGTCAGATCTATGAAGCGAGAAAGAGTTCATGATGAAACAAGAGCTAGAGAGCATTACAAAATGCAAAATGGATAATTCTGATTATATTAAATTGAAAAGCTTCTGTACAAACAAAGCCAATGTTACCAAGTGTAATGATACAGGGATTTCAAGATCTTCCATGCCCCTTGAACTTTCTGACATAGCAGGAAGGAGTGGAGCAAGAGAAAGCCAGAACCAAGCTAGTGTCAGTGTGGTGGTGACTAGAAGCAGTGGCAGCAGCTGTGGTGTAGCGCGAACTCCTTTTTGCTTTGAGCCTGCCAGAATCTCTGCTAAGGACTCCTGCTGAGGACTGCCAGGGACAGGAACTGTGGCGGGGCTGGAGGTGCTGGGAGCAAGCTGCCTGGACACTGAACAGTTGCATGAGTGAGGAGAGGAGGATCTTTGCCTGAGGTAATCTGTCCTGTTTTGAGGGCTTGAGAATGTGGGTGATTACTACATTAACTGCCTGTGCCAGCTTCATAACTACTGTGTTGGCTTTGACTTTCTGGTTTTGGGACTCAGTGTTCTGGTATTTGAATAAATGCTCTAGCTATATTTCCTATGTAGAGAACCTGTTACATTTTGTGATTAATAACCATATCAGCATATTTATAGTTACCGTAGGCATTGTGAATACTGCATTGTTGATACACCAAGATTAAAAGAGAAGTGGAAAATTGGGAAAGAATTTTTACAACCAGTGTCTCTGATAAAGGCCTTATTTCTAAAATATACAAAGAATTGAGTCAAATTTATAAGAATACAAGCCACTCTCCAACTGATAAATGGTCAAAGGATATGAATAGGCAGTTTTCAGAAGATGAAATTAAAGATATCTATAAGCATATGAAAAAATGTTCCAAATCAGTAGTGATTAGAGAAATGCAAATCAAAACAACTCTGAGGTACCTCATCTCACCAGCCAGACTCGCTAAGATGACAAAACAGCAAAATGATAAATGCTGGAGAGGATGTGGGAAAATTGGAACACTAATGCATTGTTGGTGGAGCTTCAAACTGATCCAGCCATTTAGGAGAGCAATCTGGAAGTATGCCCAAAGGGCTATAAATAAGTGCACACCCTTTAACCCAGCAATATGACTTCTAGGGTTATATCCCAAAGAGATCAGAGAAGTGGGAAGAGGACCCGCATGTACAAAAATAGTTATAGCAGCTCTTTTTGTGGTGGCAAAGAATTGAAAATCAAGGGGATGTCCATCAATTGGGGAATGGCTGAACAAGTTGTGGTATATGAATGTAATGGAATACTACTGTGCTATAAGAAATGGGAGGAGATGGTCTTCATAATAACCTGGAGAGACTTATATAAACTGATGCTGAGCGAGAAGAGCAGAACCAGGAGAAATCTGTACACAATCACAGACACAGCATATGTGTGACGACTAACCTCAATAGACTGGGCTCCTGTCAGCAATGTAAGGTTATAAGACAACTCCAAAAGACTCATGATTGAAGGAGATATCCACATCCAGAGAAGGAGATGCAGAGTCTGAATGCAGACTGAAATAAACTACTTGCTTTGTTTCTTTTTCTTGTTTTGTTTTGCTTCCTCTTTCCCATTGATCATTCCATCAGTTACAATCCTTCCTTACAACCTGACTAATGATTAGTGGGAAGACATTTGTGGATCCTGTATCTGAGTGCATGCCAACATAGTGGGGTGGAGGGGTGAGAGGGAGGGAGAAAAAATCTGAAACTCAAGGGACTATGGAACTGAATGTTGTAAACTAAAATTAAATAAACCAATTTAATAACAAAAAAAAGAAATAGTATAATTTCAGAATAGAAGCAAACCAGAAATTAAGGTTAAAAACAAATAAAAGGTTGCATTAAAACAACAATAACAGTGAGCTTACTCTCACACCAAGAGACTTTCGTACATCCAAGAAATCAGCATTTTAAATTCATCTCCCAGCACAAATGCTTATTCAAATCACTTAACCCTGTTTGCCTCAGTTTCCCCATCTGTAAAATGATCTGGAAAAAGAAATGGTAAACCACTCCAGTATCTTTGCCAAGAACACCCCAAATGGGGTCACAAAGAATCAGACACAACTGAAGCAACCCAACAAGAAAACAACAATTTAAGTTCAATAAGAAAACTTTTCCTAGAACTAAAGGGGAGTGAACCGCCTCCAGAGTTAGTACGTTCCCTATGACTGGAAACCATCAAGCAAAGCTTTGATTATCCACTTATCTCGTACGCTATAGACAGGATTCTAGTTCAGGTACAGAATATCTGAGGTGTGAGGTTTTATTCAACTCTGAGATCCTGTGACTCTCTGAAGACTGTTACCTTAGTGCTGTGCAAATAAAAGTACGATGCCAATTGGCGGCGGTATTTAGTGATCCTTCTTTGAAGTGGAGAACCATAAAGTTGCATCTCTTTTTAAAATTCTGTAATTCAGAGTTTTTCACTAATTCAGACCAAGCCTTTTTTCCCTCATTGGTGAGATTTGTGTATCATCAAGCACCTTTACACGAACCTGTCCCCCTTTCTTTTCTGTGCCTCCAAATATACACATAAAAACATATATTCTTTCTTTTTTCTTATCATTTTCTGTGTTAAGCTCGTGACATCTGTTTCCCAGTTTGCCTTCTCTTAATACATCCTTTGAGAAAAGAAAGAAGAGCCATGTTTCTTTTTGTTTTCTCGTGCTTCCATGTTTGAAGAAAATAACTCTAGTGAAAGACGAATGGGATTAGAGCAGTATGCTTCATTATAGCGCGGGGGAAATGGCCTGCCAAAGTGGATTTAAAACCCATACTGAAGAAGAATTGAACAAAGAGGGAAGAGAGGTTAGGGTGGAAAGTCTGAGTCCATTTGTAGGTGAAGTGGCAATTTCCAACGCCAAATTCAGTTAGCCTGAATCATTGCTCCAGGGCAGTAAGGTGACAATCATTAAATATAATATTTTGGCTAAAGTCTGAATTAATCAGACTACCTTCCCTCATTTTAAAAAGACTCTTGTTTCTGTCTCAGCCACTCCAGAGACCAGATAAGGCTGGGAGTAGGATTTAACACAGGCATCCAGAGATCATAAACTTCAACAGACCCAGCTTTGCCTTGCTGTCAGAGAACATCTCTCCTTATGTTAACAAAGCCTACTTTATGGCTCTTAAGGATGAGACCCTCAGCTCACGGCATTAACTTGACTACTGGGACTTTTTCTTATCTTAAGACTTTCTGGGCATACACCATGTTATGGAATGTTAATGGTACAGAAAACACAGATATTCTGGATCATAATTTCAATTGACACTTTGTCAGCTCCCTTGTTTTTCTGTATTTATCATTTATCCAATTAAGAAAATACCTTTCTCATACAATGATTAAACAATTATAGGGATCATAAATTTGTGTAACTCAGCCACCCCTAATTGGGATGGTCCTAAAATGTACTTAAGCTCTCTCATCCTTTTTGTTCATCAGTCAGGACTTACTTAGCTCCTTCCTCCTTGCGCAAGTACCACTAGCCATAAGGGAATAAGGAATAAATTCTGTAACTGCATACCACTATCTGTTTGTCTCCTTTAACCAAACTTCTAAAAGGTCGACAAAGGGAAACAGGGTAAACTCTGAGCCTCATTTGCTGGCATTGCACTTAACATATGAGACAGGTACTATAAGTATTACTCAACATTTCACTTACCAGCTTCCCCTGTGGGGTTTCCTTCTGTGGTATCTATGGCCGAGGAAGAGACTACCCTGGTAACGCCAAGAATTATTTTTAGCTTTGGCACATTTAGATGTAATTCTTAGCTTTGCAGAGGCAGCAGCCCGTACATCTGATTTCATGCTCCTTTTCTTTTTTTTTTTAATTTTTTTTATTTACTTATTTACTTTTAATTTACAAGATTCAGTTCCACAATTCACTTGAGTTTCAGATTTTCTCCCCTCCCTACCCCACCCCATGGTGGCGTGCAATCATGTATAGGATCTGCAAATACTTTCACATTATACAATAGTTTGGTCATATAGAAGGGTTGTAACCAATGAGTGATCACTGGGAAAAGAAGAAAAAAAAAAAAGCAAAACCAGACATGAAAGAGAAAGATAATGTGTTTTGCTTCAGTCTCCATTTAAACTATAGTCTTTCTATATCTTTCTCTGAGTTTAGGTAACTCCTTCCATCCTGAGGCTTGTAGAGTTGTCTTTAGCTGTGCGTTGTTGAGGATAGTCCAGTTTATCAAGGT
>CM053589.1:9433151-9474585 GCA_028646515.1 Pseudochirops corinnae | reverse complement strand
TATATATATATATATATATATATATACACATATATATGTATGTATATATGTATGTATACATATACATATGTCTATATAGGAGGGTATATATGCACATCAACACATATATGAGTGTGTGTATGTGTACCTATGTGTATGTGTACATAGACAGAGGGCACAGGATCAATTAAATAGGAAGGGATGATATTTTAAAAGGTGAAATTGGGAGGTGGGAGAGGAATAGAATGAGAGGAGACAGGGAAAGACAGAATGGGGTTAATCATCTCATATAGAAGAGGCAAGGGATAACTGTTACAATGGAGGGGAAGAACAGGAAAGCAAAAGGGAATGGGTCAACCTTACTCTCATTGAATTTGGCTTGGAGAGGGAATGATACACACTCTAAATCAGGTATCTTGCCCCACAGGAGAGTAGGGGGGAAGGGGATGAGAAGGGGGATTATGAAGGGGAGGGCAGGTTGGGGGAAGGGTTGTTAGAAGCACACACTTCTGTAAAGGGACAGAGACAAAGAGAATAGAACAAGTGGGGGGCAGGATAAGAAGGAGGGAATTATAGTCAATCTTTCACAATATGTCCATTGTGGAGATGTTTTGCGTAACTACACATGTATGGACTGTATTGAATTGCTTGTTCTCCCAGTGGGGGTGGGTGATGAGGGAGGAAGGGAAAGAATCTAGAATTTAAAATTTTAAAATCAAATGTTAAAAATATATGTGTGTGTGTCTGTGTGTGTGTAAAAAAGAATCCACTGATCACCTCATGAAAGAGATTCTAAAAGGAAAACTCCTAGGAATATTATAGCCAAATTCCAGAGGTCAAGGCGACAATATTACAGTCAGGAAAAAACAATTCAAGTATTGGGGGAACACAATCAGGATAACACAAGATCTATCAGCTTCTACATTAAGGGACAGAAGGATTTGGAATATGATATTCTGGAGGTCAAAGGAATTAGGATTAAAACCAAGAATCACCTACCCAGCAGAAGAGTATAATACTTCGGGGGGGGGGGGAGGGAATGACTATTCAATGAAATAGAAGACTTTCAAACATTCTTGATAAAAAGACTAGAGCTGAATGGAAAATTAGATTTTCAAATACAAGGCTCAAGAGAAGCATGAAAAAGTAAACAGGCTAGAGAAATCATAAGGGACTTACTCAAGTTGAACTGTTTACATTCCTACATGGAAAGATGATACTTGTAACTCATGAGACCTTTCCCATTATTAGAGTAGTTGGAAGGAATATGTATAGACAGAGGGCACAGTGTGAATTGAATATGAAGGGATGATATCTAAAAAAACAAAATCAAGGTGTGAGAGAGAAATGTATTGGGAGAGAGAGAAAGGGAGAGGTAGAATGGAGTAAATTATCTCACATAAAAGAGGCAAGAAAAAGCTTTTACAGTGGAGGGGAAGGGGAAAAGTTGAGAAGGAATGAGTGAACCTTACTTTCATCGGATTTGGCTTAAGGAGGGAATAATATACACACTCAATTGGGTATAGAAATCTATCTTACTCTACAGGAAAGTAGGGTGGGAAAGCATAAGAGAGGGAGGGATAATAGAAGGGAGGACAGATTGGGGGAGGGGGTGATCAGAAGCAAACACTTTTGAGGAGGGACAGGGTCAAAGGAGAGAATAGAATAAACAGAGGGTGGAATAGGATAGAGGGAAATACAGTTAGTCTTTGACAACATGACTGTTATGGAAGTGGTTTGCATGACTACACATGTATAACCTATATCAAATTGCTTGTCTTCTCAATGAGGGTGGCTGAGGAAGGAGGAAGAGAGAGAGTTTGAAACATAAAGTTTTAAAAACAAATATTAAGGGGCTGCTAGGTAGCACAGTGAATAGAGCACTGGCCCTGGAGGCAGGAGGATCTGAGTTCAAATCTGGCCTCAGACACTTAACACTTACTAGCTGTGTGACCTTGAGCAAGTCACTTAACCCCAATTGCCCTGCTTTCCCCTCCAAAAAGCAAAACAAAACATGAATGTTAAAAATTGTTTTTACCTGTAACTGGGAAATAAGACATATAGGCAATGGGGTATAGAAATCTATCTTGCCTTACAAGAAAATAGAAGGGGAAGGGAATAAGAGATTGGAAGGGGGGGAAAGTAAAAATTAATTAATTGATTCATTTTTTTTAAAGAAAGTGAAAAACATCCATATCACTCAGGTAAAAGGAGAGGGCAGTCCAGGACAGGAAGCTTCCCAGAAAGCCAGCAGCAAGCCCCACCTCAGCAAACCAGGAGGAGATCCTGAGCCCCAGTGTGAGGAAGCAGGCAAACACCAACACCAAGACTTCCCATGGTGCCTTAAGCATAACCAAGGAAAATGGCAGACTCCACCTCCCAGAACCACCATGTGCTTCAGTGCAGCCCCCGGAGGACAATAATCCTCCATCCGCCAGACTTCCACGTTCTTCAGGGCAAACAGGCCTCCTCTAGAAACTCACTATAAAGTTTTTTGTATTACTTCTTTGTCTGTGGTACCTCTTAGCAAAACGTAGTCTCCCTGATCATCCCTTTCAAATAGGTCTATTTTCACTTTTGCTTTGTCTGAAATCACAATTCCTATTCTTTTTTTTTTACTTCAGCTGAAGCATATTAGGTTCTACTCCAGCCCTTTATTTTAATTTTATATGTGTCTTCCTGTTTCAAGTGTGTCTCTTATAAACCACATAGTGTTGTATTCTGGTTTCTAATCTATTCTGCTCTACACTTCTGTTTTATGGGTAAGCTCATTGCATTCACATTCACAGTTATGATTACTAAACTGTGTATTTCCCTCCATTTCATTTTCTTTTGTTCCTTCTTTTCTCTTTATATCCTGTCCCTCCTCAAGTCTATTTTGCTTCTAACCACTGCCTCCTTTAATCTGCCCTCCTTTTTAACATTCAGCCCCCTTTCCTTATCCCCTTTCCCTCCTATTTCCCTATTAAATAAGTTAGATTTCTATACACAACTGAGTGTGTGTGTGTGTATATTCTTCCTTGAACCAGTTCCAATGAAAGAGTCAAACACTACATGCCACCATACCCTATTTTCCCCTCCACTGTAAAATCTCTTCTTTGTGTGCCTCTTTTGTGTGAGAAAAATCTTCCCTGTTGTATTTCTCCCTTCTCCCTTCTCCCAGTGAGTCCTTCTTTCTCTCCCCTTCATTTTTTTTCTTTTGGAAATCATTCCACTAGAGTTGACTCACACCCATGCCCTCTTTGTAATCTCCTTTTAACTGCTCTAAATATGATGAATTTCTCAAGTATTACATGTATTATCTTCCCATATAGGAATGTAAATAGTTTAACCTCATCGAATCCCTTATGATCACTCTTTCATGTTTACCTTTTTTTATGCTTCTCTTGAGTCTTGTGTTTGAATGTCAAATTTTCTATTCAGTTCTGGTCTTTTCATCAGGAATGTCTGGAAGTCTTCAATTTCACTAAGTAACCATTTTCCCCCTAGAGGATTATACTCAGTGTTGCTGGATAGGTTATTCTTGGTTGTAATACTCATGTGATGATATCAATGTGTAGACTCACCTTTTGGGTTGCTAAAAAAGACTTTATATTCCAATTCTAAAGAAGGGCAATGCCAAGGAACATTCAAATTACTGAACAATTACACTTGGTTCACACATCAGCAAGGTTATGGTTAAGATTCTGTAAGCTAGACTTCAGCAACATGTGAACCCAGAATTACCAGAAGTGCAAATCAGTTTTCAGAGAGGCAGAGAAACTAGAGCTGAAATTGCCCACATTTGCTGGATTGTGGAGAAACCAAGGGAGTTTCAGAAAAACATTTACTTCTGCTTCATTTACTTTGTGTAGATCACAACAGAAGGCTTTGTGTAAAGCCTTTCTGTAGATCACAACAAAATGTGTCAAGTCTTCAAAGAGGTAGGAGTACCAGATCATCTTATTTGTCTCCTAAGGAACCTGTATGTGGGCCAAGAAGCAAGAGTTAGAAGCGGACATGGAACAACGGATTGGTTTAATTGGAAAAAGAAGTACAACAAGTCTGTATGTATATTGTCACCTTATTTATTTAACTTTTATGCAGAGTACATCATGTGAAATGCCAGTCAGGAAGAATCAAAAGCCAAAATTAAGGTTGCTGAAATCTCAACAATCTCAGATGCCACTACTCTGATGGCAGAAAGTGAAGAGGAATTAAGAAACCTCTTGATGAGAGTAAAAGAGGAGAGTGTAAAAGCTGGCTTGAAGCTTAACATTAAAAAAAAAAGCTAAGATCTTGGCATTTGGTGCTATCACATCCTGGCAAATAAGGGAGAATAAACAGAAACAGTGTCAGATTTTATATTCTTGGGCTCAAAGGGCACTGTAGATGGTGACTATAGCCAGGAAATTAAAAGACACTTGCTCCTTCAAAGGAAAGTTATGGCAAATACAGATGATGAGGGAAAAGGGGTGGGGGATTTCTAATGAATTCCTTTCTAGGTTCGTTGTCAGAAAAAGAATTTACTGGACCCAGCTGTCCTTTGGCAGAGTCATAAGAGTTTATTGGTACATTGAGCAAGGGCTGCAAGCTGAAAGGGATTTAAGGCAGAGTTATAAAGTTACACTTTTCAGCGGGCAGGGGGAGATAGAAAGAAGACCTGCAAAAGGGGGGGTTTAGTGTGACGCTCTTCAGCGAGCAGGGGTAGTGATAGAAAAAGCTTGCAAAGTGCTGGGGAATAGAGGTGCCATTTTAAAGGCATAAAACTGTCAGTCAGAGGCTCATTATACTAACTAAGTGGACAAAGGTGGGATTAGGGAGGAGTCTGGGAGTGGTTAAGTGCTTAAAGAGCCATACATTTTTAATATCAACTGCGCAGGCGAATTGCCCATAATTCACTGGGAAAAAGCCAGAAAGGGGCCAAGGGGGAGGTGTGGTCTTTGCCTTGACACATCACTAGGTAACTTTTTGGTCAAGGATGAATGACGTAGGTCCAACATAGCTGCTGGGAGTATAGGCTTGATGTGCCGAGTTTGGAAGCTAGACTTATTAGAGACCATCTCAGGAGAGAGTTATCTCCTTAATAATGTTGCTCAAGGTTTTCTAAAGCGCAGCTGGCCACTAAGAACAAAGGGGTTATGTATTTCTCTAAGAATACTTGAGTGATTGATTCATGGGAAACTATCTAGCAGACTTTGGGAAAAGACTTTGAGGCTGGGGGCAGGAGGAGAAGTGGAGTGAATGCCTTTATGGCTGAAGGAAAGTGTGACTTTTACAGCTTAATGGCACAGGCTTGTTACAAACTGATGTGACATACATAGTTACCCAACCACAAGTGAGATTTTTACAAACTGGGGTACAAAAGCCCCCCCAAAATGATACAGAAGCACTGCTTCATAGATAGCATACTACAAAGCAGAGACATCATCTGCTGACAAAGCTCCATATAGTTAACACTATGGTTTTTCCAGTAGTAATGTAAGGCTGTAAGAGTTGGACAATAAGGAAAGCTTAACACCACAGAATCAATGTTTTCAAATTGTGGTGCTGGAAAAGACTTTTGAGAGTCCCTTGGAGAGTAAGGAGATCAAATCAGTCAATACTTAAAGAAATTAATTCAGGCTATTTACTAGAAAGTCAAAAAGTGAAGCTGAAGCCTAAATACTTTAGCCACATAGTGGAACGATGGGACTCTTTGGAAAAGACTCTGATGTTGGGAAAGATTGAAACCAAAGGGAAAGGGGGATGGCAGAGGATGAGATAAATAGATGATGTTATGGAAACTATCAGTGCCAAGATGGACAGACTTTGAGAGATAATGGAGGATAGAAGAGTCTGGCATCTGTAATGGCAAGGGAATTAGAAGATCTTCTCTGAGCCTTAATGGGTCTCACTTGGAGCCAAACAAGTGCTTGCTTAGGACAATGTAACAGCAAGCACCCTAGCATAGCCAGGATGGCTGCTAGCACAGGTTCTTAGATCTGCTTTTCTAAAGGAAAGCAACTCAGAATGGGTTAACAGTCTCACTTTAATCAGTCAAACAAATATCATTTACCTAACTCAGGGGGAAAAGTCAGCACCCTGAACTTCAGAGAATACAAACAGAAGTTACAAGCAGACAAAAACACAGAGAGAATAACACAATTAAACAGACAGGGCTTCTAGTTGTCTACAACATCTGTACCTAGTTAGTCACCAGAGAGAGAAGCACCAACATCTGGGTTTTGAAAGCCAGGGGGCTCAATGACTGCCCAGAGTCTCATCTGGCCAAATCACACAACTCTGCCCAAAGTGAGCCCCAAACAAGCCTCCCACCACAGGCTCCATGTGACCACATGAAGCCTATTAGGGGGCAGAGTTTATTTTCAAATCAGGAAAGGTCCTCAAATTCACTTTAGCCTATCAAGGGGGCAGACCTCTAGTTGGAGGCAGAAGGGATTTAGAAGAACTGGCTATCACAGGATGGGAGGATTTGCCTTATACCTCCTTAGCAAGAGAGTGGTCTAAAAGTACAAGGTTCTATGAAAACTGGGAACAGAGGTTACAGCAGGGAGAACCTAGAGATTTAGAAACATGTTTGTAGAGAGTACCAATAAAACCTGGGAGATAGTTGAAGGCAGTGAGTAGGAGACGCTGGGTTTTGCTAACAGGCTACCATATTGTGTGTAAAAGTAGAGACAAGCTGTTAAAAGAGTTGACTGAGTGCCATAATTCGAGCCCCCCTTTAGAAGAGCAAGCTGAGTTTCAGGTGGTAGAAGAGAGAATTGGAGAGTCTCAGTTGGAAGAAGAGAGAGCTGTTGTGGATTTGGTTTAGAAGAAGAAGCAGAAAAGTAAAGGAGGAAAGTTCATACAGCTTTGGGAGAGTCTGAGCCTATGTGCTATGACAATGACTCCCAGGAAAGTACAGGATGATACAATGTTAAGGGATACATTGTTTTATAGTGAAGCTTTTATAAGGGCAGAAACTCACTTCTTACGGAGAAGGTAGAAGAATTAGGGAGGGCAAGCAGTGTTCAAGGAGATAATTGAGGATTTCACTCAACAGGAGATTATTGATATTTTGAGCAGATTCACCCAAAGGATGGGAGAATCCTTAGTGTCTTGGATGGTAAGAATCACTGATGAAGGAGCTAGAGGGGTAGAGATAGATAGAGTGAACTGCTTGAAATTTATAAGTATTTGTCCAAATCCTTTTGTCTAGCAAGCTTTTAGAAATTTTCATTTGGAAGGAGGTAACAATACAATCTATCTCTTAGCTTTAGCTGTTGATGGATGCAATAGAATGTATCCCACTGATTCTATATGGCCTAGAAGAGACAGACCCTGGTACTCACTTAAAGACTGCATGAGAAAGTAGAAAGAAGAAATAATGAAAACTGCTATCATGGTTGGAAATGCAGATACGTATCATGATATCCCCTTGGCAGTTCCCCATAGAAATATCATGGTGAAGACAGCTCCTCCTGTTCCTACTCCTGACTCTACTAATTGGTGAAATAGGGCACCCTCTTTCAGAGGTGCTGGATAAGATTTCACAGTTAAGTCACTTAGGAAAATGGGGAAAAAAATAAATTTCTTCAAGAGAGAGGAGTAAATAGCTGGTGGATTCAAATTCAGAATAGATTGCCAAGAAAAGAATTGTTTACTGCTCTATTGAGAGCAGGGGTAGATTTTGGAAAAGTTGATGGTATTCCAACTAATGAACTATATAAAATGTACCAAGAAAATGGGCTTGATATTAGATGGAATAGAGAAGTGAGAACTGCCCCTACAGATGCTCCTGAACCATTGTATCCAAGTTTGTCACACCTTCAGGGAAACTCAGATTAAAGAAAGTGCTGGGATAGGTGGAAGTGGTCAATGTGCTGAACTTGTGGCAGTGTATCAAGGCACTAGAATAGAGTGAGGAGGACAGTGTCATATATATTCTACTGTGAATGAGGCTGTGATAGTGAGTTCATGGACTCCAGAAGCACAGCTGACCCTGTATTTGTCTCTTTTTGGCTTTTTGTCTGTTAAACTTGTTTGTGCAATTTGTTTCCTGCAGGCTTGGTACCCTCTACCTGCAGAAGCCTGATCGTTTAAGTTGGATGCCACCCCCATCTATGACTGTGATGTACCACCCCTGGACCTGGCATTGACTGAGCTCCAGATGCAAGCTAAAGACCTTACCTTTTAAATGGGACCTCCCAGACCTGGTGTCAACCAAGCTCCAGATGGCAGCCAAAGAACTGAACTCTCAAATGAGACCTCTTGGGGCAGGGACAACCCTACATCCAATTTCAACTTTAGCTTTGGAGAAGAGATCTTTGCCCCTTACCCCAAGATTTTGAGCCCCATTCATTCGAGGGGGGAAGGATGGGGTGCTTGTGCCTAAGCCCTCACCTAAGCTATTGTTTTGTGTTCATTTTCTATTGCCCCTGTTATATTGCTGTTGCAGAGTTTTTCTACTATCCCTGTTATATTGTTGCCAAGTTCTGTTGACACTGGTTACCCCACCAGTTATCCCTAAACTCTCATTAATCTATATGAAGTTATTGTAAATGTATTTTTGTTATGTAAGGGACGTGAAAGATCTTGGGGCCGAATGTAATGGGAATGGGAATTTGAAGATCTTCCCTGACCCTTATTAGACCTAGGGGGGAAATTTGAAGACTTTCCCTGCTTTGAAGATAAACTCTGCCCCCTAATAGACTGAATGTAGTCACATGGAGCCTCTGGTGGGAGGAGTTTGCTCAAGGGTAGAGTAGAGCCACAGGAAGCTGGTAGCCAGAGCCAGAGAGATGGTGGAAGAGAGAGGAGCTCAAGCAAGGAGATAGAGAGGTTTGTGAGTAAATATTGATCTTGTATTGGTGTGTGGGAAGGCTAAAGGATGGCATGGCTCTCTGCTACATTGTGGTACATTAATTTTTATGGATTTTTGATGGATTTGATTTCTTGGCATTGGAATTTGGTTTTCTGGTGTCTAAATAAATGTTTTGGTTCTGTCCTCTATATGGAGAGTTTGTTATATTTTGCGATTGACTGTCATGTGATATTTATAGTCATGATCTTTATCATGATCATGGGCGCTATAAATATTGCACTGGCACTACAAGGAGGCTTGTTTTTCAGGAAGACCCACACCTTGTTACTTTGTAATTAGGCAGTGGGTCATGAAGGTTGTGATGTTCTCTCACCCTGGAGAAGGATATATATATATATATATATATAGGTATATATATGTGTATATGTATATGTGTATATATATGTGTGTGTGTATATATGTATATGCATATGTACATGTATATGTATATGTATATCTCAGGTGAGATTTTGCTTTGGGGCTTACTTATGGGAAGAGTTGTATGATTTGACCAGACGAGACTCCAGGCAGCTGTTGAGCCCCCTGGCTTTGAACACCCAGATGTTGGTGCTTCTCTATCTGGTAAGTAACATTGTATGTATGCAATGGTCAGACAGCTAGAGGCCCTGTCTGCTGGTCTGTTGAATTGTGTTATTTTTTCTGTCTGTATTTTTTGTCTGCTTGTAATTTCTGTTTGTATTCTCTGAAGTTCAGGCCGCTGACTTTTTCCCCTGAACTAAGTGAATGATATATGTTTGATTAAAGTAAAATTGTTAACCCCTTTTGAGTTGCTTTCTTTTAGAAAGAAGATCAAAGAACCTGTGCTAGCACCCACCCTGGGTATGCTGGGGTGCTTGCTGATATAGTATCCTATGGTCCATGGGGTCATGAAGAGTTAGAAACAACTGAATAATGGAACAACAACAAAAAAAATCCTAGTTCCTTTGCTTTCTGGAATACCATGCTCTTCACTTCTTTAACATGGAAGCTGCTAAATCTTGTGTGATACTGACTGTGGCTTCATGATATTTGAATGGTTTCTTTCTGGCTGCTTGCAATATTTTTTCTTTGACCTGGGAGCCCTGGAATTTGGCTATATCCCTAGGAGTTTTCATTGTGGGGAATCTCTCTCAGGAGGTGATTGGTAGATCCTTTCCATTTTTATTTTACTCTCTGGTTTTAGGATATCAGATCAGTTTTCCTTGATAACTTCTTGAAAGATGATGTCTAGGTGACTTTTTTTGATCATGGCTTTCAGGTAGTCCAATAAATCTTGAATTATCTCTCCTTGATCTATTTTCCAGGTCAGTTATTTTTCCAATGAGATATTTCACATTTTCTTCTATTTTTTTCATTCTTTTGATTTTATCATTTTTTCTAAAGCCTCATGGAGTCATTAACTTATACTCGCCCAATTCTAATTTTTAAGGAATTATTTTCTTCAGTGAGCTTCTGTATCTTTTTCCATTTGGTCAATTCTGCTTTATAAGAAGTTATTTTCTTCAGGGAATTTTTGTACCTCCTTTTCCATTTTGCCTTTCTCCATGCCTTTGTACTGGCTGGATATGTCCTTTCCCCATGCTAGAGGGAAGTAGAGCATAAAAAGATCTTCTGTTTGGGTTTTAAAGCTCTTTATAACCTCATTCTTTTCTAACTCTCCAGCCTTTTTATGCTCTACTTCCCTCTATGGCCTCCAAAATCCAGCTACACTGGTCTACCTGCTGTTCCTCCTATATAACACTCAATTCCTTTCTCCATGCCTTTGTACTGGCTGGATACATCTTTTCCCCATGCCTTTCCTCCATTTCTTAGTTTCCCTGACTTCCTTCAAGATTCATTTCAAATGCCACCTTCTGTAAGAGTCCTGTCCCAGTGCTTCTCCTTTCAGATTCCCTTCATCTGCTCTGTACATATCTTGCTTATGTGTGCCTAGGTATTTATATGTTATCTTTCCATTAGAATGCATACTACCTGAGGTCAAATTTTTCTTATTTTAACCTTCCTTTGGATCCCCAGAACTTAGCCTGCAATACCTGGTACATAGTAAGATGTACATAAGTACATAAGTAAGTTCATAATAAATGCTTGTTTATTATTTATTTAATAATAATAATTAATTTGATAATTATTATTATTTAATGTACATTTGTATACATAGATACATAAAGGATTGAAGACTCACAAAGTAAGAGCTATAAAAGTCCTTAAAGGTCATTTTGTTCAGTCCTCCTTTTTCACTTGAAAAAAACTAAAGCATAAATTATTTGCCCAAGCTCAAACATGATAAATATATAGCAGAGATGGGATTTGAATCAAGGTCCTCAGACTACAAGTCTATTATTCATTTCTCCTGCAGTATCCCACCTCTAAGGTCACAGGTTTTATTGCTGACTCTTTTCTTGGATTTTGTCTGCTATGTATTTCTGGGTATCACTATTACATTACTATTTCCTACATTATAGCTATTCTCTATTATACCTAATTTAATGAATTGGCTGTTTTCTCCCTTAAACTTCCTTTTCAGCCTTTTCTATCAGATTTCAAAATATATTTTTAGCACCCTTTCAGGGCCACTCCCTTAACTTGGCACTCAAAGGCTTGCAGGCTCAGGCCCCAAGTAGGTGACTACCTTGGGTTTAAGGGGTATGATGTGGGTATCCACTCCTGCTACTAAAGTGCATAAGCCTCCATTGGAGTTCTTCCCTGTAACAGGCATCCAGCTGACAGTTAACTCTTAGAAAAAGCATCTATTACTGTTGCATAGTAAGAACAGTAGCTGCAAAAGCCCCACCTTCAGAAACCTAGGATTCATTATCCCACAAACACATATAGTGTCTATGGGGGAAAAAAGAAAAATAGAATAAAATAATAGTGAGACACATGTAGGTGGGACCCATTTGGCCTATACGATTCACTTTTCCAGTACTGTTAGGTTTCCAAATCAGCTCTCTCCTAGTGGAATCCTCACAAAAAAAGCTTTCCACCTGGCACATCATCTCTGAATAGAGCAGCAGTTCTCAACCTGTGAGTCGCAACCCCTTTGGGGGTCGAATGACCCTTTTACAGGGGTCACAGGGGTTGCCTACGACCATCGGAAAACACATTTTGGTTGGTATTAGGAATGGAGACACCACTCCTCTATCCATCTCCAGGCGGGTCCGCCCACATGCAGATATACCCACATGTGAGTATTAAAGGGTCAGGCATTAGGAAGGTTGAGAATCACTGGAATAGAGGGTTGTTCAGTTAGGCTTCTAGAATCTGCCTCTCTCTACAGCATGACTTTCAATTGCCAGTGCTAGCTTACTCTTGAGATGATAGCTGGCTTTCTTCTATGTTGTCAGGATTACTTTGAAGTTGCTTCTGGAGTCAAGCGACTGCCTTTCTATATCTGTGTCTGTATTTCTGATACCTCAATTATACTTCAAATTCTCTAGAACTTAATCTCCAAGTGGTAGGTAGGGTGTCTCCTTCTGGGAGAGTAGCCACCATGATTAATGGTAGGGTGGGGAGCAGAGAAAAAAAATTCCTTCTTTTTTCCCACCCTCACCAAGAGGCAAAGAGCTAGCTTCTTCTTCAACTGTGGGCTCCTGCCAGAACCCCTCAAATTGATCGGACTATACCTCTTAGAAGTCACAAGAAAATGTGTTTAATATCTAGTGATGTAGCTCCTGACTCACACAAGGGACTTGTTCACCTCCTGTAAAGAGATCACCTAGCTTCACTTTCTTCAGTTAGTTTATTATCTTTTTAGTTTTTATATACTGGGATTTTCTGGTTTTACATCCTTAAACATTCTAACCTTAATTTGGTACTATTTATTCCAAACTAGGAGTCGCTCATTCCTATGGTACAGAAATTCCTGTGGTACAGAAATCTAAATTCTATCCTCATGTGCTATCTCCTTAACTAGCTAATCATTTCCCAGAGATGGTCTCCTCCTCTGAAGCCCTTGCCTTCAACATGTGAAACTGATAAAAAAAAAAACAAACAAACCAGTAACTACACTACTTCTGCTCCTCCTATGGTCCTCAGCTTCTTGCCTAAGACTTCATTATCTTTAGTAATATTTTCAAGATTCAATCAGTCAATGAGTAAGCTTCTACTATGTGCTAGACATTGTCACCTGGGTTACTGCAGTAGCTATTTGTAACAGTAATGGTAATCTGAAGACCTTCCCTGCCCCCTTAATAAGCCTCAGGGAATTTGAAAACCTTTTTAGCTTTAAAAATAAACTCTGTCCCCTAATAGGCTGAATGTAGTCACATGGAGTCTGTAGTGGGAGTGGTTTGCTGAAGAGTGGAGCAGAGCGCACAGGAAGCTGGGAGTCAGAGCCTGCTAGATGGTTGGGAGAAGAGCATGTTTCTGAGGGAGACAGATAGGCTTGTGAGTGAATATTGGTCAAATATTGGTTGGTGGGAAGGCTAAAGGATGGTGTGGCTCTCTGTGTTACATCGTGGTACGTTAACTTCTATGTTGCTAAGATGGATTTTACTTCCTGGTGTTGGGATTCGGTTTTCTGGTGTCTGAATAAATGTTTTGCTTCTTCTTCTATATGGAGAGTCTGTTATATTTTGTAATCAAGCACCATGCAGGTATATTTATAGTGACCATGGGTGCTGTGAATATTGCATTGGTGCTACACTATTCCTCTTCTTTTTTTCAAGTAAATGTAGGTTTGGCTATGTCGCCCCACCCTCATTCTCTTGATTAATTGGTTGTTGTCCTTCATTCTTAAAGAGGACCAAAGTGACACCATTATATTGGAGTCAACTCCAGTGGATCTCTAGTGCCTCCAGGATCAGATGCAAAGTCTTCTTGCTTAGCATTTAAAGTTCTTTAGGACTTGGCCCCTTTCCTACCTTTCAAGAATTCTTTTACATTAATCCCCTCCTAGTACTCTATGATCTAAGTCATGTGGGAATTGTGAGTGAACCACACTAAATCTGATAGCCTCTTGTGACTCAGGTTCTGGAATCTTTAGCTCAGTTCCCTTTCTATTCAATCATGCATCTACTCCAATTTCTATCTTGTTAGAAAACTTTATTCAATTGTGGGAATTGTGAGAAAACTATTGCACTGTTAGAACCTAGCCCTCCATGTCTGACTTTGCTGCTTAACCAAGGACCTAGGTTATGCTGACCAGAAACCCAATCATATCTGAAAATTGATGAAAGGAGTTTTTTCATGATTATACATTTCAAGCAACTCATATATCTTACCTGAAAACTGGTCCTGTACTGGTCAATAAGTTAGTTTCCTTATTCCTTTGATTGAATACAGACACTTAGAGAGGGGGAGAGAAATGTGACACCTTTTTTTCTGATTTCAAGGAATTGTACCTATTCACTCTCCCCCTCCCAACTTGGAAAGTTCCTAATCTTTCCTCCAATTAGAAATCAGATTACCTAATCTTATATCTTGATTTATATCGTGTTAATTGTGTTCTTTAAACACATAAAAATCTGTCCCTGTATTTGGTGTCCAGTGCTAAGCTGAGGACTCTTTGTCCCAATTTGTTGTGCCTTAAACATGCATTGCTCAGTACTTTGCTTTCTGTCATTCCAGTCAATCCATGGGCCAGAGTCAACAAGCATTTATTAAGTTCCTATCATGTTCCAGGCACTGTGTTAAATGCTGGGAATGCAAGAAAGGCAAAAAGAGTCCCATTTCTCAAGGTCCTCACAGTCTAATATTAAAACAACTATACAGACAAAATACGCGTGGGATAAATTGGAGGAATCTCAGAGGAAACGCACCGTCATTAAAAGAGATTGAGAAAGACCTTTGCACAAGGTGACATTTTATTAAGAATTGAAGGAAGGCAGGACATAAAGAGGAAAGGAAGGAAATTCTAGGCCTAGGAAACAACCAGGAAAAATTCCAAGAATAGGGAATTGGAGTGTCTTCCAATTATGCAAGGAACAACAATCCAGTGTCACTGGTTTGCAGAGTACATGGAGAAGGATAAAATGTAAGAAGGCTGGAAAGTTAGAAAGGGGTCAGGTTATGAAGATCTTTGAATGCCAGATGATTTTCTATTTGATCCTGGACGTAATGGAGTGACACTGGATTTCAGTGAATAGAAAAGTGACATAGGCAGACTGGTGCTTTAGGAAGACCAATTTGACAGCTGAATGGAAGATGGATTGGAGTAAGAGAAAACTGAGGAAGGGAGATCAGCCAGCAGGCTATCACAACAGTCCAGTCTTAAGGTGACAAGGGCCTGCACTAGAGAGGTAGCAGCGTCCTAAGAAAGTTAGGGGTGTATACAAGAGATGTCACAGAGGTAGAACTGACAGGACTTGGAAACCAACTGAATATGGAGGGAGTAAAAGAGTGAGGAGCTCATGATGATACCTAGGTTGTCATTGGGAGGACTGGAGTGCCCTTGACAGTAATAGGGAAGTTAGGAAGAGGGGGGTTTGGGAGGAAGATAATGAGTTCAGTTTTG
The DNA here is from genome assembly GCA_028646515.1 of Pseudochirops corinnae. Taxonomy (NCBI): domain Eukaryota; kingdom Metazoa; phylum Chordata; class Mammalia; order Diprotodontia; family Pseudocheiridae; genus Pseudochirops; species Pseudochirops corinnae. Next base: position 9,459,325 of record CM053589.1, on the reverse strand, counting down.
GACACATTGAGTTTGAGATGTCTATGGGACATCCAGTTGATGTCCAATATGCAGTCCATGCAAGTCTAAGCAAGCCTGAAGGTCAGGAGAGAAGTTAGTACTGGATAAATAGATCTGAACACCATCTTTATAGAGATGATAACTGAATTTTTGGAGCAGATGAGTTCAGCAAGCAAAATAGCACAGAGAGAAAAGAAGACCCAGGACAGAGAGTTGGAGGACATCACCAGCATTACCAGGTTAGGGGTACAACAAAGGATACTCCGAAGGAATGGACTAGGAGAGGGTGGGTCACAAAAACTTGAGAGAATATGAAGAAAAGAGATGTCAATTTTGTATCAATGATTGCAGAGAGGCTAAGAAGTATGAAGAGTAAGAAAAGGTCATATAGATTTGGTAATTAAGAGATCATTAGTAACTTTAAAGAAAACTATTTCAGTTGAATTATGAAGTTGGAAGCCAGTCTGCAGACAAAAAAGAAAAGAATGAGAGGAAAGGTGATGGAAACTCTAGTTATAGATGACTTTCTTAAGGAGTTCAGCCACAATAGGGAGGAGTGACTTGGGGCAATAGGTAGCCAGGATGGATGGATTAAGTGAAGGTTTTTTGAGGATGAGAAAGCTGCGGGTATGTTTGTAGGTGGTGGAAAGTGATAAATAGAAAGGAGACATTGAATTAGTGAGAGTAGATAATACAGGGGGTAATCTGCCGAAGAAGCTGGGATGGAACAGAATCACTTGTACAGGAAGAGGGGCTTGCTTTGACAAGAAGGGCTAACTCTTTATATGAGATATGGCTAAAGGAGATAAAGGTGGAAGGCATCTGGGTAATGTGAGATGAGGAGGGAAAAATAGGGACATCTCAAAATGGCCTCAAATTTTTTAATGATTATAAGGCAAGGTTCTCAGCTGAGAAAGTGTAGGGAAGAGGAGCTCTGGGAAATTTGAGAAAGGATGAAAATGTTTGGAAAAGCTGCTGAGCTGAGTGGGAAATGAATTGATTAAGCAGGTGTAAAAAGATAATTTTGCTGTGGTAAGAGCCCTGCCAGAATTATATAATATAAATCTGTAGTGGACCCATTCAGTACACAATTTAGCACCCCCAATGTACTTGCTCTTTCTCCCACAGATGCTTTATCTTTTGCCCTCGAACCTTTGTTGTGGATGCCCCCCTCCTCCTTCTGCCTCGCTCAGATCCCTCCTCCTTCTAATCCTCAAGTCATTAGTGTCTTCCCCTCTAAAGTTCCCTTCCCTTTACTCTACATGTATCATATATATCTATCAATATACATGTTGTTTCTGACATTAGAATGTAATCGCTTTACTTTACACAAAAAAACCTAGCCGTGTGACCTTGGGCAAGTCACTTAACCCCAATTGCCCTCTAAAAAAGGCAAAAAAAAAAAAGAACATAATCTCTTTAAGGGCAGGAACTGCTTTTCCTTTTCCTCTGTATCCTCAGAACTTAGAACATAAATGATTGATTGATTAGGGACACAAAGAAAAAAAATGAAATAGTCCCTTCTCTCGAGGAACTTACATTCTATCAGAGTAGATATCATTTACACATAAAAATACATGCAAAACATATGCAGATTACATAATCTGGTAGGGAAAAGTCTGTAGCAGTTGAGGATGATCAAGACAGGCCTCAGGGAGAAGGCGGTGCTTGAGCTGAGCTTTGAAGGAAACTAGGTTGTCCTGTTTCCTCATGTAGATTCCTTTCCACATTTATCATTTGTGTCCACATGAATCACCAGAAGTGAGTGGTAGTCATCAAGTTTGACTTGCCTTGGAGGGTTCTCCTGGATGCACGCCTGGGCATGCTTGGGATACATGCTATGAAAAGATAGCAGAGCCCTTTATTGTTATTATCAAGTTGACAAATAGATTCCTCAGTACCCATCAGCACCAACAACAATTATTTATCTCCTCCCTGTGATTCTTCTTGAATGGTCTTCTACCTGATAGCTCCCTTGGATCTCTCTATATAATCATTCCTTCAAGGACAAGCAATTGCTTCCCCCGCAAATGGTATGGGTCTATCCTCTTTGGGAAGAATTTTATAGTCCAGTCAATAAGCATTTATTTTCAGTAATTTTTTCAGTCATGTCCTATTTTTTGAGACCCCATTTGGTATTTTCTTGGCAAAGATACTGAAGTGGTTTGCCATTTCCTTCTCCAACTCATTTTACAGATAAGGAAACAGATGCAAATAGGGTGAAGTAACTTGTCCAGGGTCGTGCAGGTAGTAAGTGTCTGAGGCCAGATTTGAACTCAGGAAGATGAGTCTTCCAGACTCCAGGCCCAGTGCTCTATCCAATCTGCCACCTAACTTCCCAAGCATCTATTGTGTGCCCCGCAATGAGCTAAGTAAGCATTGGGGACATAGAGAAAGAAAAAAGACAGTCCCTGCTTTCAAGGAGCCCACCTCCCACGTGGGTTGAAAATGTTCAAACAGCTATGTGCATCCAGGATATATACAGAGTAAACCAGAGATAATCTCAGAGGGGATTTACTAAGATTAAGGAGGACTGGGAAAGGCTTCCTGCAGAAATTGAAAATTCAACTGAGACATGAAGGAAAACTAGGGAAGGCAAGAGGTGGAAAAGGGGAGGGAAAGCATTGTGAGCATGAGGAACAATCAGTGAAAATGCTTGGAGGCACCATGTCAGGTGCGAGATGGGTGGCGGGAAGATGAGGAGCTGGAAAGGGAGGTAGGGGTAAAGTTGTACAGGGTATTAAAAGTCAAACCAAGGATTTTATATTTGATCCTAGAGGCAATAGGTAGCCTCTAGAATTGACTGAATAGGAAGGTGACACGGTCAGATTTGCACTCTAGGAAGAGCAGCTTGATAACTGAGTGGAGGATGGACTTGAGGCAGGGAGACCAACCAGCAAGCTACTGAAATACATTCCAAATATAGTTCTTCTTCCCTTTCTCCTCTGTGTCACCTTGCAGAAGTAAGAACTGAAAATTTAGCATAGTTGCAGGATATAAAATAAGTATTTGGCCATTCCTATACATTTCTAACAAAGTCCAACAGCAAGAAATAGAAAGAGAAATTCCATTTAAAGCAGTGGTTCTCAACCTTCCTAATGCCGCGACCCTTTAATACTCGTATGTGGGTGTATCTGCACGTGGGTGGACCTGCCTGGAGACAGATAGAGGAGCTGTGTCTTGGTTCCTAAGACCATCAGAAGTATGTGTTTTCCAATGGTCTTAGGTGACCCCTGTGACCCCTATGAAAGGGTTGTTTGACCTCCAAAGGGGTCACGACCCACAGGTTGAGAACTGCTGATAAAGTTACTGTAGACACTATAAAATATTTGGGAATCTACCTGCCAAAAGAAACTCAGGAACTATATGAACACAATTATGAAACCCTTTTCACACAAATAAAGTCAGATCTAAATAACTGGAAAAACATCAGTTGCTCATGGTTAGTTCGAGCTAATATAATAAAAATGACAATTTTACCTAAATTAATTTACCTATTTAGTGCCATATTAGTCAATCTACCAAAAAAATTACTTTATAGAGCTAGAAAAAGAAATGCTAGGGAAAGTGGCCTCGCCATACCAGATTTTAACCTGTATTACAAAGCAGCAGTCATCAAAACTACTTGGTACTGGCTGAGGAATAGAGTGGTGGATCAGTAGAACAGATTGGGTACACAAGACACAGCAGTCAATGACTATAGTAACCCACTGTTTGACAAACCCAATGACCCCAGCTTCTGGGATAAGAGTTCACTATTTGACAAGAACTGCTGGGAAAACTGGAAAATAGTATGGCAGAAACTGGGCATAGACCTTTACCTAACACCGTGTACCAAAATAAAGTCTAACTGTGTGCATGATCTAGACAGAAAGACTGGGACTGTAAGCAGTCTGGGAGAGCAAGGGATAGTTAGGTGTCAGATCTATGGGGAAGGGAGGAATTTATGGCCAAACAAGAGATAGAGAGCATCATGAAGTGCAAAATGGATAATTTTGATCACATTAAATTGAAATGGTTTTGTACAAATAAAGTTGATGTAACCAAGATTAGGAGGGAAGTGGAAAATCGGGAAAGAATTTTTATACCCACTTTCTCTGATAAAAGCCTTATTTCTAAAATATACAGAGAATTTAGTCAAATCTATAAGAAGACAAGCCATTCTCCAATTGATAAATGGTCAAAGGATATGAACAGGCAATTTTCAGAGGAAGAAATTAAAGATATCTATAAGCATATGAAAAAATGCTCTAAATCATCAGTGATCAGAGAAATGCAAATCAAAACAACTCTGAGATACCACAGCTCACCAGTCAAATTGGATAAGATGACAAAACAGGAAAATGACAAATGCTGGAGAAGATGTGGAAAAATTGGAACATTAATGCATTGTTGGTGGAGTTGTGAACTGATTCAACCATTCTGAAGAGCAATCTGGAACTATGGCCAAAGGGCTATAAATAAGTGCATACCCTTTGACCCAGCAACACCACTTCTAGGGTTGTATCCCAAAGAGATCATAGAAGTGGGAAAAGGACTCGTTTGTACAAAAAATATTTATAGCAGCTCTTTTTGTGGTGGCAAAGAATTGGAAATCAAGGGGATGCCCATCAACTGGGGAATGGCTGAACAAGTTGTGGTGTATGAATGTAATGGAATACTACTGTGCTATAAGAAATGGGAGGAGATGGTCTTCATAATAACCTGGAGAGACTTATATAAACTGATGCTGAGTGAGGAGAGCAGAACCAGGAGAACTTTGTACACAATCACTGACACATTGAATTGAATGTGTGAATTGAATTGAATTGAATCTGTGACAACTAACTTTGATGGACTGGGCTCCTCTCAGCAATGCAAGGTTCTAAGACAACTCCAAAAGACTCGTGATGGAAAAGGCTCCACATCCAGAGAAAGAGCTACAGATCTGAATGCAGATCGAAGTAAACTGCTAGCTCTCTTATTTTTGGTTTGTTTTGTTTCTTCTTTCTCACCGTTCACTCAGTTGGTTATAATCCTTCTTTACAACTTGACTAATGTTTAATGTGAAGGTCCTTGGAGAACCTATATCTGATTGCATGCTGCCATGGGGGTTAGGGGGAGCAGAAGAAGGGGGAGAAAATCTGAAACTCAAGGGACTGTGGAACTGAATGTTGTAAATAAATTATTTTTTTTTTTAAAAAGAAGAGGGAATTGAAATCCAGCAATTCATCTTGCCCAAGTAATTTACCTAAAGTCACCCATTAATGGCATTACTGATGGCATAACCAAGGTCACCTAACTTGTTCTGAGGGTGATCATCCTATTACCCTCATTGAGCTTCTAGATGTCCCTTTAGATTTTCAACACTTTTTAGAAAATTTGAATTTTTTATTCAAGCACAACACTTGTATGACTATAGACATCTAGTAGTTAGAAAGAAAATTAAGAAGAAATTATATTGAGGTAGATATTGGGAGAGGGGAAAGTCATAGGCCCGTCCATTTGCCATACATATCCCATGCCCAATGAAGAGTCTCCAGGCCCTTTCCTGACACACCGTCTAATATATCTTATTGATTTTTTTTTTCTAAAAAGTAGAGTGCTTAATCTAAAAATATGTTCTAGACCCAAAGTGCTTTGAGATTCTTCCCAATTTTAGTCAAATACTTACATAACTGATCAAGATTTCTAATAATCGTCCAAGTAAAACGAAACTTCTCCAGAAACCAAGAACTCTGAAAACTAGATTTGGAAAGAAAGCAGAAAAAGTATGCGTATCCCATTAGAACTCCCTCGGTAGGCCTACTTAAAGTATGCTGAGGCCCTCTGTTAAGAAGGTTAATTTATTGTAACATACTTAGGGCGTCAACCCTTTGTACCATGCAGATGTTTTTAAAATGACAAATAACAAAAGTCTCTTGGTGATGTATATGGACTAGAAATCATGGAATCAATCGGTTAACAAGCATTTATTATCTACTACGTCCCAGGCACTTGGGCACAAAGACTGTCCATGTCCTCCAGGAGCTGACTTGTTACATCAGAAAAACAATGTATGTTGTTCATATCTACATATCTACATCTATATATGCATATATGTATACTTATATATAAGTATACGCAAAATAAGTACAAGGTGATATTGAGACGGTAAGTACTAGCAACCAATGGGATCAGGAAAGGTTTCATGAAAAAAGTATGACTTAGCTGAGTCATGACATGATTCTGAGCCTTAGAAGTGAGAAGCACATTGTTGACATGGAGAATGGCCAGGGCAAAGGCACAGAGATGGGAGATCCATTAGAGACAGATGTGTCACGTATGAAAAATAAGAAGTCCAATTGGTCTGGGACATAAAGAATGGAAAAGGGAACAATGAATAATGAGACTGGAAAGGAAGGATAGGGCCAGATTTTGAAGGGCTTTAAATGTCAGAGGAGTCAACATTTTATCCTATATGCTGCTGTTGTTGAGTAGAAGAGTGATATGGTTAGACCTGAGTTCGAGAAAAATAACTAACAATTGTGTAGAGAAAAGATTGGAATGGGGAAAGAATTGAGGAAGAGAAATCAATTCTAAAACCATTAGAGTAGTTCAGAGGAGAGGTGATGAGATCCTGCACTAAGGTGATAGTGATATGAATAGCCAGAAGATCTTGGACACAAAAGATGTTTATAGAATTGGAATTCACAAGACTTGGCAGCTGATTAGATATACGGGGCCAGACAGCATGAAGATTCAAAGATAATGCCACGATTGTATAGCAAGTATGCTCTGGACCACTCCCCCTGAGTCAGGCCGGCCATCTCTGCCCGTCTGGGTTCTCCAGCATCTCCACCTCTGGCTTAAGGTGGCTTCTAGTGGACCCTCCTCGCAGATAACGCTTGCTTCTGGTTTCATATAGACGCTTTTTATGATATCAAAAAGATGTGTCTATGCCTATATTCAGTAAGGTTTTTAGCATAATTAACATTGTACTTCGTTGAAGCTTTGTCTATACATATTCAGGAATTCATATGTTTTTTGGATGTTTTTGTTTAGCAGAGATTCAAGATGCTCCAACACTAGGACAACAATGAACATAATTAGTAATTTTGTTCATTTGCCATCATGGTTGATATTCTACACACTTTTTGATCAGATTGGCTATAGATTTATAAATTTAATTAGTGTTTTGAATGAACCAGTTTTTAGTTTTCTCAGCATTTCTATACTTTGTGACTTCTCACTTAACAAATTTTATTCTACTCTTTAATATCTCCTCTTTTGAGTTTATTTTGGGTTCATTTGTAGGCTTCCTATTTTTTAAAATGTACATTTGGTTCATAATCCTTTCTTTTTCTATTTTGTAAATGTATGTTTGCAGGGATAGGATTTTTCCCAAGGACTACTTTGGTTTCATCCCAGAAATTTTGAGATGTTTCATCATTTTCTTCAACAAGATTTTTTTTTTCTTTGACCCACTCATTATTTAGTAATTCACTGTTAAGTCACTATCCAGCCCGTAGATTTTGTTTGTGCCCCTTGCACTACTATTTTTATTGCATTATAATCTGGATATTGTTATCATTACCAAGGGATATATTTAGTGTTTCTTTCTTTTTACATTTGTTTGCAATGTCTCTGTGCCCAATACATGGTCAAGTTTTGGAAAAGTTCCATATGGTACTGAAAAATATGTACAGGCCTACATCATTTTATTACACTTTGCAAATACCGAGTTTTTTGAAAATTGAAAGTTTGTGGAAACCCTGCTTCAAGCAAGTCTATCAACACTTGCAATTTCCAATAGCATGTCATGTCTTTGTATCAATTGGTTGCAATATTTTGGTTGCAATATTTCAAACTTTTTTCATTATTATTACATCTGTTGATGGTGATCTGTGATCAGTGGTCTTTGATGTTGTTATTGTAATTGTTTGGAGACCCCACAAACCATACCCACATAAGACAGTGAACTGATAAGCTCTCTCCCTCTCCTCAGGCCTCCCAATTTCCTGAGACACAAAAATATCCAAATTAGGACAATTAATAACCCTATAGTAGCCTCTAAATATTCAGATGAAGAGCTAATCAATGTGGCACACTTCACTGTAGCCTTATTTCAAAAAATTTTCACAGCCACCCCAACCTTCAGCAACCACCACCCTGATCAGTCAGCAGAAATCAACCTCAAGGCAAGACCCTCCACCAGCAAAAGGATTAGGACTTGTGGAAGGCTCCAATGATGGTTAGCATTTTTTTTAGCAATGAAGTATTTTAAAATTAAGGTATGCACATTGTTTTTTTAGACATCATACTATTGCACACTTAATAGACTACAGTATATGATAAAGATATGCACTGGAAAACCAAAAAAATTCCAAAAATTATTTATAACCAAAAATATTGCAGTGGTCTGGTAATTTATAACCAAAATTTATAACCAAAAATTTATAACCAAAAATATTGCAGTGGTCTGGAAATAAATCCAAAATATATCTGATGTATGCCTGTAAATTACTTGATAGTAGGGCACTAAGTGGCACAATGGATTAGAGCCCCAGTTCTGGAATCAGGAAGACTTGAGTTCAAATCCAACCTCACACACTTATTAACTGTATGTCCCTGAGCAAGTAACTTAACTTCTATTTGTCTCAGTTTCCTCATCTGTGAAACACATGTTATTGTGAGGATCAAATAAGAATTGTGAAGCCCTTAGCATAGGGCCTGGCACATCACACACCCTATATAAATGGTAGCTATGATTAGCTATTACAGTACTACTTAAAAGACATCCTAAGATTTAGACTTTTCTCCAGCAATTTATTTCGTGCTATATTTTCTTACTTGTTTATCTTTTTCCTAGAGATCTAAAACTGGGAAAGGGACACAGAAATCTCCTGACACTATTGTTTTACTGTGTCTTCTTGTAGTTCAGTTAATTTTTCCTTTATGAATTTAGGTGCTAAAGCATTTGGAGCTTATAAATTGAATATTGGTACAGTTGGTCGTTTATCATTCCTTTCAATATGATACAATTTACTTGTTTGTCTCTTTTCATGTTTTGAACATTGGTTTTTGCTTTATCTGATAATATGATTATGACTCCTTTTGGGGTGGGGGGATTCATATAATGCCTAATAATTTTTTTTTCCAGTCCTTCATTTTTATTTTATGTTTCTCTCTATTTCAGATGTGTTTCTTGTAAGCAATAGATTGTGTTTTTCTCCTCTGACCCAGTCTGTAACTCTTTTTCATTTTATTGTATTATTTGATCCATTCACATTGAGTTGCTTGTATTTTCCTACATTTTTCTTTATTGTTTTTTCCCCAAAGTAGGACTTTCTCCCTCTTCCTCTGTAAATACAGTACTATGTCTCTTCAGTTTTGTTTTGTTTTTTAATTTACATTAAGGTCACTGTTCCCACTGGGTCTCTTTCCCTCATCCTCATGGACCTCCCTCCCATTGTTACTCCTTTTCCTAGTTTTAGAGTTTTCTGATCAGCGCCTTTTTCTTACTTACTTTTTTTCTCGTTATTTAATTCTTCTACTCTTTTCTCCCTCTCAACTATGTAAAATCCCCCTTTCTCGCCAACTCTTCCAGTTGTTTTGTTTGTTGTTGTTCAGTCATGTCCATCTCTTTGAGACCATCGCACACCAGACCCTTCTATCCTCCACCATCTTTCAAAGTCTGTCCAAGTTCATATTTGCTGTTTCCATGATACCGTCTTTCTCTCTTATCCTCTACTGTCCCCTTCTCCTTTAGCCTTCAATATTTCCCAGTGCCAGGGGCTTTTCCAACGCATCCCACCTTTCTCATTATGTGGCCAAAGTATTTAAGCTTCAGCTTCAATATTTAACCTTCCAATGAATAGCCTGAATTAATTTTTGTAAGTATTGGCTGATTTGACCTCCTTGCTATCCAAGTGACTTTTAAAGTTTGTTTTTTAATCATAAGTTTCTTTTTTTATTTTTAAATTTTTTTAATTTTATTTTCTGTATTTTTATTTTTTAAATTTTAATTTAATTTTAAATTTTAATTTAAATTAAATTATTTCATTAAATTAATTTTAATTTACTGTTTTTTAATTTTACTTTCTGTATTTTTTTCTAAAAAGAATTTTTCTCATTCTCTTCATTATTTGTCTTCATTTTCTATCTATTCTAAATTTTTATTCTTTGATTCCTGGCCCTTATAGTTATTTAGTCTTTCTTTAGTCTCTACGTTTCTCACGGATTCAAAGCTTCTAATGTACCTATTGGGATACAATTTCCAAGAATTAGTGCTAGAATGTACTGTTGTTCATTCTAGTACCTAGAAAAGTTCAAAGGATTCAAGTTGTTCTGTGGGAGACCTAACAAATGCTCATTTTTCTTCTGAGGAAGGAAATTGAAATTCCTATCTCTAATACTAAGTGAAACGATATCAAAGGCCCTCATTCCATTAAAACTGATAGACACTTGGTGTCACTATCCTCTCTCCTTATACCACCTAATTTGCTCACAAAGCAAATCACTAAATCTTTTTATCTCCATCGTTTTTCTATATCTTTTAAATGCTTTTGAGTGTTCGCACTGACCAGGAGGTAACAATATATTTGAACCTTACAAATCGTTTCACCTACATTATTTCATTTGGTTTTCACAATAACCCTGTGAAGTAAGCGGGACTAATAATTGAATCCAACAAACTTAGACTAAGTTCTGAGGACACAAAGTCCAAAGGGTTATTTCGAGGGTCCACTAGGATTTGCAATTCAGTATTGTGATAACCAGGCTTCTCAGTCCTGGAAGAAACAGAATCAAAGACAAAGTTTAGAACTGTATGGGGCTAGAATTTGATGACCTTTCATCCGGGAGAAGAGAAGCAGCTACTGGACCCGAGGCAGCTAGACCAGCAAATAGAGGCCTTACATTTTGGGACTGAGCGTAAGTGTGAGTGGCAGGCTCGGTGGTCTACTTAAAGACATATCCGCATAGAGAGAAGACTGACTGTGTCTGCCCCAAGAGCTACTGAGACCTGGTGATTTTCTTCTCTCCATTTTACCATTTGCTTTCTTGCTGCCTGGCAAACCAACAATGCTTCCTCGGAAGGTTTATATTCTACTGGAAGAAATAATAGTCCTACTTTCATTTATATATTACGAGGAAACAGATTCAGAAAAGTTAAGTGAATTGGTCAGAGCAGGACCTGGAACTCATCTCCTAGACTCCAAGGCATTTGTTCTTATATTGGTAGGAAGAAAAGATCTAAAAACATATGACAGTAAAGCCCTAACTAGGAATTATGGTACCTGGAAATAATTCATCTGGGAATTAGAAGCAAAAATACACATAGAGAGAGACCTTAGAAATGGAAAGAAAAGCATGAGGTACTGCCCAAGACAGTCAGTTCTTCTGGGCACAACTGCTGGGTAGGGCAGCAAAGGAGAAAGCAAGGTGTGTTGGCCTGAGGAAGGCTCACTTTGGGTAAGAGAAGGCCTAAAGATCTTGTCTCATCACCCCAAATTGTGAATGTCATAATCCACTGTAAAAGATATGGCACAGATTAGGAATTACGAGTAGGACACAAAGCACAGATTGCCCAGTTTGGATGAAATCACCCTACGGTAGGCCCGTCCCCCAAAGAGTCCAGCTTCACCTGCACCAACCATGATGCCCAAATTACAAAGCTCTCTCAGAGGAGACAGGGAAAGGATGAGGGGGGTGTGAGAATGGGAGGAGAACCCCAGAAAGACACTGAGAAAGTGAGACTGAGGAGGGTGAGCCCTCCTATGTATGGACTTTGGGGCCAGCAGTTGCCCTGAATCAAAGCTTCATTTTCTTCTCCCTTACCCTCAGTTCTAGTCTTGTTTGTTAGTTCTTAAAATAAACTAAACAATCCATAAAGGTATGTTTTAACCTTAACACCATATTCTTCATCTGCCTTCTTTGAAAGCATAGTATAGTGGGAAGGGTGCTTAATTTGGAGTCTGAGTATCTGAATTCATAATTCAATCTGGAATCAGGAAGACTCATCTTTCTGAATTCAAATCTGGCCTCAGACACTTTACTAGTTGTGTGACCCTGGGCAAGTCACTTAATCCTGTTTGCCTCCATTTCCTAATCTGTAAAATGAGCTGGAGAAGGAAATGGCAAATCTCTAGTATCTTTGTCATGACTGAAACAACTGAACAACAGATGTATGACCTTGGGCAAGGCACTGCAACTCTTCTCTGACACTTCATTTCCTTGAGTGTAAAAAGGACAGAGATGAACCATATGTCTTCTTAATGACCCTTTCAGCTAGGAAATTTATGATCTTATGAAGTCTCTATCCCATATCTAATTTTGTTTTCCCATTTACTAATCTCTTTTTTAAAAAATCAATGCTACATGTGACAGAAAAAAAACCCAAACCTGTCAGGCAGCATTAGCCAACACAGTCTGGGCTCCTCATGTTGCAAGAAAAGTAAAGAGCCCTTTAGAATCCCCAATTAATAGGGACAACTCAGAACTTAATACCTTCCTAAATTCCAGATACTGATCTTTAAGCCCTAAGGCATCTTCACTGACCTGGAAAGTCAGTGAACCCATTTTGTTGTTGCTGCTGCTGCGGTTTTTATACACTAGGTGTCACTAGAAGAAATCTAGAAAGACCAGGCGATTTAAAAAAAAAAAAAGCTTCATAACAAGCCACTCTTGAAAACTATTCTGGATTAAAGATGAAATTATTTTTCATCTATATGGGCCCTTTCTTTTTTTGCTTGTTGGAGGGGGGAAGGTAGGGCAATTGGGGTTAAGTGACTTGCCCAAGGTCACATGGCCAGTTTTGTGTTACCCGTCTGTGGCTGGATTTGAACTCAGGCCCTCTTGACTCTATTCCTAGCCGCCCCTATATGTGCCTTTAAAAAGTGTTTGAAATTCAGTCACTATAGTGTCTGCCTCCACCCTTCTCACAACAGGTGCTATGAGGGTTAATGAAAGATGTGTGCATTCCTTCAAATGAAGGATGTTCTGCTGTGATGTTCCCAAGGACCACATCAATGCGTATGAAATATCAGACTTGAGTGCATTTACACAAAATAGAGTTGTAGAAAGGGTTAAGGAAAATCTGGTCAAATTCTTTCATTTGTAAGTGAGAAAGAGCACTGAAGGTAAGGTTAAACTGTTCAATTAAATTCAGGATCACATAACTTATACAGAATTGGGATCCAGTTAAGCTAACTCCCAGTAAATTGGTCTTTCCTCCTATGCTGTGATTCTGCAAAAACTACAAGTATTGTACAGACCATATAGTGTATTTCCTAGTATCTACTCAGAGGATGTGTGATGGAGAACTTCTTTTTATCAGTCATGAGGACTTATTTAAATGACTGCTCAGCCAGAATATTGAGGATACTCTAAAGGGGCTATCCTCCACCCCCTCAGGCCTCTCCTTCTTGTTGGCTTTGAGGCTTATGAGGATGACTAGTTTCCAAGGGCCAAGGCAGGGGGAGGGGGACTTCCCCCACACACACACCTGCCAACCCATGGCCTCCTTGTCAAGCCTGTGTCTGGGATGGGGCTGCCTCCTGTTTGCATCTGGGCATAGATATTTGGGAGATTTCCAAAAAGTTGGAATTCTCTCTCTTCCCAAACAGTGGTGCCTTAGTTTTGTAAGTAGCTGCAACAGAAACAGCAACAGCAGAGGCAGCAGCAGACCTTCAGAAGAAGGAAGGAGTTGCCCAGAGAGGAAACCACTAGAAAAGCACCACACTTAGCATTGACTGGATTATACTCAGTGGAGGTGAAATGTTAAAGTTGAGTTCAGTTGCCCTGTTACAAAGTTCCCAAGGAGGCTTGCATATTAGCCTCTCAACTGATTGTAATCATTCTGTAAATCTTTATTGCTTACACGTTTCCTACATGTGTGATTAGAAAACTTCCTGTTCCATATCTGATTCATGTTTGTACCTGGGTTACGTTGGTTTTTTTTATTTCCTCTCTTCCAATTTCTCTTCCCAGCTCTACTGAAGAGAACCCTTCAGACTAAAACCAAAAACAAAATTGTTTCTCAGGAATCTGAAGTGAGACGGAGTTGGAGCACTTTGCAGGTCAGTCCCCCTACGAAGGGGACAGAAGCCCAGAAATGAACAAGAACAGATTGTAATGATAAGTAAAGGGTAGGGCCTAGATAGCAGTGCCTGGCTAGATACCGTGCTAGATTAATTAGGTGTTTATCCCTACTTCTCTAGAATTGGAAGGCATCTCAGAAGCCATATAGTTCAACCCCCCTGTTTTATGGATGGGGGCTAGCCAAGAGTCACACAGGTGACCAAGCTTCCAGAATTTCAGGTTCTTTAACCTTAAGCCAGTGTTCTTCCCATGGTACCACCCTTTCATGTCTATGTTTCACTCTCTTCTCCTTCATCTATACTAACTTACAAACTCAGGTTCCCTACAATATAAATGGATAAAGAGAAACACAAAGGATAAAAGGTGAGAAGCGCTACAAAAAACATAAAGAAATTTCTGCAAACCCATGAAAGCCCCTTAAGGTCAAAATTTGAATAGGTCTGATCCAAGCTGCCAGAGGACTACAAGAAGCAGAGCGATACCAGCGTAAGGGAAGGGGGCCTTGATTTCCCCTTCCCCAGTTCCTTTATAGACACAGATTGATGTGCTAACATACTATTTATTTAATGTGAATATCTTTCTCTCTCAATCAGAAGTAAAGAACACCTAAACAAACAATAATTGGTCATCCCTTCTACACTATCCCTGTGACCCCTAAATGATGCAGTTGGATATTAAAAGCTCCTTCAGACTAGGAACCAACAATGAAGAAAGAATTCCAAGAATGGCTCTTGTGGAGGAGGAGGGGATTTCTCTCTCCTCCCCACTCCCCACCTCCACTGTTAAATCATCTAGCTGAAGAAATACTTTGCCACATCCAGCAGTTTGAGAGTTTGTCAGTTCAAAAGAGTTCAAAGCATAGTTGAGATGTATCCAGCAGGGAGCAGAGATACATATTCTCCAGACAGATGTGAAAATAGAGAGGCATTCTAGGTTGGAAGCAACTTTGATCTCTTGGAGCAGAAAAGAGAGCCTGCTATGAACACAAGAGAAAGCTATCCCTGGAAATTGAAAGTCACTCTGGAGAAGAGCAGTCCCTGGGAGCCCAGCTATAGATATGGGGGAGGAGGGAAGGAAGGGGGGGATGTCATAAAGACTCCATAAAGAGAGAAAGTCTATCAAGATCCTGTAGTATACTAAAAGCATGAGTTGCATTGGTGATGTTTGATCCCTACATGTGAACCAAATTGCCACTGTACTCTAAATTTTATGTATCCTCTTCCTACTGTCAACCCTAAAAACAAATGACCACATGTCACAGCATGACAGAGCCATAGCAGCTCTGCAACTACTGTTAATGCTAAAAAAACAAAACAAAACAAAGAAAGCTGATCTCACACAGGTTATCAAAACCACAGGTAACTCTAAAAATAAAATAAGACAAAATAAAGCCAAGGAGCTAACAGTGATTATAAGTTAAAAGCTTTCTTTATTCCATTGGAGGAGGGAAGTCAGAAACATATGTGAGGGGCCCTCTACCAGGAGGGGCCCCACTACTGCATTACTGTGGGCAAATCTCAATGCTTATACCAAAGGTCACTAAGTGAGCTGTAGCCCAGACCATGGAGCAACAATGAGCTAAGTTTAATTTATACCAGGACTTCACACCAGAACACAGGTACTAAAGGTGCTTGTCCAAGCTCAGAGATCACCTGGTGCCGGTGGGAAACAATTATAGGATTTTGCTGTGGCTGAGATCAGCCAGAGCAGTGGTTCTCAACCTGTGGGTTGCGACCCCTTTGGGGGTTGAATGACCCTTTCACAGGGGTCACAGGGGTTGCCTAAGACCATCAGAAAACACATATTTTTGATGGTCTTAGGAACCAAAACGCCACTCCTCTATCCGTCTCCAGGCAGGTCCACCCACATGCAGGTACACCCACATACGAGTATTAAAGGCATTAGAAAGGTTGAAAACCACTGGTCCAGAGGGTAAGCCCAAAGGATTGTTGTTATGTCAAGCTCAAGGCACAGCTTGTTTGCTAGGCCTTAGCTGGAAAATAGGGGGGTTCCTAATAGTAAAAAGGGAGGCATAAAAACAGAGGAGTGGTCTTGGCATGGGAATCCTGACACTATTAATAATAACAGTTGTAGCCACGTGTGCCACAGGTTCATGAGGGGAAATTTTTGTAGCTACAAGTCTTACTCTGCCATTTTAATAAATGCCTTTGCTTTGAGCTAATGTGTCTACTGATTGACCATTAATGGGAAGCACACTGGGTGGGGGTTTGTAAGCTCTAGGAGCTTGTACCCACAGGGTACCTTAGGACCTGTGGGGGTAGTAGACATGTCCCTGGGGACCCAACTTGCAAACCCATGTGGATGAATTTGGAAGAGCAGCTCAGAGTGAATGCTGCACCAACTTAGATCTTTTGCTGGAAACATTATGGACAGAACACAGCTTAAGTGCCAGCTGGGTGAAGCAATGACTGGAGTTCTGGACCCAGAATCAGGAAGCCCTTATTTCAAATCCTGCCTCAGATACTTACCAGCTGCATGAACTTGGGCAGGTCATTAAAACTCTTTCTGTCTTGGTTTCTCCACCTGTAAAATGGAGAAAATAGTAGCACCTCTTCCCAGGGTTGATGTGGGGATAAAATGAGGTAATATGTGTGAAGAGCTTTGCAAGCCTTTAACTGCTATAGAAATGCTAGCTAAGAAGACCTCCAGGGAAGCCAACCCTGAGATCCCTCTTGCTTGCATATATTTGCTTCTTATATATTCTGGATGTTTCTGCATACATGTTATTTGTCCCAATATAGTTCAGCTGAAGGGAAAAGACTATCTTTTTTCTTTGTATCTTGAATACCACTTACTAAATGTTTGTCGGATGGATGGATGGATGGATGGATGGATGGATGGATGGATGGATGGAAGGATGGGTGGATGGATGGGTGGGTGGGTGGGTGGATGGATGGGTGGGTGGGTGGATGGATGGATGAGTGGGTGGGTGGGTGGGTGGATGGATGGGTGGGTGGGTGGGTGGATGGATGAGTGGGTGGGTGGGTGGGTGGGTGGATGGATAGAAAGATAGAAGGATACATGAAAGGATGAATGGATGACTAGATGACTTGTCCTACTTTCTCCATTACCAAATAAGTGAAGCAATTAGGTCTTTGTCAATTTACAATGAGAGGGGGTAGGCATCAAGTATAAGTAACATTTGAGAAAAATATTTTTTAAAATATGGTAGCACTCCCTCCCCTTTCTGAGCAATTACCTGACTTAGACATACTGATGGACCTGGTTGGTGTACGCTGTAATAACATTTAGGTCCCATGTTTTTCACAGACATCTGCCAGCATCTTTCTTTGAATTACACCTCCCCAGAAACCCTTCCCTCTCCCCCATCCTTTTTACATGGTTGAACAAAAATTTTGCACGGAGTAGTTAAGCTATAAAGGTCTGTTGCCAAAGGAAAGAATTGGCCTGGATTAATATCTGCAAAAGCATAATTTTAAGGCACATAGGTGACCGCCAACAAATACGTGTTGGTTAATTGTAATGGTATCTGCAACCTCAGCTTTAAAAAAATAAACAAAAGGGCTCTAAACACTTGACTTTATTTTATTCCTATTTCATACTTAACACTTTCATGTCCAGGGAAGAGTAATTCAATAAGAATAGTTATTAGCCTGGAAGCAAAAAGCTCCTCAGTCTGTTCCCCGTCTATTGAGGGTATGGTGCTATTGCGAACTCAATTAGGCCACAAGAAGTATTTTTCATTTGAGAATCTCAAAGCACCTAGTTTTTTAACTAGGAAAATGAGAAAAGTAAGGAATCACTGAGGTTCTATAGTGCAAATAGAGGTAGACAGCAAACAGAGAAATGGAATCTGAGATTCCTGTCTCACTCCAACCACTAGACCACACTTTTAACACAGAGGAAGTTTGGTGGAGTGGATCCCTGCATGCAACTACAATTTCCATCTTTCTCCTTTAAAAAAATCTCCTTTCCAAGCAAAGACCTGTTTGATTGAGCAAATCCCATAGATTAGCTATCTTGAAATAATTATTTCATTAAATCATTAAAAATTAGCCATGAAAATTACACTAAAGAAGATATATGAGCTTCTGTTTGCTGCTATACTCTAAGGCCCTCTGGGCCTTTCTTTCTGGCTTGAAGCTGAAACACCCGTCTCTCCCTATTAACAGATTCTGAACTCCTATAGAGTGCGGACAGTCTTGCTTTTCCACTTGCATCCCCAGCGTTTATAGCCCATACTTTGCACGCAGTAAACACTTAAATGTTGGGGGGGGGCGGTACTCATGTAGTGATTTATTCATTCCTGAAATGTTGGAAGTTTGGGGTATCAGAATGCATCCAATATAAAGCTGATAAAGGAAAACCCTAAGGGTAGGGGGAATACGTACCCGAGGATGGGGGAGGAAATGTATTTTGCAAACGGGCAGGATTAGAGTGAGTCTGGGTTGCAGGGAAATACCTGGGGAAAAGGAGGGGACATGCAGGGAGGACTTTCCAACGACTCAGGCACTCATCAAAATGTTCCCTGTGCATGACCCCAGTGGCTCATCACAGGGAGTTTCTCCGCTGAACCCTCACACAGGCTTTAGGCTTTTCCCCCTCCCAGGCAGGACCAGACCAGTTCTCTCTTTCTGCTCTGACTGGCCTGGAAATTCCCTGCGCCTGGCCCCGCCCCCGAGAAATCCCCTGCCTGAGCATATAGGTCGGCCGCGCGGCCAGCCCCGCTCCAGTGCTTCGCTGTCCGTGTGGCTGCTGCGCCGTAGAGACAAGAGCGAGCCCCAAGAGCCGCCCCCTTCCTCCGCCCCCCTCAGCTCCCTCCCTGCGCTCGCCGGCTGCCTTTGGAGCCCCGAAGAGAGACGGACCTAGCGGCATTTGAGCAGCGCCATGTTTCACGCCTTGAGGCAGCCGCAGGAGGAGAACCCCCAGGAGCAGGGCATGGAGAGCCCCCGGGACGGGCTCAAAAAGGAGAGGCTTTTGGACGATCGCCATGACAGCGGCCTGGACTCCATGAAGGACGAGGACTATGAGCTGATGGTGAAGGAGCTGAAGGAGATCCGGATCCAGCCCCAGGAGGCGCAGCCTGGGCCGCCCCAAGAGCCTTGGAAACTGCAGGTCACGGAGGACGGAGACACGTAAGTACGCGGCATATATCCGCCTTAGCTGCGGGGTCGCAGGTGGGGGCGGCACAGAGGCCGGAGTTGGATGCAAGTGCGGGCCGCAGAAATGGGCACGGAGCTGCAGGGAGGGTCGGAAAGCGCTTGAGCGGCACTCGGGGGGCCCTCTCTTATTCCGCTCTCCCCCAGAGAGCGAGCAAGTGTAACTTTCGTTGTCTTGCCTCGCCACCCCCCCCCTTAAAACCACGGAATCCTTTGCCCGTCGGGGCGGGGGACATGAAGTCCCCGGTTGCATAAGGTGCCCCGGGGGGAGGGGGGACAGCGAGCTGGGACTTTCTGCGGGGATTGGCCGCGCGCCCGGGGGCCCGCGGGCCGCGGCTGGGAGGGGGAAGTACAGGGCGTTCCAGTTGCTGGGGAAGGAGGGGTGGGGCCGGGCCGGCGCCAGCCGGGGAGGGGTGGGGGAGGGCCCGGAAAGTCCCTGGGGTAGTGCCAGGAACACTCAGCTCATAATAACCTCGCGGAAAACACCGGCCACGGCCTTCAGAAACCCCAGCTTTGCGCAACCCTCCTTCCTCCTTCCCACCGCCCTGCTGAGCATCACTCACGGTTGTGGGTTTTTTCTCTTCTTGCCCCACGCTGCTGCTTCAGGTTTCTCCACTTGGCCATTATTCACGAAGAGAAGACCCTGGCTTTGGGAGTCATCCGACAAGTGGCAGGAGACTTGGCCTTTCTCAACTCTCAGAACAATCTGCAGCAGGTGCGGCCCCTTCACGACCCGCTTTTTTATCCCCCCCTTGGCCCCATTTGACAGTCTTTGAACCACCCAGTATGTTGGTTATAACCCAGGATGGGATAATTTCTCCTTTCAAGTTACTCAGTTCATCATTTTGCCTCTTTGGGGCCAGAATTTACATGGGGAAAGGACCACAGAGGTCGGTCTAATATACCCCTCATTTTATAGATGAGGAAATTTAGAAGTTCGGTGAGATTAAAATCACTTAACTAACGAAAAAGTTACCCAGGTAGCAAAGTACGTGGCAAACCCAAGATCCGATCCCCCTCAACTCAGAAAAGTGCTACAGTTTCACCCCAAATATTAAAGTATATGAAATTTCTCCATCAGTAACATTTACTCCTGGGTAGGACTGGCAGTTGCTACGTCTAGAGAAATGATCGTTTTTAATGGAATCCCAGAATGTTTTTGTGTGACCTGTGCTTACCTGTTTCCTTTCTTTGGTTCATAGAGCCCTCTTCACTTGGCAGTGATCACCAAACAGCCAGAGATTGCTGAGACGCTTCTGAAAGCTGGCTGCGACCCAGAGCTCAGGGACTTTCAAGGGAATACACCTCTGCACCTTGCTTGTGAGCAGGGCTGCCTGGCTGGTGTAGGAGTGCTTACCCAGTATTGCCAAACCCAGGACCTCCTCTCAGTGCTTCAGTCCACAAACTACAATGGTATGACTCCAGCCACTCTTTGGAAGGCATTAAGCATCTTAAGAAAGACCCTGGATGGCTAGAATTGGCCTACTTTAATACAGCTTAATAGAGAATCTGAGCCCCAAGGCTGGGAAGGAACTTGCCTAGTATCTAAAAATTTGAGACTTCTAAAAATGTCATTTGTGGCTCCTTTACCAGTCCCTTTTCTGGAAGTAGCAGGAAATGTTACAGTTAACGTGAATAATTGCATTTATTTTCCTTTGGTTTTTTTGCAGGTCACACGTGTCTCCATTTGGCTTCCATCCATGGCTACTTAGCAATAGTAGAACATTTAGTGTCCTTGGGAGCTGATGTCAATGCTCAGGTGATTATAACACTTTTTAAATAGATGCAAAAGAGTCTACTGTGTTTGCAGAACTTATAACCAACCTTTCCCCCACCCCCCAAATGTAATTTATTTCATACAGAGATATATTAAACATCCTAATTTCCTTGCGTTACAGGAGCCCTGTAATGGCCGAACTGCCCTCCATCTTGCCGTGGACCTGCAGAATCCTGAACTTGTATCCCTCCTTTTACGGTGTGGGGCTGATGTGAACAAAGTTACCTACCAGGGTTACTCTCCATATCAACTCACTTGGGGCAGAGAGAACACTACTATTCAGAAGCAGTTGGGGCAGCTGACCATGGAAAACCTGCAGATGCTTCCAGAGAGTGAAGATGAGGAGAGCTATGACACAGAGTCAGAATTCACAGAGGATGAAGTAAGTCCTATTGCAACACTTATTCCTCCCTTGTGACACCCTGTAAAAAAAATTAAATTAGAACTAGGACAAGTGTGACACGTTGAGAAGACTAAACCCTTTGGAATGAAAAGATCTGGGTTCAAATCCTCCCTCAGCTACATATTATATATCTGCTCTTTGTCAAGGCCCTTTTGGGCCCTGAGTTTCTTGTGCTGCAGAATGAGGAGATTTAACCTCTGAGAACTCTTCCTTGTTCCCTTGGGGCATAGTAGCTCTAACCCCTGGGAGTAAAGCAGAAGAACATAATTTAGATTTACCATCTCTGCATTCTACTTCACCCTATCAAAATGTCACAAAATGAATGTTATATCATATTTTTCTCTTAAATATCTTCTATTAAAATGCCAAAAGATTTACCCATGTCCTAATAACTATCTCTTGGTTTAATCCATCCTTGTTAAGGAAAAATATCTTTGCCTTTTTTTAAAATTGTATAATGGAGAAAGAAGCCCAAGAATTACTGCTCTAGACATTAACCTGCCTTTTTTTCTCTCCTTTTAGTTACTCTATGACGACTGTGTGATTGGAGGCCAACGCCTAGCATTATGAACTGAATATAACTGAAAGAGCATGAAGCTCTACTCTGTATAATTTGTACAAAAAGATATTTTATTTTTCTAAAAAAAAATTTAAAACACAAAAAAAGTACACACTTAACCATGTAGGTTTGCTTGAAACACATTATTGTAATAGAAGGGTGTTTCACATCCTGTCCTTGGGAATTCTTGGCATGTAACAAGGAAGAAGATTGAAAATTCAAAGAAAATTTCCTAAGAGGCATATGGGGTTTTTGGAGATTTCTTCCAGTGTTTGGTTTTCCCCAAAAGAATTGCGTCTTCATTACCAAGAATTTCACTGACTTGCTAACCGTGGTTTCTAGTGGCTGACCATAGTGACTTTCTGTGATTGTTAATAGTCAGGTGAAGTGAAAGGAAAATTTTGAATTCTGTTAAAGAATTGGTTTCTGGTCCTATCACCTTGTCAGTGATGATTACACCCACTTGTAAATAGTGTACATTATGTTCATTTTGTTGGTGTTTTGGTACTTTTAAAATGTATATTTATTAAACAGATTTCTATGCCCAGGATCATCCTAGTTGTTGGTATTTTCTCTACTCTCTTTATAGATGATAGAGGATTCGCATCCTCCTAGTCCAGGGAGAATAGATATATTCCAGAGCAGAGAAGAGTAACAGTTAAAATTACAACCATCAGGATACCTGAGTCCCATTTGTTGCTTCTGAGAAGCACCAACAATCTCCTGGCGAATGATGGAGAGAGAGGTAGCAAGCATGTTAGGGTTAGTTAAAAAGAATGACAAACTAGTCTATACTTTTCCTAGTTAGAGGAAACTATGGGATTTGATGCTTTTTTTTTCATCATTGCTATCACTGCAAAAATTCCTATCACCCTCCTACTGTGCTATAATAGAAAGTACAGGCTTTTTCTTTTACTCAGGAGCTAACTTTGAATCCCAGCTCTGCTACTTAGTACTCATATGACTGGGGGCAAGTCACTTAAACTCCGAGTCTCAGATCACTCATCTGTAAAATGAGGGGGTTGATCTAGAGGATTTCTAAGGTCTAAATCTATGTACTGTACGCTTTTTTTGTAACAAAGAAGTACAATTAAGCAAAATAAGACCAATACATTGAGCACATCTTGACAGCCTCATCCCACACCCCGTATTCATAAACTCTTATTCCTAGGTTTGATAATTACTGTGGAAGAAACTGGAATGTTACAGGAGTTCACAGCCATTCAGAGAAAACTTCAAAAGTAATTGCAGAAAATTTTAATTTGGCCAATTATAGCAAAAAATCCAAGTACAAACCTTAATAGAGAAAATTAAAAGGGAATTCTGGCACGTAGTAGATACTTAAATAAATGCCTGTTGATTGGCTGTAGGCAGAGAATTCAGTCAGCAAGAAATTATGTGAATATCTTCTTAAGAGTATCTATTTCTGTAAAGTGGAGATAATGTTGGCATAACCCTCACAAGATTACATAGTGATTATAATGACATGTGTATACATGTATGTACACACATACATAAATCCAAAGGGTGTAGTGGATAAACTGGAGTAAAGAAGACCTAAGCTCAAGGCCTGCCTCTTACACAGACAGACCCTGAGCCTGGGCAAATCACAGTTTCTCAACACTTGAAGCCAGCTCTACTGAGTTGCTGAGAAGGTTGAAAAAAACCAAACTGGGAACTCCACCTATTAAATCTTTTTTTTTTAAAAAGGTTTCAATTACTTAAGAAAAAATGAATAGGAAGTGATAATAGAAACTTAGAAATGGATATAAAATTGAAAATGGTGTTTTTGTCAAGTTTCAGCTGGTTTATTGCATATAGAATAGAAATCTGTAAACACTGATTTCCTGGATTGTCCATAGGCAAGTTTTCAAAGATAATGTTGCATGCAATTTTGGGACTACCTACATTCATATATGTTGTTTGTGAAAAGGAAGAGGGAACACACTTTGTGAGACTACTTTTCAAATCTTTCAGGAAGTGCTACCTCCAAATGGGAACAAATTTTGGCAACGGAGGAGTACATGGAATATTAAAGATTGCAAGGGAACTTAGAAATTTGCTAGTAGCCAGAACTTAACACAGTGCCTTGTACGTAGTGAGCAGTTGATAAATGCCTATTGAATCGAATCCATGGCAGTCCCTGTATTTTACAGATGAGAAAAGGATCCAGACAGGCTAAAAGAGCTTCCTTAAAGGGCAAATGGTCATATAGATTTAACACATAATATTTTTTGCAGGTATTTGAATGTGTTTCTATATGTATGTGAGGGTGGGGATGGGGAAGGGAGGAAGATGTGGATGTTTTGGTTTTTTTTTAATTCTGATATTAATAAACTCCTACTAAAATGAGCACTTCCATATTCATAGTAAAACAAAAAGAACTACATGAAACTGTCAATCCATTACATAGAGATTGCTTTTGTTTATGAGTATATAATAAATCCAACATGTAATTTTTAAACTTCTAAAAGTTATCCTGCTTGTCTGTGACTGCTTCTGTCTTTCTTATTCCTTCTATGGATTTTTTTAAAATACCTGTTAACATTTTATTTGTGGGTGAAATCCATTCTTTTTCTGTCTTTCTCTCAAAGCTTTCCACCAGACTGAAAAAAGTGTTTGTTTTTTTTTTAACAAATATGTCAAGTAAATCCCACATTGGTTATGTCCAAAACTCTGGCTCATTTTGTAATTTGAGTCCCTCAGGTTTTTGCCTTTTTTTTTTTTTTGGAGAAGGGGAAGGCAGGGCAGTTGGGGTTAAGCGACTTGCCCAAAGTCACATGGCTAGTAAGTGTTAAGTATCTGAGGTCACATTCGAACTCAGGTCCTCCTGACTCCAGGACCCGTGCTTTATTTATTGCACCACCTAGCTGCCAAGTCAGTTCCAAATTGCTTTCCGGAATGGAGGGGCCAGTTCACAGCTCCACCACCAGCATATTAATGTACCTATTATCACACAGCCCCTGCATCATTTGTCATTTTCCATTTTTGTCATTTTGTGCCATTCTGTTGCATGTGAGGTAGAACCTGAGTCATTTAATTTATGTTTCTCTATTAGTGATTTACAGCATTTTTTTCATAGGAGGTTTTTCCTTTGAAAAGCACTTGTTCATATCCTTTGACCATTTAACTATTGGTTCTTGTTCTTAGACATTTGAATCAGTTCCTTTTATATCTGGAATGTGACAACTCCATCAGATGACCTTTCATGGCAAAGATCATTTCCAAGTTAACTTTGCCTTCTAATTGTTGGACCAATGATTTCATCATGACGTGGAAGTGTGTCAACTGATTAACCCTCATTTTTTTTCCTAACAAGTATGAGTTTAGTGTGATTCCATAAGGGCAATGATTATTTCTATTTGTCTACTAATAAACATTTATTGGTACATATTTGCATCTCTTACATATCTTGTACTTAGGGATAACTAGATAGGGTTAGACTGATTCTTATTTTAGGCCCCCAAATTTTGAACTATGGGATATAAGTTCACTTGTTTAACCACAGGAAGCTAACAAGAGGACTTCCACCCTTTTCCCCTGATGAGTAAGTGACCAAGCCCAGCTTGGGAGAGATGACCTAATAATATGGAAAAATCCCCCAGGTATTTTGGTTACCCCCCCACTCTTCATCATCCCTGTCTATTGCCCAACATGGGGAAGCGGCCATGAATAGCTAGCAGATGATGACCCATCCCTTGCCCATCCTGTTGACTATCAGCCCTGTTCAGCTTCTAGCAGCTCTTTAGGGGGTCAAGGTATAGGTCTGTCAAACAATGAGATCAAGTATTTAAGTATCATCTGTGTCATCTCTGTATCAGATAATATAAAACCAATGCCCTGGAGGAAGGGGGCATCTCAGATCATGAGGAAGATCTGAGGTCCCTTTAATAAATGGTTATTGACTTGGAACTCTACTCAGTTGCTTTTACTACAGATTGAACATTTTGGACCCACAGAAGAGTCTGGAAATTCTCATTATTTAAACAGATCAGCAACCTGTCTGTAACTTAAAAGAGTTGCCCTGGGATAACTGCCCTGGAATACAGATTAAATGACTTTGCCTATGGTCACGTAGCTTTGTCAGGGGAACTGAACCCAAATCTTTTGGACTCCAGGGTCAGGCCTCTATACACTGTGTGCATTTCTCATTCCTTCCATCTCATATCAGCCTCAATTTCCTTATTGTGAAATGGAAATAACAATAATATCAACTTGAAAGGTTTGTTGTGA
>CM053589.1:9401807-9432651 GCA_028646515.1 Pseudochirops corinnae | reverse complement strand
TTCAGGGGGTCTGTGAATTGGTGCAGCCATTCTGGAAAGTAATTTGGAATCAAACGCACAAAATCACTAAAGTGTGCGTATTTTTTACCCAGGAATACCAACATGAGGCTCATAGATCTGTGACAGGTTAAAGATGAAATAATGGAGGAAACAAAAGTTTCAGCTTCCAAGGAGGCTGATTTATTAAGCAATGCATGCCAGTTGTTCTTCAGTGGTCTAAGTCATGTGTGACTCTCCATGACTCCAGTTTGGAGTTTTCTTGGCAAAGACACTGGAGTGGTTTGCCATGACCTTTTCCACCTCATTTTACAGAGGTTGAAACTGAGGCAAATAGTGTAAAGTGACTTGCCCAGGGTCACACAGCTAGTAAGTGTCTGAGTCCAGGATTGATCTCGGGAAGATGAGTCTTCTTGGTTCCAAGCTCAGTACTCTGTCCACTGTACCACCCAGCTGCCCAAATCAGGACCTGGCCCCCTCAACTTTGGCACTGGACCCTGAATACAGAGCGAAATAGCATTAAAATATGCATTAAAAACAATCAAGACCAATTAATTAAAAGAAGAAAATTAACAGGACACAACCAGGATACAAAATTAGGTAATCTGATTTTTTAATTGGAGGAAATATTAGATAGAGACTTTCAAAGTTGGAAGGGGAAAGTGAATAGTTGCAATTCCTTGAAATCATAAAAATATATGTGTCCTATTCCCCTCAAGTGTCTATTTTCAGTCAAAGGAACATGGAAACAAAAACTGACTGAGCAGTACAGGGCCAGTTTTCAGATAAGACGTATGAATTGCTTGAGATGTATAACTGTGAGAAAACTCTGACTCCCATCTTCAGCTCAGATTGGGCTTCTGATCAGCATAACCTAGATCCTTAGTTAAGGTCTCTAGGCAAAAAGTAGAGGTAGTCTCCCTTCCAAGCCTTGCAGGGCTAGGTCCAAATAAGGCAATAAAGTTTTCTCACAATTCCTATAACTGAATAAAATTTTCTTACAAGACAGAATTTGGACTCTACCCATAACTGAATAGAAAAGGATCTGAGCAAGATCCAGAATTGGGCATAAGATGGAGTCAGTGTGGTTCACTCAATTCCCACAATTCCCTCAGATCAAAGAAAAAGGGATGATGCTTCTCAGATCTATTTATCTGGTACCGACTTCTCTTTTGACCTCCAGTCTCACACCTCCGACAGCCCTTTGGACGTCTTGAACTGGATGTCCACTAAACGTCGCAAATATGACATGTCCAAAATGGAACTCGTCTTTTCCCTAAAACCTTTCCCTTTGCTTTTTTTTTTTTTGCTGGGGGAAGGCAGGACAAGATCACAAAGGTAGTGTGTCAAGTGTCTGAAGCTGGACTTGAACTCAGGTCCTTCTGACTCTAGGGTTGGTGCTCTATTCACTGTACCACCTAGCCATCCCAGACCTCTCCCTTTTCTTAACTTCCCTATTACAGTAGAGGGCACCACAATCCTGCCAGTTAGTTACCTAGGCCCAAAACTGAGATGTCATCCTGGACTTCTCACTGTCTCATACTTCATATCCAATCATTTTCCAAGTCTTAATAATTCTGACTTCATAACATCTCTCATATATACCCCCCTTCTCTTTTCTGATACTACTACCACCCTGGTGCAGGCTCCCATCACCTCATCTCTGGCTTTCTGATTGGTCTCCCTGCTTCAAGTCTCTTCCCCATAATCGAATTGGTCTTCCTAAAACATACGTCTGATCATGTTATTCCCCTATTTAATAAACTCCAGTGGCTCCCTATTAACTCCAAGATGAAATATAAAATCTTTTGTTTAGTTTTTAAAGTCATTCATAACTTGGCTTCTTCCTACTTTTCCGGTTCTCTTACATATTACATCCCTCAATATAATCTGTGGTTCAGTGACAGTGGCTTTCTAGCTGTTCCTTGCCCATGACACCCCATCTCTTCAATTCAGACACTTTTACTGACTGGCCTCTCATGCCTGGAATTCTCTCCCTCCTAGGCTCCACTTTCTGTATTCCCTGACTTCCTTCAAGAAATGTTTTACCTTTGGGGCGCCTAGGTGGTGCAGTGAATAGAGCACCGGCCCTGGAGTCAGACACTTAACACTTACTTGCCATGTGACCTTGGGCAAGTCACTTAACCCCAATTGCCCTGCCCGCCAAAAAGCAAAAAAAAAAAAAAAATGTTTTACCTTTTGCAAGAATCCTTTCTGTAGTCCACCCCATATGCTACCACCTTCCCTCTGAGATAATTCCTAGTTTATCCTCTTTATATCTTGTGTATACACAGTTGTTTGCGAGTTATCTTCCTCATTAAACTGTGAGCGCAGGGACTGTGTTTGCCTTTCTTTGTATCTCTAGTGCTTAGCCATAATGCCTGGCACATTGTAGATAATATATAAATGCTTGTTAGCTTGTTAACCTGTTGTCTTGACCATATTTATAAAAAATATTTACAGCAGCATTGTTTGTTGTAACAAACAACCGGAAAAGAATGGGTACCCGTCAATTGTGGAGTAACTACAACTTATGTGAATTAATAGAATATCATTGCACAATTAGAAACAATGAAAAAGACTTTCAGAGAAAACTGGGAAGACTCTTATGAACTGATGCAGAGTGAAGTGAACAGAAAGAATAAGGAAGACAATTCATATGTTGTGTCCCCTCTAGGAACTAGGTCCAAGCTACAATCAAAGTTATAGCTCGAGTACCCAGAAAGGTGAATACAACTGCTCTCTAAAGGTTTCAGGGGCACTTCTCTCCTTGAGACAGTGTGACCCTCCCACCAATACCAACAGTGTCCATGAGGAAAGCATTATGATTGAAGATCACAGAGATGAGGAGGGTGATTGTGGGCAATGTGTTAGAGATGGTAAGATGGGGTGGGATTGAGGGTACATACAGATGGTTTGGTTTTGTAAAGAGGGGGGCCACGTCTTCATCAGAGGCTGGAAAGACTAAGTAGAGGGTAATATCAAAGAGCTGTGAAATACAGAAAAAGGAAGAGGAGGGAGCTCACAATAAATGGCTTCTATTTTCTCACTAAAAGGTTGGGCAAGGTCCTCAGCTGAGAAGATGGAAGGAGAAGGTGTTGTGGGATTTGAAGTAAAAAGAGGTTTGGAACAGCTGCTATACGGAGGAGATAGGGAGCAAAAAAAGGACTGCTTGACTGTAGTGCCAACCCAATTGAGATTAGATGGCATAAGTTTGTCATGGACTAAGTCAACATGGTTGTAGACTTCCTCTAGCTCTGCTCAGCAGCACTTAGTAGGAGCAAAGGAAGTAAAATGTTGGGAGTAATCCATGGCTGGGGTTTGGGAAGACATGGGTCATAGGACAAGGGGAAAAGGGGTTCCCTTTTCATTGTCACAGAAGATGAGCAGGGTTTAACTAGTGAACTAAAGGCTCAAAATTGGAAATGAAGCAAAATGTAGCCAGAGCAGGGACGATGGCCTCATAAAATATTAAAGGGTAGAGATAAAGACTGGAGATAAAGGTGAGGATGAAGAATAGATTTAGGAGTAAAGCATAATCAGTTAATAAACATTTATTAAGCACCAACTGGGTGCCAAGCTCTGTGTTAAACACTGAGGTAACAAAAAGAGGCAAAAGATAGTCCCTGCCTTCAAAGAGCTCACAATCTAATAGGGAAGACAATAAGAGAGCAAACATGTCCAAACAAACTATGTGGAGGATAAACAGGAAGAAGTTAGAAGAGGGAAGGTGCTAGAATTAAGAGAGATCGAGGAGTAGAAAAGGTAATTTTAGTTGGGACTTACATGAAATCAGGGAAGGCAGTGGGTGGAGATGAGGAGGGAGAGCATTGCGGCATCATGGACAAGCAGAGAAAATGCCCAGAGAGCAGAGATGGAGTGACTTGTTCATGAAATAACAAGGAAGCCAGTGTCATTGAATCAAAGAGTACATGTCAGGGAATAAGGTGCAAGAAGACTGGGAAGGCAGGGAGAGGCTAGGTTATAAAGGACTTTGAATGCTATTTTGTATTTGATACTAGAATAGGGAGTCATTGGAGTTCTTTGAGCAGGGTGTGACATGGTGAGACTTGTGCTTTAGGAAAGTCACTTTGGTAACTGAATGGAAGATGGATTGTAGTTGGGAGAGAGATTCACCAGCAGGCTATTGCAATAGAGGGAAAGATGAGTTCAGTTTTGGATAGGTTGAGTTTAAGATGCTCACTGAATTTGGGGTTTGGGATGACTGAGAGGTAATTAGAGAGCTGAGACTGGAGATCAATACAGAGGAGGGGCAGTACAGATAGATGTGAGAATCATCAGCAACGAGATAGTAATTAAATCTATGGGAGCTGATGACATCACCAAGTGAAATAGTATAGAGCAGTGATTCTCAACCTTCCTAATGCCGTGACCCTTTAATACTGTTCCTCATGTTGTGGTGACCCCCAACCATAAAATTATTTTCATTGCTACTTTATAACTGTAATTTTGCTACTGTTATGAATCGTAATGTAAATATCTGATATGCAGGATGTATTTTCCTTGTTACAAACTGAACATAACCCACAGGTTGAGAACCGCTGTAAAAGCAAAGCAAGGCCTTTGGGTTTAGCCTTGCCACTACTTGTCTAAATTGTCCTACTGTCTGAGGTATGGCTGTCATTGTTTCTGAAGTTCTTGACAATAAACTCAAGCATCATACCGCAATTTTTTTCTCACAGAGCTCTTCTGAGCTAGTCACCAGTTGTCCTTCAGCCTTTCAGCCAAGACATCCTCTCCATCTTCTGAGACCCCACAGTACAAGCCAAGGTTGGAATGGCTCCTGCCCAAACATCAACAAGTGTAGCGCAAAGTCAGTGACATCATTCCTAGTGGAATTGTACACGTGTACTAAAAATGCCACACATGGATTCCAGTGATGTTTCTGTTTAGTGCTTCTAACATGTTCGTTATTGTGTGATTGAAAAATGCAGGCTGTGGGTGTACTTGAGGTAAGATATAGTTCTAGACTTCTTGATACCAGCCCAAACCAACATTTCCTTGATTACCTTGTTCTTAAGTTCTCTGCCTTGGTCACTAGCAGGGATGGATGCTAGCAGGGAATCTACACACTAAAAAAATGCATTTCCCACAACACTTTAACAACTTTGGAAACTTTCTGGTTCCTGCTTCAACACGTCTGTGCCTAACTTATGAAATCTTTAGTTACCTCTGATACATGGCTTACTCTTTCCTCCAGACATAAAAAGTCATGGCAGACCAGTTTCAAAGGTTTGTTAATTCTCATATTCTCCACTTGTCCTTGACCATATTAGTCTCCCATGAGTCTCACACTTCTTAATGGTACCTGCTGTCATTTGAGGTCAGTAAAATTGGTTTCTCAATTTGGAACTATGCCCAAAGGGCTTTAAAACTGTGCTGCCTTTTAATCCAGCAATACCACTAGTAGGACTACCCCAAAGAGATCAAAAGAAAAGGAAAAGGAGCCATGTGTACAAAAATATTTATAGCAGCTCTTTTTGTGATGGCCAAGAATAGGAAACCAAGGGGATGAATATCAGTTGTGGAATGACTGAACAAGTTTTGGTACTGAATGCAATAGACTGTGATTGTGCTGTCAGAAACGATGAGAAGGGTCATTTCTGCAAAATCTGGGAAGCCTTCTATGAATTTAGTGAGCAGAACCAAGAGAACAACATATATAGCAACAGCAATATTGTTAAGATAAACAACTGTGAAAGACTCAGTAACTCATTAATACCTTGGCCTCACCAGAAGATTTATGATGAAAAATTCTATCCAGGGGTGGCTAGGTAGCACAGTGAGTAGAGCACGGGCCCTGGAGTCAGGAGGACCTAACAAATCTGGCCTCAGACACTCGACACACTTACTAGCCATGTGACTTGGGGCAAGTCACTTAACCCCAAATGCCCTCCAAAAAAAAAAGCCAAAAAAAATATTCTACCGTCTGCAGATATAGATCTGATGACCTAAGAATGCAGACTGAAGCATAATTTTTCCTTTCTTTGTTTTTGTTGGGTTTTTTCAGAACATAACTAGTCCAAAATATGTTTTGTATGGCTTTGTATGTATAATGGGTATCATATTTCTTGCCATCTCAATGGGTAAGGGAGAGGATGGAGGAAGGGAGGGAGAAAATTGTAGCTGAAAATGAAAATAAAATAAAATTGGTTCTTTACTAGCTCCAGGGTTCTCTTTTAATTCCTATGACCAAAGTCTTCAATCTAGTGCTTTCATAGCCATGGAGCATGTATTGGAGAGCATCAGCTGCTTCCTAGAATCATATGTGTGATCAATATAGATTTCAACATCGTTTTCAATAACAAAACTCCAACTTCTGCTATTATCGCAACAGTAAAATGTCTTCTAGGAAATGGAACTTGAGTCATTTATCTTCATGTCCTTTCTTGGCTTATATTGCTTCTCAGTCCTGCATCACTGCCTCCTCACTGTAGTCATTAAAACTGAAGCAAAGAGGGTTGGTTATCCCAGGTACTACTTCTTTGTCATGGTATCAGGAATTTCTGAATAATCAAAGGAATTTGCTTATTCATAGGATCATATATTTAAAGCTAAACTGTACCTCAGAAGCACACAAACACACTCCCCGATGCTTAGAGTAGAATTAATCCTCACTACCACCACCACTACCACCACCATCTTATACACTGGGGGACAGGAAGGTTTAAGTTCACAGTTTAGCTCAGTGCCTTTATAACGCAGACTGGAGTTCCAACTTCAAAGCCTTCTCCTGGGCTCTAGTCCCAAACTAGCACCCTAGCTTCTCTTTGTTTCCCCGATAGACTGGCTGGCTGTAACATTTGGCCTGGAATCCTGCCTCCAAGGTCACCATGGCTCAATTCTGAGTCTGGTGGGGATTACTGTCTGTACTTAGAACTAAGAAGGACAAATAAAACAGACCAAAGAGAAGCCTCACACCTGTTTTTCAGGGCCATGGGGCCTTTAAAAAAAGAGGAGGAAAGGAAGGTAGCCCTTCCTCTCTTGTTAGTTTAGTTCACATCACCCCCACTATGGTGAATCTTCACCTTTTCTGGACATAGAATAGGAAAGAGTGGGCAGAAAAGAGAGTAAGACTGTACCAGGCTGGCAGTTTTAAATACACTATTCTGTTTAAATTAATGTTTAAAGCCTGTTCTGGTTACATAGCCAATTGCAGGAGGGTACTCCTATCCACAGGGCCAGCTAAGTGGCACACTGGCTAGAGTGCTGGGTCTGAAGTCGGGAAGACCTGGGTTCCAATGTGACCTCAGACACTTATTGTGTGACCTTGGGCAAGTCACTTAACCCTGTTTGCTTCAGTTTCCTCATCTGTTAAATGAGCTGGAGAAGGAAATGGCACATCACTGCAGTATCTTTGCCAATAAAACCCTCCAAGAAAGGTCACAAAGAGTCAGACATGATTGAAAAAAAGATTGAACAACTCTCATCCACGTGGCAGGGAAACAGGATATCTTCCCCCGGAAGCAGGGTGTCTCCATGTTAGGTGATCTGGGCAGGCCACAAAGATCTAGTTACAATAATATTTAGCAATCCAAGGATGCCAAACAAAGCTTATTGTATAGTACTGTACAGCAATAACATAATGTAGCAATGTGGGCATGCAATTAGTACAAATAAAATAATAAAACAAGTAGGCAAATTATTGATAACACAACTTGGCACGCACAGGATCATGGGAAAAAGAAACGTCAACAGCTGCATCTCTGTTCTGACAGCTGATATGTAATTAGACAAATAGCGCCTTGTCAGTCAGTATCACACACATACACAATCTCATCAAAATACGCATTAATGAGTTAATCATCAGCATTGGTAGCAAGCATTTTGCATACGATATGAATGCGGTGACTCGATCACAGGAAAACTTCTGTGGGCAAACAAAGGATCAACAAAAAGGATCCATAAAGAAGACATTTTAAAAGCAGGACTGGAACGGTTTGCAGCAAATGAACATGGAGATACTTCTAAACGTGAGCCCATGTGAAAAGAGAGAAAATGTCAAGAGAAAGGGAATTCTTCCCAAGGAAACCCGGCCCCAACCCCTACAAAATAAAACAGAAACTAGGCCAACACTGCCCTCAAAACTTAAAGTGCCCAAGGAAAAGGAGTCTTCCGATCAAGCAGCCAGCGCCGAGGAGGTGCCTACTCCCTGTCAGTCACTGCGGGGCGCTGGGTACCAAGAGAGGGTGACTTAGCTTCAGGGCGCCCCAGCAACCTGCTTAAAAGACAAATCAAACCCTACCAAGAGGTAAATAAGAGAAAAAGTACAAGAAGAAGAAGAAGAAGAAGAAGAAGAAGAAGAAGAAGAAGAAGAAGAAGAAGAAGAAGAAGAAGAAGAAGAAGAAGAAGAAGAAGAAGAAGAAGAAGAAAAAGAAGAAGAAGAAGAAAATGTTTAAAACACCACACAAGAAGTTCATTTGGCTGTGTGATGGAGAGCTGTTGCTAGGACACCACCTGAAAGCCAGTGCCTGTCCCTGCTTGGGTTTCCCTGAGCTTGGGGGATTCTGGCTGTGTGTATGTCAGAAGCCTCTCAGTTCCCGAGGATGGAGAGGCAGACAGCCCCCACTCAAAGCACCAAAAGATGGTATCAAGCGTACTCCCCATACCACACTTCTAACGTTCATTCCTTTGCTAATTTTTTTCATATTGAGTACAAATAGGGCTTGTAGAAGGCATGATTTGATCATGTATGTAATGCATATGCATTCTGGAAGATTATTCTTACCAAATTCTCTCTCTCCATCCCTCCCTCCATTTCTCTCTCTCTCTCTCTTCCCCACCTCTTTCTCCCCACACCTTCTCTCTCTGTGTCTTTCCCTCTCATTCTCTGTCTCTGTCTCTCCCTCTTCTTCTCTCTCCCCCTCTGTCTCTGTCTCCCCCCACCCTTATCCTGTTCATTCGTCTAACACTTGAGTTTGTAGAGGTAGGGACAGAATGGTGCTGGAGTGATGGTAGTCGCTCTTAATTTGACTGAGAGCTCTTCTACCTCATGCCCCAGGGAGTAAAGATTCGAGAAGAGAAAGCCATACCTCAAGGTGAGGGTTATTTGCATACATGTATAAGTAAATATAGATGTAGGAAGACAAAAAAGATATATTGATAAAGACAGATAGAGAAATGGATGTAGATCTGTGTATATACAATTCATAGGCTTACATTTGTCCTAGGTCTCAAGGAATCTCAGTCTCCTAGTCAGGTCATGTGACTGTGCTTTCAAAGAACTTTCTCTTTTTTCTCTCTCTTTTCTTTCTTTCTTTTGTTTTTGATTTAAAAAAAAAAAAAAAACCATGTTAGCACATGTAGAAATATTAGTCCTTACCATACCCTTGGGATAGAGGAAACTAAGTTGAGGAAGAGAGAGGAAGGAGGGGACATTATAAAATTAGTCATATACTAGAGACTTCCTTAAATTTATTTCCTTGATCCTGACTGCTTATGGCTGCTTCAACCAACTGGAGGCATTCTCTGTCTGGCTCCCATTCTGAGAATGAAATTGATATTTCCATAAGGAAGGGATTTTCTTTCAAATTAGATAACCAATCGAATTCCTTACTAAACCAAGACTTTAGGTACAAGAAGTTGTCGGGGTGGGGCTGAAATGCTAGACTGGATCCCTAAAAGTCCGAGTTCTTTAGATGATTTGCATTGAGCTCACAATCACTACTGGAAATGTTTGAATGGGAAGTCAGAACTGAGTCAGTGTAACACATCCTTCCCCCTCCTCCCCTCCCATCTTTTATTATCTTGTTCACGAGTCATACAGGAAACTTCCTCTGGCAGAAAATACTACTCACAATCATAAGAAATAATACATTTTTGTAGCTTTTATAGCTGACACTTGTGTAGCGCTTTGAGGTTTTCAAAGTGTTGTGCATTTCGTTGTCATTTTAGACTCTCAACCCTTTAATGCAAAATCTCCACTAATGGGGGAACTGCTGTTTCAGAAGGCAGTCTATTCCATTTTAGTATCACTGTAACTATTAGGCTTTTCCTTGTATCAATCCTAAATTTGGGCAGCTAGGTGGCAGGCACAGTGGATAGAGGGCTAGACCTGGAGTTAGGAAGATCTAAGTTCAAACCCAGTCTCAGACACTAGCTATGTATAGCTGTTTAACCCCGGGCAAGTCACTTAATAGCCTCAGTTTACTCAACTGTAAAATGGGGTTAATAATAGCGCCTATCTCCCCAGGGAGGCTCCAGTGAGATGACACATAAAATCGCGTTAGCTCTTATTACTAAATTTGCCTCTTTGTAGTTCTAGACACAATAAGGATAAGAAGGCTGAGGTTTTTGTTTGACAAAATACAGAACTACAGCTCTCAGACTTTTCTGCTGATAGAGATACAACATGAGTACAAGGACGCTCACCTGCTTAGACCCCCTCTCTGGTTCCAGGAGGGGGGAACTCTGCCTAGTAACCCAACAGAATTATTTCAGTCTCCTGAAGTGGAGTCTGGGTGATTAACCAGAGCCTCTGCTTTGAACTTCTGTGAGGGAGCGTGGGAGGAGGAGTGGGAGAAGAAAGAAGGACTTGAGTCTTGGAGAAGAAAATTGTGTAGGTGACTTGAAAGTGTTTGGACTAGCGAAGTAGGTCATGGGCTCAATTTGTGAAAAAAATTTTTTGACAAAACTTGAGAGACATTGAAGAAAACTTGAACAATGTTTAGGCCTATACACATGCTCTAGATTCTACTTCTGGGTTGAGAGAGAAGCAAGATCCAGAAATTTCTACACAGAAATACCCCAACAGAGGTTAAGCGACAACTCAGCTAGTTGCCCAAAGATGAGGGAACAACGAACTAGAGAACCTAATGCAAAGAGAACAATTTGACCTCATGAGCATCACTGAGACTTGGCAGGATGAAATCTATGACTGGACTGTGGCTCTGGATGGATACGCTTCATTCAAAAGAAACAGATTAGGTAAAGGGAGAACGAGCTAATGTTGTAAATGAAGAAGGTATACTCAAGTGATGAAAGTCAGGAAGCAGAGTTAGGAAGTAAAATAGAGAGTATTTGGGCCAGGGTCAAAGGAGGGAGAAACAGAAGTGATTTTGTCATTGGACAACATTACTGGACACCTGGACAGAAACAGATGAGTCCGGGAAACAGATTATGAGCATTCTGTCCATTACACGGTGATCATTTGGTTTGGTTTGGTTTTCTTTGAAAAAAGCAATGACCTTTACACAGGAAATAACAAAACAAAAATTACTAACACGGGGAGTTGATATGCCCAGGGTATGTGAAGAGAGAGTAAGAAAACACCTCTATTCTTTTGATGAATTCAATTCACATGATTCAGAATTATAGTTCCTCGGGTCCTGAAAGAACTGGCAGAAAAAACTGCTGGGCCACGGTTAGTGATATTTGAAAAACTATGAAAACCAAAAAAGATACTATGAAACTGGGGAAGAGCAAATCTTGTCCTGATTTTTTAAAAAGAATAGTCCGCAAATTATAGGATGGTGAACTTAACTTTGATTACAGGGAAAATTCTGGAATAGGTAAAGTCCTAGGTAGAGGATCCCTGGAAAGAGAAACAGTGATTACAAAAAGGCAGCAGCTCAGGACAGAAAAACCTCATTCCTTTTTTTTTGGCAAGATTATGAAACTCAGAGATGAGGGTAGATGCTGTTGCTATGGTTTAAAGAGATTTTTTAACAAAGCTTTTAATAAGTGGATTATATGGACAAGATTATGTAGTGATTGGTTCTGGCCTCAGCAAGACTGGCTCAATTTCCCTGCCACCACAGAGTTCTAGAAGTACTTCTGAGGTATTGAGGATGTCTTTCCCTAAGGCCATCTGTCCCAGCCCCTGTTCCTTAATGTAGTCCTATGGAATTGAATGTACTTCTACTCTGCGTGTGTGTGTGTGTATGTGTGTGTGTGTATTCTATATTCTTTTTCATCTTAAAAAAAAAAAAAGAATCTCACTATTTTCCAGGCAAGAATTGCTGTAGCAATTCATGGGTCCAGTGACACTACTGGTTGACTCAAGAGCTTTGAGCTACTCGGCTTCTGACTTTGGTCAGTCCTACCCTCCTTAAGTCAATTTGTGCCCCCGCCCCCATCCCAGGGATTCAGCATATTCATTCCAGACATCTGGTTGACTTAGTCCATAGCTGTTTAGAACTCTCAAGTGCAAAAGATCTGCTAGCCTCAGCCCCCAACAGCTGAGATTACAAGCATAAACAATCATAGCTAGCTTTTGACCAGTTTAGATGCAAGAGGTCAAGTGACACCTTCCCTACCCAGTCCTTCCATACGTATATAGACTTCTTCCCCTATCTTTCTTCCCCTTTCCTCTCCCTCAGTAGCTTCTTCCCACCCTGTTTTCCTTTCTTTTTTCAGCAATGGTAAAACATAATAAAACCACTTCTAAGTCTTATGTTTCATTTGGCTACTTCTCTGACCCCATGACATTTAAGATTCTCAAAGAAACTTGTTAAGGTCGGGAATTTCTCTGGCTGGGGAACCCTATAACTCCCCCATAACCATTCTGATACCAAAGGAAGAGGTCAAGTAGCTCCAGATTGATTATAGGCACTAGTTTAATCAACTCACAAAACAGAGGTAATTTTCAGTCTAGGGAAGTGGTCAGGCAGTTCTGTGGATCCTTGAACAAAACTCCCCAAATCCCCATGGTAATTTATAGAAAACAAAGGGAAGAGAAGCTAGAGAGGGCACCACTACTGATTGGTGGATATTTTTGGCTTTCTGCTTAGCTTGGGCATTAAGCCAGTGTTATGCCCAGACTTAAGTTTGTGTATTGGTCATGTCCTAGTCCCATATGTCACAATATTCTTATTATGGCTTTCATAAGTCATAATATCTTAAGTTATGATTCAGTGTCTAAAATAGAATTCAGTATATAAGTTATGATTGTTAACAGGTCACCATATTTGGGCTTCCATCCTTCCCAGAGTTTGAGTTTTTATGGCTTTTCGCTTATTACTGTATTTAATGACTTTTTCCCAATAGGAACTCTACAGTTCCCCACCTCCAACAGGATGTAAATAACTCATCCCCTCTGGCGGTTGACTTTTATTTACTTTTTTAAAACATAATTCTCTTAACTCTGGTATTTGTGTTTCTAAGTTTCTATCCTGCTCCAGGCTTTTCATTATGAAAGTTTAAAAATCTTCTATTTCTGTGGAGACCCTTTCTTTTTTCCCTTGTAGGATTATACTCAGTTTTGATGACTTATTCTTGGTCACAAGTCTGTATCTTTTGCCTCTTGGAATATTGCATGCCATATTCTCTGCTCTTTTATAATGGTAACTACTAAATCTTGTGCTTGCTCTGTATTGGAATTTTTTTCTTTTCAGATGCTTACATAGTATCATTTGATCTGGAAACTCTAATTTTGGCAATGATAATCTGGAGAGTTTTCATTTTGGGCTTTCTTTCAGGAGGTATTTAGAGGATTCTATTTCACATTGCCCTCTTGTTCTCATATATCTGGGCAGTTTAGATAGTTCAGTGATATTTTAGGTTATATCTCCTTGATTTGTTTTTCAGGTCAGTTTTTTAAATGTAAGATCCTTCATATTTTCTTCAGTCTTTTAACTATTTTAATATTTCTTCTCGTCTCCTGAAGTCAATAACTTCCACTTGATCCATTCTAATTTTTAGGGCATTTATAACCAGAGTAAGGTTTTGTACTCCTTGTGTACAAATTATTAATTAAAACTGTTAATATTAATTCTTTTTCATATTTCTTCTCCACAGTTTTCATTTCATTTATATAATTTTTTTCTTTCCTTCTTTCTTTTTTTTTTTTCTGGAGGGGGGAGGGCAAGGCAATTGGGGTTAAGTGATTTGCCCAAGGTCACACAACTAGTTAAGTCTCAAGTGTCTAAGTCTGGATTTGAACTCAGCTCCTCTTGACATCAGGGCCAGTGCTCTATCCACTGTGCCACCTAGCTGCCCCTCTTATATAATTTTAAACTCTTTTTAAAAATAATATTTTATTTTTCCCCAGTTACATGTAAAGACAATTTTCAGCATTCATTTTTTGAAAATTTTGATTTCCAAATCCCAAATCCCTCTCCCTTCCTCATGTCCCCCCTCCCTGAAACAGTAAGTAATTTGATATAGGTTACACATGTTCAATCATGCAAAATGCATCACCATATTAGTCATGTTGTGAAAGAAGATGCAAACCCAAAGAAGAGAAAAACTCCCCCAAAAGTACAAAAAATGAAAACTAGTATGCTTTCAACTGCATTCAGATTCCATCAATTCCTTCTCCAGAGGTGGATGGCATTTTCCATTGTGAATCCGTTGGAATTGTCTTGGATCATTATATTTCCGAATATTGCTAAGTGCTACTACTATGTACAACGGTCTCCTAGTTCTGGTCACTTCACTTTGCATCAGTTCATATAATTCTTTCCAAATTTTTCTGAAATCTATCTGCTCATCATTTCTTATAACACAGTAATATTCCATTACAATCATATACAACTTGTTCAGCCATTGCCCAGTTGATGGGCATCCCCTCAACTTCCAGTTCTTTGCCACTACAAAAAGAGCTGCTATAAATATTTTGCACAAATAGGTCCTTCCTTCCTCTCCCCATCTTTTAAAATCTCTTTGGGATATAGACCTAGGAAGGGTATTGCTGGGTCAAAGGCTATGCACAGTTTTATAGCCCTTTGGGCATAGTTCCAAATTGCTCTCCAGAATGGTTGGATCAGTTCACAAAGTCTATTAAGTGTCCCAATTTTTCCACATTCCCTCCAACATTTATTATTTTCCTTTCCTGCCATTTTAGCCAATCTAATAGGTTTGAGGTAGTAACTCGGAGTTGTTTTTATTTTCATTCCTCTCATCAGGAGTCATTTGGAGCATTTTTTTTATGTGACTATAGATAGCTTTGATTTCTTCATCTGAAAACTGCCTGTTCATATCTTTTGACAATTTATCAACTGAAGAATGACCTGCTATAATTTTTAACTCTTTTATCAAATTTATATTGTTTCTTCAAGGAATTCTTTTTTATTTTTCATTTTAAATAT
The DNA here is from genome assembly GCA_028646515.1 of Pseudochirops corinnae. Classification (NCBI taxonomy): domain Eukaryota; kingdom Metazoa; phylum Chordata; class Mammalia; order Diprotodontia; family Pseudocheiridae; genus Pseudochirops; species Pseudochirops corinnae. The sequence goes on along the minus strand of CM053589.1, from coordinate 9,417,604 downwards.
ATAATTTTGTTAAATATTTCTCAATTACATAAAAAAAATTTAACATTAATTTTTAAAAATTTTGAGCGCTCAATTCTCTCCTTTCCTCTACCCCTCCCCCAGCCCTTGATAAAGCAAACAATGTGATATTGATTATACATCACATCTTCAAGGAATTCTAATTGGTCTTGAAGGTCAACTTTGGTTTTAGGTTTTCATTGAAGGTGTTGTTTTTGAGTTATTTTTGTTTTGGATATCTTGTCATCACAAAAGTCTTTTATCATTTTTGCTTGTTGGGCTACTGATTTTTTGAGGACAGAAATCTAGTTCCTCTCCTGGGGGATAAATCTCAAATCAACCTTTTGGAGACCTTTTCCTTTAAGCTGTGGGCCTTTCCTTTTCCTCAGGAGCCGGGTTCCTTTTTCTCTATTCTATTCCCCCTCCATCCAAGATCAGTTTTAGCTCAAGACCTTTCCTCGTGAGCAGAAGTAATGATGTGGATACAAAGGTGCCCTAAGGGGTGAGTTGCTCTTTCCTTGGTTTATGCTCTAACCTGAAGGTGCCCTAAAGTCTCTTCCTTTTACCTTGAAATACCATAAAACTTCCCCCTTATCCTGGACCATAAAATTCCTTGTCTCTCCCCATTCATAAAATTTCCCCTGTCTCTCTTATCTTGTGTCATCTATCTTCCTCATCCTGTCCCTAAACCTCTAACCCCCATTAGAAACCCTAAAAATTATGTCATCATCCTACAAGCTGTATAGCTTTCTGTCTATTTAAGTCTGGTCCTTTTCCTGTAGCAAGGCCTCCTCTCTCTCCTTATATTTTCTTCCCCTCCCCCATGGGATATGCATTTTCTAGTCCTTTAAGTCTCAAAGGTAAAAGAGATAAGGAACTATGGCTTTTCTCCAGCTAAGACTGGAAGGTATGCCAGTATTCCTTCTCTCCTTATCCCTCTCTCACCCTGCAATTGGGGTTGCTCTCCCAGCACCTAGCTTAGAAGTGCTTTTCAGGCCTGACCTCTCAGCTCTCATTAGGGCAGACAGTGTCTGGGGAGAGTGAAAACTTCTCAGGCAGTTTTGGATTAACTTCCCCTCCTCCAATACTGCTGTCAATCAGCAACAAGCCCTTTCTGATTTCCTGCCTTTGCAGGCCCCTCCTATCGGCCAGTGGGAGTCAGGGACAGCCCAGGCTCACTCCTCTTCCCTTGCTTTGGGACCCTTCCCTCTTTTCTCTTGCTGTCAATCAGCATCCTTTTTCTTTGTAAGCCTCTTTCCCAGCCACCAGGAGATAGTGGAGGGCTTCCCTGTGACTTGCCTTTGGGGAAGATTTTGACATGAGACTTAAGTCTGCCTCTCAGCCAATGAGAAAGGAGACAGTTGGGGAAAGGGGCTTGACTGTGTTAGGGTATAAATTCTTGTTCTGTCTTTTGTAACATACCTCTTTCTCACGATCAGTCATGGGGAAGACTGCCCTCTTCTTCTGGGAAATAGAATAAACTCCTGTTTTTATCCTAAGACATCTCTGAATTTCTAATTAAATTTTTGGATGGGGTTTTTCATCCCAAAGAACAGTTACAAGTTTGTCTTGAACTCAGTCTAACATTCTCAGGCTCTTGGTCCAGTGGTTCTAAGCCATGGACCTGGACACACCTTCCAAAGCCCTCTCCAGGAAGGTAAGCCTAATTCTCTCAATTCTCTCATCACTACAGAACTGGGAAAACTGCAAGTACTTTCTTCCTTCTATACGCCAAGACTCCCTGTCCTCACACCCATGCCAGCAGGATCCCCCTTCTCTTCTGGTCACCAGATCCTCACAATTGGACTCAGTAGGACTTCCTTGAGAGTTGCTCCCTAAGTTAGCAAAGAAAAAAATTGATATTCTTCTTCCAGTAGTCCTGGCTCTGACCAGGCCATGAAAAGTTAGAACAACAGTGAAGAATTCGAACAGCTAAAACATTCTGGAGGTTTTGTGATTGATCATTAAGGAGTTTGGAAACACCTCCTTACAACCGGTCACTCCTCCCACTCCCTCCTCTCTGAGTCAAGAGGGTATCTCAGTACTACTGCAAAAAGCCCTGAAATTTTTTTCTGTTAACTCCTCTCATCCCAAATCAGATTAGGAAAAGGGAAAGGAGCATCAGCTACAGTCTGGAAGTATCCAGGTTCAGAACATAACCATAGCCCTAGGGAGAGGGTGAAGGAAGATGGGTCAAGGTAAAGAAGACAGCCAGCTCATCCTTCTATCAATAATTTTTATATGATCTGGAAATGTCATTGATGTCGTCCGAAGTTTGTTTGTGTTACAGTTAAAAACAATTTGATTATCACTTATAAAAATTGTAAGATTGCCAGTTACGTTTTAATGCTGAAACCTAAAGCTGGTAATTGATTACTGTGGGTGTTGTATGGAAAGGAGGATTCTGCTCATTCAGAGCAGTCCTCAGGCTTAGTCAAAAGCACAGCCCATAGCAGCTCTAAAGAGAGATGGGGTAGATAAGGAAGCCCCTTCTCAGGGGTCCTTCTCCATCCTCCTTATTTTTATAAGCTTGCCAAAGAGATTGTTTGGGTTATAGAGTTCCTAAAGAAGGAACTTGGCATGCAGGGAATTTGCAAATAAATAGAAATGATCTCTAGTGATTGGCTTTCTCATGAGGATGAGTTTAAATGTGAGATGTAAGCCCTGGTAAAATTTTTGGTTAGTGAAACTTGCCATCTGAAGTAAAAGCTCTTGGGACTATAAAGGATTTTATTTTGAGTTGTCTGATGGAACATAAAAATCCTTCAATAGTCAATAATCCACCATCTGAGAGAAATGCCACAAGCTACTCAGAGAGAATATGACTGTTACAAGTGGAAGTCTGTGTCTGGAAAAGCTGAGAGGACAATCCTAACTTCAGTCTAGGATGGGACCCTCCTGGCTCGGTGTACCCATTTTGTTCCTTTGAAAAGGAATGTTTTCCACCTGACTATTCCTCAGTCTGGCTATGAGGTGAAATTGATAGTGCATAGTTGGAAAACTGTGAGGTTTTATCTAATCACGTCCTTGCCTTTCCTTTTTATGGCAAATTTCTGTAATCAAAGCCAGCAGTCAATGCTGTAAAGACATGAGCACATTGCAAGTATGTGAAATCTTGCTCTTTTCAATCTGACTATGGAGTCATCACATCCAGCAAACAGTTGGGTAAATTACTGCTCCTGCATAGTCTTGTGAAAGATCAAGTGCCTGGAATACAACATTCTTTCTGAATAATATGGGAATAATTAGACAAAGGGAAAAGAAGTTTGTGAAACAAAGGTACAAACACAATGTTGAATCATTATCCTGTAGACCAGGGATTCTCAACCTGTGGGTTATGTTCAATTTGTAACAATGTATCCTGCATATCAGATATTGACATTATGATTCATAACAGTAGCAAAACTATAGTTATGAAGCAGCAATGAAAATAATTTTATGGTTGGGGGCCACCACAACATGAGGAAGAAGGTTGAGAACCACTGCCATAGACTGAGGCTGGGATACATCTGAGCTATTATAACAAAGTATGTGTTTAAGGTCTGAGCTATTCAGCCTAAGATTATATCCTTTTTTATATCTTAACCAGCTTAGTAAATGGGTATTTGACCTAGTTATCTGCCTGTTAGTATATCTATATCTATATCTATATGGAATAAGGTTCTTAAATGTTTCAAAATGATGTTAGAATAATTGTGTATTGGTACAACTAATTGAGGGACCTATTGTTATTCTATTAATTATTGAAACTAGATCAGAAACATCTTCAGTTTGGGGAAAAGAATTTCAGTACAATTTTCTTAGAGGGAGGTAACTTAATGGAATATTTTTGTCATAATGGAAAAGTCAATTTCATTCCAAGTCTGTTACTATTGTGGAAATAATACCTGTTTATACTGTGTGTTTTGCTGTCCAAACATGTTTTATTATAAGCAACTTATTGATATGCTCTGTTTTGGAATTAATTACTTATGGATCCTCCCAAGTCTTTTATGATAACTGGAGTAAAAGTCAGTCTCTTATAAGTAAATTCATCTGTATAACTATTGAACGCAAGGGTAGAAAGCTTCTCCCTGCAAAAGTGTTGTTGCTCATATTTACATGTATAGAGTTGGATCCTCAATAGTATCTGATCCTCCTAAAGGAATTGGAATCAGAGTGGAAACTTTTGAGAAAACAAGATCAGATAACTCTGCATGTCGAAAGTAAATGATAGCATCATGGGGTCTTGGTTTCTTTGTTTTCCTCTATTCTGACATCACTTTCAAAGCTCCTTCTATTTGGGTCCTACATAGTGAACCGGTTTGTCAGATTTGTGTCTCCTAGATTATTGGCTGTGCAGATGGTCAGGCAACAAGGATACCTGCTCCGCATTCTTCTCATCCCCTGGACTCTGCTTCAGTCTCATTTTACTCCCCTCTCCATCCACCCCCACTCAGACAAGGAGAGCTCCTTTGTCCCTCTCCCAAAAGCATTTGGTGGGGTGGTGAGGCAGATGAAGCAAGCAGGAGGCAGGATGTGAGATGTGAGATAAGATGCAGGGCATGACTAACCAGAAAAGTGATAAAAAAAAAAAATACTATGCATTGAAGCCCCTCACTGTGGGCTCTTGCCTTGTGTGCTTTCTAACTATGCTGTGTTCTGGGCCCACCTAGCACCCCTTCTGCTTCTAGCCCACCAATTCCTGATTCCCACCCTGAGCCTAGGGTTAGGCCTGCTTCTTCAGGACTGGAAGTCCAATGCCTTAATTCAAATAGGGAACTCTGTGGGGGCCATACAGAGTACATGATTGCTGAGTGTGTCACCATCATTCCCAGGATACTAGCTTACTTCCCATACATCTCCCCCTGTTCCCTGGAAACTCTGCCCTTTGAGGACTTGAAGGACATGACAGGCAGTTTCTTGGATGCAAGACATCCACTGCAGCCTGGTATCTCCCCTTTCCTCTTCCTGGGTGTCGTGGTTCCTCTCCCTTCTTTCTCCCACTCTCACCCTGTTATTAATCATTTTTACTTCCTCTTATATTTGATCTGTGCTTGTTTAACCTCCTGGTTGGCTTTGTGTCTTCTAGCCTGCAGAAATGTCACTTTCTACTTTTAGGATACCAACCCCTACCCTTGGTGTCCCTGAAGGATTTGCCTCTCTCCACCCTGGACTCAGTTGGCAACACATTCCACACCCTCATGCTGACAAACTATTCTTGGCCCCTGAAATATACTCTTTGCCCCTGTTCATCAGGAAGCAGTTACTGAAGACAATGACTTTCATCCTTTTTCCCCCAAAAGATTTCTCCCACCTAGTGGTTGAGTGGAGAAATGATGTTGATATAAAAGTGCCCTAAGGGATGAGTTGCTCTTTCCCTGGTTTATTCTATAACCTGAAGACACCCTAAAGTCTCTTCCCTTTATCTTGAAATACCATAAAACTTCCCCCCTTATCCTGGACCATAAAATTCCCTGCCTCTCCCCATCCTGGGTCACACAATTTCCCATGTCTCCCTTATCTTCCTCATCCTGTCCCTAAATCTCCAACCTCCCATTAGAAACTCTAAAAAATACATCATCATCCTACAGGCTGTATAGTTTTCTGTCTATATAAGTCTGGTTCTTTTCCTATATCAGGGCTTTTGTTTAACTCCTTGCTAAATCTCAGGTCCATGTGCTTTTTTGTCAATAAAGCTCCCATTGGCTAAAGAGAAGGTCTAAGTGACTTCTTTCAAATTTGAAGCAGCTCTCCCAACTCTGATCTCAATGGTAAGAGAAGAAATAGAAAATGGAAACAACCTTTTCTTTAATCCAAAGTTATCCTTCCTCTACGAAACAGACCTAGGTGCCTTTTTCTAGGGGAGAGGAAGAGAGACAGGGGACTTTTTATTTATCTCAGTTTTTAAGAATTTTTATTTATCTCAGGTTGCCCCTCCTTCATTTGGTTTCTTTCTTGGGTAACCAATTAAGCCCCTCCTCCCTTTTCTTTCTTTTTTTCTCAGAGTGACTGGCAGTCATACTGAAGCTATTTTCTTTGGGCTGAAGTTCTACACTTGGAGATCCAGATAAACCACTTGTCAAGATGTGTATGTTCTGTGGTAAGTGGTATGGTCACAGGAGAGAGCTGAGCTGTACCATTTCCTTCCAATCTGACATCTTGATTCAGTCTATCAATTAGCTTTTACAAAGACATATTTACTTAAAAGATATAGTCATAATAGTGTACATTTTATACCTCCCTTAACGTTTCGGGGCGCTCTTTCCCCTATACCATCTCTATCCCTAGGGAGAGTAGGTTCAGTCTTAATAAAGGAATCATAGCATTGGTCTCATTATGTTCATGCCCAAATAAAGCACTGAAGCTTGATGAGTTGTCTCACGTAACACTGGGCTGGATAGCAAAGATCATTCCTCCTCTGAGAGTTAGACTAGCTGCCATCTGAATTATACTACTGAATTATACTACACCCTCAGCTGAATTATACTACTGAATCTCCTGGTGGCTAGCTCTCCTGACCTTTTAAAACTCAAAAAATCAGAATGTTCAATCTCCGCTAAAATAAAAGAACAGTTGCCAAGATAAAGGAACCACAGGTCACGTGTCAACCTCAGATAAGGCAGGCAGAAGGCCTTACAAAAATGTCTTTTTTTTTCCTCACTGGAATACTTCCAGGTAGGAATAAGGCAGCCAAAGGGAAGAAAGTGGTATGCTTTGAATGCATCCTCATTTCCAGCTCTGTAATCAGTGCTGCCAATTAAAAAGACTTCTCTTCCCCACATGGTTAAAAGACTAGAACCAGTTACAGAATATCTGTGAATGCTCCAAAATCTATACAAGGACTTCTTCCATCATTGTATCAGATGAACATTCTATACATAATAAAAAGTTCACAAGGGTTATTAGCCTAATGGGTCCGTCCCTGTTTACAATTAGATTAGTGGTTCTCAACCCTCCTAATGCCACGACCCTTTAATACTCGTATGTGGGCATATCTGCATGTGGACGGACCTGCCTGGAGATGGATTGAGGAGAGGGGTCTCAGTTCTTAAGACCATTGGAAATACATGTTTTCTGATGGTCTTAGGCGACCTGTGACCCCTGTGAAAGGGGTCGTGACCCACAGGTTGAGAACCACTGAATTAGATGATAATACAATCAGATTTATTTATAGCAGGATTGAAATGGTCAGATTCAAAGAATTGCTAATAGTTCAATGTCATTATGTCATGGAGCTTTCAGTGGAATACACTGGTATCTTTGATTGGCCTTGTATTGAAGAGGTATAAGTAGGGGAGATTTCTATTGAAATCCTTTCTAGGTTCAGCGTCCAAAAAGAATTACTGGACTCAGCTGTCCTTTGGCAGATTTATAAAAGTTTATTGTTACACAAGGGCAAAAAGGGTGGGGTAAGGAAACCTGCTAGAAAAAGCCTGCAAAGTGCAAGGGGGGTGGTGGTGTCAGAGAAAGCCTGCAAAGTGTGACGCTCTTCAGTGAGCAGATGGCCTGCAAAGTGTAGGAACTAGAGATGCAGTTTTTAAAGACCTAAAACTGTCAGTCATAAGTTCATTAGGCTAATTAGGTGTACAAAGGTGGAGTTAGGGAGGGACCTGGGAGGAGCCAAGGCGTGACTAATACTTAAAGGAACATGCACTCTTCACATCAACTGCGGATGTGCCCCACCCATAATTCACAGGGAGAAACTGCAGGGTGCCAGGGGCTGGAGGTGTGGTTTTTGCCTTGAAATGTCATAAAGTCAACCAGCGGTCAGATTTGAGGTCAAATGAGGAGTACCTCATCCAGTTTGCAAATGGATGAGTCTTGTTTACTAGAACAAAAGGAGGTAGTGCCTTGAAAAGATTCTTGTATCATAGCTATAGAGTTAATGGTTTCAGAGGAAATACCTCTAGGCTGGGGGCAGGGAAGAAACAGAGTTAATGCTTTACAGCTGGGGGAAGGAAGAATGACTTTTCACAAACCGATATCACATACCTAGGTACCTGAACACAAATGAGATTTTTACAGATTAAAGTTACAACAATGTTTCAAAATTATAAAATCACCCCCAAAAATATTACAAAGGCCACCACGTCAGTGTTATTTTAACATTTTATCAATAACATACAGGCATAGATGAAAATTTACAGATGACACAAAGCTGAGAAAGATTTCTAATGTAGTGGATGATAGTCAGGATCCAAAAGAATATTGATAGGCTGAAAGGACAGGGATGAATCTAAAATGATACTATTCAATAGGGATAAATGTAAAACTTTGCACTTAAAATAGACAAAAATCAACTTTACAAGTATATTGTAACTCAAAATCTCATGGAAATGAATGATGTAAACTAAAAATAAACAAAAGTTAAAAAAAAAGAAAATGCAGACCAAAAAATAATAATAAAAAACATTTTAAAGTAAAAAAGAAAAAAATTAAATGAGCCAGAAAAGAAAATGACAGACCAAAAGAAAAAAAAAAACCTTTACTAGTATAATACAGGAGAAGCATCATTCAACAAGAAGGTCCAAATATCTCACTTAATCCTCACAATAAACCTGGAAGGTAGGTGCTATTATAATTCTCATTTTACAGATGAGGAAACTGAGGCAGATAGAGATTAAGTAAGCTGCCTAGGGTCACACGGCTAACATATACAGACAAATTTGAACTCAGATCTTGACAGATCTGGAACCTCCCGACTGCACCACCTTGCTGCCTTTAGCTGCAATTGTACTGAAAAAGATCTGGGGAAGATAGCGGAGCACAAACTCACAATGAGTCAACAGCGTGACATTGGAGACAAAAAGGCTAATGTGATCTTGGGCTACATTAATAGAGGCACAGCTTCCAGAAAAGGGAGACAACAGTCCCACTGTCCTCTGTCCTAGTTGGATGTCACCTGGAATGTTGTATTCAGTTCTGGTCTCTATGGTTTAAAAAGAACACAGATAATCTCTGCCATCCAGAAGAGGGCAACCAGGATGCTAAAGGCCCTTGTGTCCATTACATATGATGGCCAAGTGAAGAATGGAAAGATGGAATAAAACGGAAATATTTAGCCTGGAAAAAAGAAGGGAAAAAAAAAGAGGGAATAACTATTTTCTAAAATATGAAGTATTGTCATATGGATGAAAGGTTATTAGACTTGTCCTATTTAGCCCCTGAAGGCTTTAGCAGGAACAATAGGTGGAAACTGGGCTTGATGTCAGGAAATCTTACGATCAATCAGAACTATCCAAGAGTGGAATTACCTGTTTCTAAAGGTAGGGCTTCCTCTCCTTGCCAGCTAGGTAGCAGAAACCAAATGATCATTTGCTAGGAATGGGGATTCCTTTTACAAATAAGTTGGACTGCTTTTGTCCCTTCTAGGTCTTAAATTCAATGACTCTGTTCTAGCACAGTGCCTGGTCAGGAAATGTGCGGTTGAAACCCCAGGCACTAGCGTCCTGGACTCAATTCTTGTCCTCTGCTTACAGCTATGGTTTGTCTTTGGTTCATTGTCTCTGGGATTGTCTAGGGATGATGGGCTCCACAAATTCTGCATTTATTGGGTCTTCATCCCCATCCCAGTTAATGTGGGGAAAGTTGTTACTTGAAATTGACTGGAAGTTTAAATGGTTTCCCCAGAGAAGGGAAAAGTAAACAAACAAACAAAAAAAAGATACTCAGTAACATCGGCTACTAACATCATCTAGCACCACCATTTGAGAGACTAATATTGAAGTTTCATTGCTACACAAATAGCTTGTGCTAATTTGCTGATTAGACTGCTCACATTTCACCTCCACTGAGCAGAGTCTGTTCAAACATTTTCCTTGTTTCAAGCCTCATCCTGCTAGTCCTGCTGCAACCACAACCACTCTGGAAGATGTTGCTCTTGTTGCTGGCATTCAAAGATCTTCCATAGTCCCAAATTTGATGTTAGAGGAAAGGAAACATGGAAGCAAATTCAAGGCAGACAAGGGCTTCCAATACCAGTCTGGCTGAGTCCACATTCCATGTGGAGAATGGGGTCCTAGAGTACCTGGCCCAACCTAGCGTGAGGCTAGGGTAAGAAAAGAACTCTCTCTCCCTTATCCCCACTAGAGTCATATCTCATCTTCTTAAAAGCTGTCTCCAAGAGACCACCAACCAGAAGTGTGTATGTAACTCCTCATGTTGTGAACTCAGCAATCAAAGTGGAAGGACCTTTTACACTGTGATTTTGTGATCCAGGCAGGATAGATTCTTAGTTGACCTCAGTCCCATACTCAGGAAAATGTTGTGTAACCCTGAAAGACTATTTTCTGGTGTTTCAGCATGCTCTCCCTATTCACAGACTCTGATTGCTTCTTTTGTTCATGCATACATAGCTCCATCCTTAATACAACATGATACAAAGTCTCCTAAAAACATAAGCCAGTCTCATATATTCCAGATATTCCATAGACATTGTACCCTTGACTGTGGCCCTCCATAGTAGTTTCTCTAATCTAAACACAAAGTCAAGGGCCATTTTACTTTCCTACTGGGAAGTAGTTAAGAACTTCACACAGGTGTCACTGATGCTTTCTGCTTTACCAGTTGGGCTGTGAGGCACTTACAAACATTCAAATGCCATAAATTTATTACATTTTCAATCTATGTTTCATAAATTGGGACCATAAATTCCTTGCTGGAGGAAGAATGAAGGGAGATAAGTTTATACTGGCCAAAAGATAAAACGAAATCTCTCAGGCTTTGCTACTGACAAGACATTCAAAATGATATGAATTCTCCCTCACAGCTCACTTACCCAGCCCACAAGGCAACTGGCAGGTTTGGTGTCTAAAGATGTGGCTATTACTTCTCCAGGGCCTGCTGTTACAACTTCTGGGGTCCTAGGGCAGAACTTGAGGTTGGCTAACTTCCTAAATGCTGGTTTATAAGCCCTTACCAGGGTGCTTTCCTTTAAACTGTAGACTTGGTGCTTTAGCAAAGGCAAGGGCAATATTTACAAAGTATTTTTCCCAAACATCAGGAACACACTTTTACCCAAACACACTTAGAGTCTAGAAGGGAGGAAAATAGGCACAAACCTAAAGTACCAATAGCAGGGAGGAAAATGTGTAGGCGACATTCACGGGTTAAGCAACCCATAACTGTCATTGCAGGGCTTAGATGCCTTGTTTCTTCTCCACAGGAGTCTCAAAAAGTCCACTATGAGTTGGTTGCTGTTTGGCAGGGCTGGCCCTTTTCAAGGCCTTGTGTTTCCACTGGATCACATCTGTCTCAGCTGGGATTGATCCTCCTAGTGTGTGGTGACTCCCCTGGGCCAATCTGCTGGTGAACTGAGTTAAGCAGGTGAAAGACACTTGCTCTTTGATGAGCTGCTACAGTTCCTCCTCCCTCAGAGGGAGGGGGAGGACAGAACCGAAGCATTTATTTAGACACCAGAAAAGCCAATCCCAAAACCAGTAAGCCAATTCCATCATAGTACCAAAGATATTAAGGAGCTATAATAATACTGAGAGCCACAGCATCCTTCAGCCTTCCTACAAACAAAGATCAAGATTTACCCACAAATCTCCCTCTTTCCTTGCCTGAGTACCTCTCTCTCCCACCATTTCTCTGACTCTGGCTCCCTGCTTCCTGTCTGCTTCCCTTCAGCAAACCCCTCCCACCACAGGCTCCATGGGACTATATTCAGCCTGTTAAGGGGCAGAGGGAAGATCTGGAGCACCATTGAGTTCCTTCAGCTAGGGCAACAATTCATAGTCAGTCAGCAAATCGTTCCTTGATCAAAAGTCGCTTCCCTCCTCCTGTCACTAAGTAATCTTATGGTAATTAGCTCATTTTCATTCCTGGTGTCCTTTAGGAAGTTTACACAGAAAAGTAGAGCCCCAGCTTCTTTTGTCTTCCTGAAAGCACTTTCATTGCCCTTCTGGCCTCTTCTATGCCATTCAGGTTTTCAAGCCTCCAACCCTTTCAAGTGTGGAGAATACCTATTTTTCCATCTGAAGGTGTAGGACTTTTACACTGTCTCTGTCTTTTGGCCTCTGGAGACATTCACTTTTTGCTGAAGTCTCACAAGCACCCCCATTACATATAGTTCAGACTAAATGGGTAGGAAACACTGACCTTATCTCCTTAGTCTCTAGCTCAGATTCACTTATGGTTAAGATAAAGAAACTCTTGTATTGCTTAAGATTCAGTTATATCTGTATATAGTTCTGTCTGTCACACATGATACTGATCTCTACCTAGACAAAGAGGTGTATTAGCAAGCACCCCATCACACCTAGGATGGCTGGCTAGAACAGGTTCTTTGATCTGCTTTTCTAAAGGAAAGACAGCTTCAAAGGGCTCAACAATCTTACATTAATTAAATATATATAAGTCATCCACTGGTTCAAGGGAAAGATCAGCACCCTGAACATGGAGAAAACACAGAGAAACATAGAGAAATTAGCACAGAAATCTAATAGACAGGGCTCCAACTGTCTAAACAAAGTAACAGATACATAATCACCAGACCGGGAAGCACCAACATCTGGGTTCCAAAGCCAGGGGGCTTACTGGTCTTAATGGCTACCCCTCTGGTCTCATCTGGCCAAACCACAAAGAAACATTCTTCCCACGGGGGAGTCTCAAAATAAAATCCAGCCTCCCAGTATGTATTGTTTTCAACTAACAGGCTCAGAGCCAGAAGCTATCACAACATACGCGACTCAGCACAGCTTTGAATTACCAGGGTTCAAAGGAGACTGATCCTTCAGATGTTTACAATTGAGCATGAGCCTGGGAAAACAAACTCCAGAAAGAAAAACAACAAAAATTCCACCTTGATATAATGGGAATGAGAATTTGAAGATCTTCCCTCTGCCCCCTAATAGGCTGAATATAGTCCCATGGACCCTGTGGTGGGAGGGATTTGCTGAAGGGAAGCAGAACCCACAAGAAGCAGGGAGCCAGAGTCAGAGAAATGGTGGGAAAGAGAGGTACTCAGGCAAAGAAAGAGGGAGATTTGTGGGTAAATATTGATCTTTGTTTGTAGGAAGGCTGAAGGATGCTGTGGCTCTCAGTATTATTATAGCTTCTTAATATCTTTGGTACTATGATGGAATTGGCTTACTGGTTTTGGGATTGGCTTTTCTGGTGTCTAAATAAATGCTTCGGTTCTGTCCTCTATATGGAGAGTTTGGTATATTTTGCAATTCAATGTCATGCAATATTTTATAGTCACAGTCTTGATTGTGATCATGGGTATTGTAAATATTGCATTGGCTCTACACTTGCCTGCACTTATAAGAGGTTAAAAAAGAAAGATTTAATATTAACCAGGTCATACTCTACCTTGATTATGTTAGCCAGGTGAGGTGTCTATAAGCTGTCAGGTTTTAGACATTATACCCTAGCAGAGTGAAGCTGAGATGGTTTGGCTATCCCTGAAGAAAATACAGAGCTCTGATAAATGAATTTTTGCTTTATCTTGCCCAGAGCCAGGCCACCATGCTACTTTCTGAACACCTCTATATCATGCCACCTGTTCTTTGGCCTTCATTTTCATTTCCTCCAATCAGAAACTTGGACTCCATGCCCAGGAAACTGGGCCCTAGTAAGAGAGCTTTTGCCTTACCATTCCTGGAACTAGGCCTCCATGCCTTTATGGCCATATTTATGGCCATATCTATATCATTGCATAGCACCCTCTCCCATCCCCTTTTTATCTTCCCTTTATATATTGTCTTCCCCTGTTAGAATATAATTTTTTTGAGGGCTGGGTCTATCTTTCTTGCTTGTGTGTATATCCCCAGCTCTTACTACAGTGATAGGCACAGAGTAAGCACTTAATGTGTTCTCTTTCTCCCTCTCTCTCTGTTTGACTCTCTCCATTAATATTGACAGGATGCAACCAGAAGAGCAACATGCCAGCAGAGACCAGCAGAGGCCCACCAGAGATAGCGCACCTGCCACTGAGCCAAGTGAAACAATATGTCCAGCGAGGCGTCAGGTACATAGAGGAGCAGGCCTGGTGAGAGCAGCATGATGACATCACTGGAAGACAAGAGTTCTTCAGTGTCTGAGGCGTGATTTGCCCCTCTCTCTACATTCCACAAACATATAACTGGCATACTCAGTCTCTTCACTGATGGTGTGAATACTTGCAGTGTGTCCCACATTGGGAGTAGTGGGGTACTCTGTCATAGGCTTTTGTTTTGACCTTCTTGTGTCCTGTAGCTGATTAGAACCAATGAGGAATTATGAACTATCACTTTGAGCTGGTATGTGCCCTTCATGTATCGTGAACTTGGAATAGCTATTTTGGGGACTTTGTGTGTGAGACGGGAGTGTCACGGGCCCTGTAAGTGTAATCTAAGAGTCAGTGAGATGCTGCAGTGGATAGAATGTGGGACTTGGTGAGAGAGAGACTGGGATTCAGATCTGGCCAGACACAGTAGCTGGGTGGCCTTTGGTATGTCATTTTAGTGCTGCAGGCCTAGTTTCCTCACCTGTAAAATAGGGATAATGATAGCACCTACATGAAGGCTGTTTCAAGGAACAAATTAGTTGACGTATGTAAAGTACCGTCTAAACTTTAAAGCACTACGTACACAGCTACCATTACTCCTATTATTAATCACTTCTACATTAGTGGTGTTGCACTCAGGAATTTGACAGGCCAAAAGGGAAGGACCATGAGTGTGACACTTCTGTCCTAAATGATAGCCTTTCAAACCTCTGGGGGGAACCTAAGGCATAAGGTAAAAAGAGGCTGAGAAAGAAAATAGTGAATAAAAATAAGTTGACAAATAGTCATTATAACTTTGACCGTGAAAGGGATGTTTATAGCAGCCCTCTTTGTGATGGCAAAGAACTGGAGACTGCAAGGATCCCCATCAGTTGGGGAATGGCTGCACAAGTGTGGTATATGGTTGTGATGGAAAACTACTGTGCCATAAGAAACGATGAGCTCAGAGATCTCAGAAAGGCATGGGAAGACTTGCATGAAATGATGAAGAGTGAAGTGGGCAGAACACAAAGAACACTGTATACAGTGACAGCAATATTGTTTTAAGAATGACTTTGAGAGACTGTGTAATTCTGACTATTATTAACAGCACAAATTAAAAATAAAGGACGTATGAAGAAAGACACTATCAGTATCCAGAGAAAGAAGTGATAGTATAGAGTAATTTTACATATATATATACACCTATTGTATCTAATGGTAGCCATCTCTAGGGCCAGGCTGGAGAAGAGGGGGAGGGAAGGGAAAAAAAAGAAAAAGAGAAGAAATTTACAAAAGAAGAAACTCAACTTTGCTGTATATTTGGAGGGAATAGCAAGTTGTATACAGTAGATCTCCAGTTTCTTGTGCAATCATGTTTTTCATTGTACTTTGTTATGGAAATGCTTGTGTTCAGTGAACTGAAAATAAATTTTAAAAAACCCAAACATCTGGAGATAATAGTCATGTCCTCATAAGTTTCTTTTCCCAAAGCTAAGTACCTTCAGTAACTTCAACCCATCCTTAGTAAATTTTTACTAATCACAATTTAGGGCTTAAATAGCTTACATTTCATTAATAGTTTACATTTTATTTATCCTTTACTTATAAATTAAAACTAACCACATTCTGGGGTTTCAGACATACCTCAAATCTCTAATAATTAATTCATATTAGTATACTGAAGTTACATCTTTAAACCGTGCTATGCATTTTCACAATTTTTATAACTGAGAGGGATTTTCAAATGAAAACTCACTCTCTATTATTGTAAAGTTGTTTTTATGTTATTATCTGTTTTAAAACAAAGTATGTCCCCATAAAATATTTAATAGTTTTCAAATAT
>CM053589.1:9382370-9401307 GCA_028646515.1 Pseudochirops corinnae | reverse complement strand
CAGTCTTCTGGTATTTAAATGAATGCACTATCTATATTTCTTATGTAGAGAGCCTGTTCCATTTTGTGATTAATAACTATATCAGCATATTTATAGTTACTGTAGGCATTGTGAATACTGCATTGCTGATACAGACAGACACATAAAGAGGATATGAAGAAGAAACCCCTTTTAGAGGGAAATGGGCAGAAACCTCCACTTAAAACTGCCCAGCAAAACCTAAAGTTTATCTGATCAAAATAATATTTTTCAATGACTCATCTTAATTTCTTTAATTTGCAATAATGACAAGAGCTGAGGTAGCCAAAACAAATTATCAGCTGATTCTATTACAGATTTATGTCAGATGTTACCTAATTCAATTGGGCTCTGTTTAGTCATTCCCATAACCATCAGGAGCATCCCAGGTCCCAAGCTATCAAAAATCTATCCAAGGGGGAACCCTTAGGTTTCTTACTACTGCTGGAACCCATCTTCTGTTGTGACTTTGGAAAACCCAGAACTTGACTCTAGACCACTCCATTCCCTGGGGCGAATCAAATAGGATCCTCAATTTCCTCCATTCCTTGGGGGTAATTTCAAAATTCCCCAGGCTCTGGGGCAAAACTACTTTAATTCTAAACTTCCCCAATTTTTAGGGAAAACCTAAAACTTCCCAGGGGAAAAAATCCTGAATTCTCCTCTTTCCTGGGGATCCCCTCTCCTGGGCACCAAAATCCAAACCTAGACTTCCTCAACCCCGGAGCAAACCCAAATCCTAACTCCCCCTCCTTGGGGCGAAACTAAAACCAGATCTATGCCAAAATAAAACATCCCTCATCCTTGGGGTGGGCCCCCAAATAACCAAAACCTAAACTTCTCTCATCCCTGGGGAAACTGCCGGCCCTTAAGTAAAAAAAATCAAAACAATATTCTCAACCTCACTGGAGCTCTGAAGAAAACAGGCTTGAGAGCAGGAGTCAACCTCTAGGGGCAGTCTTTCATGAAAAAGTTCCTCAGGGGAAAATTAACCAGAAATGTTTAGGGGGTTTTTCTGGAAGGCTGTCAGTCAGGGTCTGAATCCTGACTCTAGCTGGCATGGCTCGCCAAAACTGAGATGAGTGAAAGATGAATGACTGGGGAAGCAAAGGTCTGATCTTCCAAGCATATAGATTTGTTAAGCAATGCATGCCAACTGCCCAACAAAACAGAACCAGGCTTTCTCAGCTTAGGGTTAGGCCCTGGAAAACAGGGGGAAATGGACTTTTACATCTTAAAAATAATTAATCAAATAAGGTTGATTAATTAAAAGGAGACAATACAACATTCTAATTGCCTGAAAGATTAGGGACTTTCCAAGTAGGGAGGGGAAGGGTGAACAGGTGCAGTTCTCTGAAATAAGGAAAAGAGGTGTCCCACTCCCTAAGTAGTCTGAACAAAAGAACATGGAAACAATAATTGATTGATCAGTACAGGGCTAGTTTTCAGATAAGACATGGGTTGTTTGAGATGTACAATTGTGAGAAAATTCCTTGCATCAGTCTTGGGATCTGAGTTTCTGGTCCCTACAACCTAAGTTCTAAGTTAAGGGTCTCCACATAGTATCCCATGATGGTCCAGCTTCTCAGTCACATAGGACCAGGTTCAAACAGTATAATAAGGTTTTCTCCTAATTTCTACAACTGAACAAAGTTTTCTCACAAAATAGAAGTTGAACTAGACCCATAATTGAATAGAAAGAGAACTAAACTAGCTCCAGGATTGAATCACAAGATAGAACCATTTGCTCTCCTAATCTCAATTTCCTCACTAGTTCTGGCAAATGGTACAGTAGATAGAATATTGGGCTTGGAACCAGGGAGACCTGAATAAGAAAACATGTACATTATAAGCACTTTTTTTTTTTTTGCTTTTTGGAGGACAATTGGGGTTAAGTGACTTGCCCAAGGTCACATGGCTAGTAAGTGTTAAGTGTCTGAGGTTAGATTTGAACTCAGCTCCTCCTGACTCCAGGGCCAGTGCTCTATTCACTCATTATAAGTACTTTCAAAACGTTAAAGCACAAGGTTCATGATGGAAAATGCTAACTATATCTAGAGGAAGAGCTATGGAGCCTGAATGTAGACTGAAGCATGCTCTTTTCTCTTTTTTGCTTTTTTTTCTTTCTCATGCTTTTTTGCTTTTATTTTGATTCTTCTTCCACAACATGACTAATGTAGAAATATATTTAACATGATTGCACTGTATAACCTATATCAGACTGTTTGCTGTCTTGCGGTGGGGGAGGAGAGGAAAGGAAGGAGAAAAATTTGGAACTCAAAATATTTCAAAAATGAATGTTGAAAACTATGTACATGTAATTAGGAAAAAATAAAGTACTATTAAGGAGGGAAAACCCTTAAAGCACTACATAAACACTCGCTGCTTTATCATCATCATCATCCTCACCCTGAGTCAGGATGCTGTCTGTGGAGGTACAACTCTCCCATATGGAGCGATCTGTTTAAACACCAAACCCTTGCAGATTGTAACCATTGTAAAGACCCATTCTCTGACTATAGAATGTCTCTGTCGCCACACAAGAGTGCTCTTCAATGGGACCCTCTCCACTGAATCGAGTTTTCCCACTTTCCTAATCCCCTGTTTCAATCCTTCCCTTTGCCATATCACCTGTTCTCCCATAGACCCTCTTCTTTCTGAGAAATTACAGGAGTTATTTCCTCTTAATTGTTTACTGTCAACTTTATTAGGATGTATCGCACCATGTTCTCTATCTTTTCCCTCCCCTCTCTCCTTTTATGTGCCTTCTCTTTGGGAAATTTAGTCACACATAAAATACTAATTTACTAGTAGGCAGGATGTTGTGAGGTTTACTCCATGGTATTCCAGGTCTGTTCATCCACCATCATTTCTTCTAAGTTATCCTTTCTGCCTTGTCTCCTTGTGGCCCTCTCCAGTCGTGCTGATCTATATCTGGCCACTGGACCCAGACGGCTCTGGAGGAGAGAGTGAGGCTGGTGACTCTGCACAGCCCTCCCTCCCTCCAATCCAATCCAATCCACTTTCAAGTCATGGTATTACCTTCCTGATGCCATGGTCCTCTTCAGGAAGGAAGGACAAATAAGAGCCTTGCCTCCTTGTATACTTTCAATGGTCACAAGGAATATTTTGTTGTTGTGGGTATTGCTTCTTATTCCATAAATGTTCTACTCTTTCCAGTTGGTTTTTTCTTTTCTCTACTCTGGCCTTCATTGTGTGGCACATTTCACTTCTTCCAGGGTTCTCTGACACCTTTAGAGGTTTGAGGAGTCTCATTTCTGCCACTGGCTTAAGGCCCTACCATTTATGTTTCCCCAATCTAACATTTGGATTAGCTTTTGCACAGGAATATTTGCCTCAAAGATACATCAAGAACAAAGAACCCACTTCCCAACATTTCCAGTGCTTAATTCTCCCCTACAAACTCTCAGTATCTGGGGAGGCAAGGGGAATTAGGTTCACAGTTAAGCTAAGTTCCTATGTGGCATCAGTACCACCAAGTTTCAAGGTGAAGGTTCCACTCATACCAAAGCTAACATAACTGAAAAGACACAGTGCTGTGTTTAAGGCAGAAGAGGGAAAAAAATTAATAACTTGGGAAAAAAAACAATTAGAGACGAAGGAAAATATAAACCTCATTCTCATATCTTTTTTTTTTTTGCTTTTTGGAGGGCAATTGGGGTTAAGTGACTTGCCCAAAATCACACAGGCTAGTAAGTGTTAAATGTCTGAGGCTGGATTTGAAGTCAGGTCCTCCTGACTCCAGGGCCAGTGCTCTACTCACTGCGCCACCTAGCTGCCCCCACAATTTTTATAACTTTAAACATGAATGAATTAAACAATGCAATAAAAGAGTGAAAAACTGGATAAGAAAATGAAACCCCACAATCTGTTGCTTACAAGAAACACATTAAAAAAACCCAATAACCAAAGCATGCACCAAATAAAAATGAGGGGTTGGAATTTTTTTTTTTTACTATGCATTAAATGAATTTAAAAAAGAAATCAGGAATTGCAATCATGTGCGACAGACAAAGCACAAATATCCAAAATCTAAAAACAAAGACACTACATGCCGCTGAAAGTAACACTCGATAACAAAACAACATCAAAATTAAAGGTGTACGCTCCAAACGGAACATGTACCTTGAAGGGCTGCTGTGAGGACTCAAGGAGACAGACAGCATTTGTAAAAAGTACTTGGCACAGTGTCTGACACATAGTAGGCTTCATATGAATGCTTCTTCCAGCCCACTGCACTCCAAATGCCTTAGCATCTAAACCCTAAAGGACATAAACAAGCGATTCTCAAGGGAGGAAATTCAAGCTATCCACCGACACACGATAAAAATGATCCGAATCACTATGAGAGAAATGAAACTTAAGACTCTAGGGCTCACCTTACACCCATTAGAGTTTCAAAGATAAAAGTGAAAAAGGGAAAAAAATTGGTGGGAGAGGAGGGAGACTGGGAAAAGCCTGTAAAAGGTAAGATTTTAACTGGGAAGCCAGGAGGTGTAGATGAGGAGGGAGAACGTGCTAGACTTGAGGACAGACGAAAAATGCCTGGGGCTGAGACAAAGCATCTTGTTTGTGGAAGAGGCAGGAAGTGAGGGTCATTGGATCAAAGAGTCCTTGCAGGGCAGTAAGGCCTAAGAAGGAAAAGTGGAATAGCAGGCGACCCAGTATATTATCATTGGTGGCCCAGGGATAAAAGTTTTTCTGGATTTTTGAAGAAAACTTTCCAAAAGGTAACAGTCTAAGCCAGCTGCCCTCACACATGCTATGCCCGTGTATTATATGCAACTTAAAGGTTTCTCAAGTCCTAGTTACACTTAAGGAATGGGAAAAGGAGAAATTGCCTAGGTGTGGGCAGCTACTGTGACGGCTGCTAGCAGAGGCAAGACACAGAACTGACAGGGTTAGCAGTCGCCTTGCTTAGCCCCCTTCCTATTTTATATCTATTTTAACAGAATTTTTGGTGGCTGTTTTGTTTTGACACTAACATGGTCAAAACTGAACTCGTTATCTTTCCTCCTAAACCTTCCCCCCTTCCACATTTCCCTATCATTGCCAAAGGCACCATCATCCTCCCAGCTCCTCAGGCTCCTAAGCTAGTTCCATCCTCCACTCCTCACTTTTTCTCACTTCCATACCCTATCTGTTGCCAAGACCTATTGAGTTCACCTCTTCAGCACCTCTTGAATATAACCCACTTCTCTCCCTAACTGACCCTCCATTAAGCTACCACAATGATTTTCCTAAAGCATAGGCCCCACCATGTCACCTACCCCTACTCAATAAACTCTACTGGCTATCCCTTCCAGGATCAAATACAGAAGGCTCTTCAGGCATTCAAAGCCCTCCAGACCTCTTACTTTTCCTTCTTATGCCTTATTCCCCTCTGTGGACTCTTTGATCCAGTGACCCCGGCCTCCGGGCTGTTCCATAAACAAGATAATTTGTCTCTCAGCTCCAGGCATTTTCTGTCTGTCCTCAAGTCTCGAATGTTCTCCCTCCTCATCTACACCTCCTGGCTTCCCAGTTAAAATCTTACCTTTTACAGGCTTTCCCCCATCGCCCTCAATCCTAGTGCTTTCTCTCTATGGATCATTTCTCACTTGTCCTGTATGTAGCTTGTTTGTTGTTTCGCCCATTAGGTTGTGAGTTCCTTGAGGACAGGAATTGTCTTTGGATTCTTTTTCTATTCTCTGTCCTTAGCTTACTGCCTGACACATAGTAGGTAGCTACTTAATAAATCTTTGTTGACTCTGTTCGTTTTCCTCCATTGCTCACTTACTCATCCCAGAGAGCCATCCCTTATAAACAATAATTTAAAAATAAAAGCATTAAAATTAAAATATTAACAGGAAAAAATGTGATGTTTTATGCAATGTTCTATATTCATAGATCCTGACTTCCGGAAAGAAGTAGGAGGTGTCTTCTCATGGTCTCTTCTTGGGAGCCGAGCTTCTTAAACATCTAAGCTCTCTTTTTTTAAGTCATAGTTTTCAGGTAGTCCAATGTTTCTGCTTTAAGGTAATTTTTACTTTGTTTATACCATAAAAATGCTTTTTGCTTCTTATTGATTGATCTTTGTTGACATTAGTAGAATGGAGCATCCACAATATGTATATGACAGACTACATATGTGATCAGATATTTCTGATTTATTGATCAGTTATGCTGATTTTTTTCTCTTCACTTTCTTTTTAAAATATCTTTATAAAAACACTCTTTGTCATATGGGAATGGTTTTCAGAGGTAGGGGGGTCAGGATATTGAGGGAAACTATAGTGATGTAAAAAATGCCACATCAATAAAAACTTATTTTTAAAAATGTTGGTTTAATACTTTGGGATGAAGTGATTTAAAAATGCAATTCTAAATTCAGTTTATTTTGATATTCAAGTTTAATGACTGTCATAGCTGGAAAATTGTATGTAGAAAATAAAATAGATACATAGACCCATTGGAAGAAGGGTACCATTGGCTGTACTTACTAAATCATGATACTAACATTCCAATCCTATCCACCAGTTTACTCAACAGACATTTATTAAAAGTCTACCATATTCTAAGGTATTGTACTAGGTACTAAGTATACAAGTACAAAAGTGTAATATCCCCAATCCTGGAGGAATTGGTAATTAATATAAGAGGTTACAATCTATGCAAAGGATTTTTTTTTCAAACTCTTCTAACAAATGTCCATTTTTCTTTGTCCATTCCCAATTGTTCTTACAAATTAATCAGAATGTGTTGTGTTTCTGTATTTTAAAATAAATTTGTCTTTTTTCCCATTTATAATCTGTCCCTACCAATTAAAATAATAACAAAAAGTAAAAACTTCATCACAAATACGGAGGGTCTGGCAAAACAAATTCCACATTGTCCATGCCTGAAAACAAATGTATATCTCAGCATTTTTAATTCATCAACTTTCTGGCAGAAGGTGAATGGGATGTTTCATCTTTAGTCTCCTAGAGCCTTAGGAAGGACTTCATTATCATCTAAAGTTTTTCAATGCTGTTTTAACTCTAATGTTGCTGTCATTGTAGAAATTGTTCTCCTAGTTCTGTTCATTTCACTCTGCATCAGTTCATAGATGTCTTCCCAGTTCTTCTGAAACTATTCATTTTATTTCTTGTAGCACAATATTTTATATTTTATTGTATTAATTATATCAATGTTACATTAATATAGCCATTTCCCCTCAGCTGTCATTTATCTGCAGCTTGAATTCGTAATCTTGTGGTAGAAAGGTAATCCACTGTGTTTTTTCCTTATACTTCTGATCACAATTTGGTCTGGCACATCTTTGAGATCTTCTTTGGGGCAGCCGGTGGGAGAGAGTGGTAGAGCTTCCTACTACTTGACCATGTTGGCTGGTCTACTTCTCTTTTTTAGCCAATATTATTACTAACCACCTTCCCTGTGAACTTTTTCCCCCCAAATCTTAGAGAAAATTTTTTTAAAAACCACAAACCCTTGGAACAAATAAGTATAGTAAAGAAAAACCACACAATATAGTGATCATGTCTAAAAATATATGTCTCTGCTCCTTGTATCTATGACCTCTTCATCAGGAAGGAGGTGTGTGCCATGCTTACTCAGAGGTCCTCTGGAGACATGGCTGGTCATTGCATCAATCAGATTTCTTAGGTATTTCAAAGGCTGTTTTTTTTTTCTCTTATAATGTTGCTTTTCTTTCAAATTAGTAAGTTGAGGAATTTATTATTATTATTATTAAAGTATATTAATTACTAGAATTATTATTATTAATATTAGTATGAAATAGTATCAATATGTATGTTACAGTCCCTTAGAATGAGGGCAGGAGTTGTGGAGGAAATTGTGTTGTGTAATGGTAATAGAATTTAAAGATCTCCCTGTATTGCCTTGGTTTTCGGGTTGAATGTCAAAACCCAGAGCTTGTGAAACCCACTTGTGGGATGAACTTGTTGAAGTGAAGACAGAGGGCTGAACTGGGAGGCGCTGGTGCTGTGGATTTAGAGACAGGCCCAAGCAGAGAGAGGCCAGAAGAACTATTGGGGAGCAGTATCATGGAGGCAGGGAGAGAATTGCCAGGGGCCAGAGTTGTTGAGAGACTGCTGAGGGCCACTGGAGCTCCCCAGGACTTTTGAGAGCAGCCACCTGGAGCTGCCGAGGACTGAGGAGGCATGGCTGTGATGCTGGTATTTTGTCTGTCTGTTTTGATGTTGTTTTGCCAAATTTATCTTCTGGTGAAGGACAGTGCTGTTGTTGCAGAGGTCCTGGAACCTTGCTGTTGGTTCAGAAGCCCTGAAGGATTTTCTTGTTGTATGTACACAAAAATCCTAGAAGAGGGTCTTGCTGATGTTTTCAGGGGTTCTGGGACTGTTCTGCAGGCAAAGAGTGACTTGATGAGGACACTGGCAATGTATATTGTGGCTTTGTTAAGCTTTGTCTCCCCAGGAACAGAGATTGCTGAGAAATTGCCAGGGTTGAGGTACTTGGACCTTGGTACTTTGTAATTGAATTGAGAACTTGCTAAATGACTGAGTTACACTGTATTTTGATTTTCTCTGTTCTGTGAATATTTTGCCTTAATTTGTCACTGAATAAAATAGAGATCTACTATGCTGGTATTCTGAACCTTGGAAGTTGCCTTTGCTTGGCATTACAGACTGTGAGCCAGTCATGGAACAAAATAGAAAGTACTATATATAATAAATCTCAAAAGAAGAAACATTACTGAATAATAGTAGTAGAAGAGTCTGAAAGCAGCAGCTGGGAAGAAGGAATATTCCAACTCCCCAACCATTACCAGTGAGTCAGGGACGCAAGAGAACGTGCAACCAGTGCTGGAAAGGATAGCCAAGGAAACTGTCATCAGGAGGGAGTCAGGTTTCATTGAATGCAAGATGTAGGAAATGGGAAAGAAAAAAGTTTAAGATGAAAATTAGTTTGTTATCTATGGAGTAGGCATATGGAGTAGAGAACACAGTGTCACAATTGGGTAGCTCTTGAGTGGGAAGGTGGAGGGAGGGTCGTTTTAGGGGAATGGGAATAAGGAAGCAGTCAGTGGGGGATAAAGAATGGAATTTGAACAATGGTAGTCAGGGGTCAGAATTACTAGAAAGGGGAGGGTATGATAAGGTGGAATATGTCAATCTTTGAAGGAGTTCAGGTGTTATCACTGTCTATACAGATTCAGCTTCAGGAGGAGTTGTCCCAGGGTATCAAACAGCTGTGTATGGCTGGAAAGCAAGAAGCAGAGATTTGGGAGGAGAGAAATAAAGAGCAAGGCAACTCCTATGGAGACATAGGTGGACCCAGCATGTGTACTTGGAACATGACGGCATGGCTACTTAGGGAGGCAACTGCAGAGAAGGCAACTGCTTTGGAGCTATGGGTGCCTCCTTTTCTTACACAGATAAGTAGAAGCTACTTTGTTAGATGTCTGCTATTCAGCTCTATGCTAATAATCAGCAATATACTCACGAGCTTTTCTTCACCAATTTCATTACAAGAGAAGGCACAGTGGTAAGGAGGACTGACATGAGAGAGGAGTATGTCCATAAATGAGACGCAGAAGGCAAGAATCTAATCTGACTCTTCCAGTAAAGGGAATTTGCTTTTAAAAATGCACATTTTTATGTTGAAATGTTGGAGGATTTTCTGGTTTGGTCACTAAACTGGATTAGAACTTGTTAAATGGTGCAATCCTAGAATCGAGAATTCTTTAAGCATGGTGCTCCTCTAAGTGACCTCAATCACTGCTGGCTCAGGTCCATGTCACTTTTTGCTTCTCAGGGTATTGATGATGGGCTGGAATACCAGGATGCTAGAGCACTATCATAAAAACCTTTCAAACTTACTAGGTTATGGGGTTCCAAACCTTTTCACCTAGAATGGAAGAAAATGATATGGCCTGTTCCTCAGGAGTCATATGATATTAGATGGGAAGAGAGCCCTAATGTCACAGCATCCAGTAAGAGACTGTATGGTGAAATGAGGTGATATAAGGGCTCTCTGGAATGCCTTGAGAAACAAAGGGCCTTGAGCCAGAAAGGATGGTGAAAGAGGAAACACTAGACATCTCATTTCCTGCCTGAGGTGACAAAGAACATCAGAGCTTGCAGTTCTGAGGAAGGCAAAAGGTAAGAGGCTTCTGCCAATTTGAAGCCAAAAGCTCCAGTTGAAAGCACTGTAGCACTTCAGCTGAAAAAGAGCACAGTAACACACAGACAACTGAAAGGCTAAAGCTGGAAAAGACTGCACAGCTGCCCATTGAAGAGTCCATTTGATCAATTCACCAAGTAGAGACACCCTGAGAAGAGTCCAGCAACCAAGCAACCTACCTGACCTAGCCTGGCAGGAACAACAGGGTAGACTGGTCTTATCCAGCAGACACCACCCAGCAATCCAGTATGGGGTTAACAGAAATGCTCAGGGTTCTTCTTGACCCAGCACAGCAGCAGATTGGCCTGCCCAGCTGAGATACTACACCCTGCAAGAAATACGTTCAGCTGAATCACTGGTTTAGGGAACCAGTCCTGGAAGAGCCAGCTCAACAGAATGATTCATTTACAACCACTTCACTGTTGTAGAAGACTTCATGAGGACCCTCTAGAGACAGAAAGGCCATCAATGTCCACCAGCTCCAGAGCTGTGACAGGCCTTGGCTACCTGTGCTCCCTACATGTGTATCTTACCACAATTGTGCTTTAAACCTGTGCCTCATTTCCACCCTCAGACTTTATGTGTATTTATACAAGAGTGTGTCCATGGTCCTGGGGGGAAATATTTTGGAACTACTGTTCTTGCTATTTCATGCCTTTGATAAAGAATTGAGACTACTGGTTAATCATTAAGGGGAAGCAGATTACTGGGAGTTCACAAACTCATGTTGAGAGAAGCGCCATCTCAAAGTTTACCTACCCCTAGAAACCCGAAAGAAGTAACAGGGTTACTACTTGGAAAACTCAACCTATCCATATCAGTCTAAGTTGAGGAGATGGGGGTAGAAGAAAATATAGTGTGTGTAATTATTTGCATATTAGTATATAGTTTATAAATAAGCAAAAAATGCATTTTGGAGGTACACACTAAGATGTTTTGTACTAATGGAGTACATCACAAAAAAATTTAGGATGTCGCTGTTTACATAATCAGAACCTTCTACCCAGAATTATAGTTCATGGGAAAACCCCAGATTATAGTTTACATTAGAACAGGGCAGTAGAAAAGCAGTGTTTATGCTGGTTGACTGCTATTTGTTCAGGTCACACAGTTTCCTAATCTGTGATTATGAGCTGAAATGAAATCCCAAACTGACTTGGAAATTTAAATGAAATGCAGCACATATTACATACTTAAAACTGATTTGCTATTATATACGCTAACTAGCACCATGGAAACACAAATTATAATTTATCAGTATATCCAATTGAACCTTATAAATCAACTTGTGCAAACATCATCACTTCTCAAGGAACAAACTACCAACCTGATTCCTAAAGGTCCCAGCACTTCATACTAGTGTTCGTGACAGTTTCCTCTCTGCCTAGCCACAAGTCATGAGCCTTCCTCTAAAGTAGCACTCTGGCAAATCTCTATCAATCAGCACTACTTTTTTTTTTTTGTAAATATTTTTTTCCAATTACATGTAAAGATAGTTTTCAACATTCACTTTTTTATTAGACTTTTAGTGCCAATTTTTTTTCTCCCTCCCATTCTCCCTTCCCAAGATGGCAAGCAATCTGTTATACATGGGCAATCATGTTAAACATCTTTCTACAGTAGTAATGTTGTGAAAGCAGAAATAGAACAAAAGGGAAAAAACATGAAAACCCTCCTCCCCCTAAATAGTGAAAATAGTATGCTTCAATCTGCATTCAGTCTCCCCAGTTCTTTCTCTGAATGAGGATAGCATTTTCTATCATGAGTCTTTTAGAATTGTCTTGGATCACTGTATTGCTGAGAAGAGCTAAGTCTATCATAGTTAATCATTGTACAATGTTGCTGTTACTATGTACCATGTTCTCTCGGTTCTGTTCACTTCACTCAGCATCAGTTCATCTAAGTCTTTCCCGGTTTTTCTGAAATCTGCTTAATCAGCACTACTATTGATTCTCCCATTTCCAAGTGCAGGGAACCCAGGAGTTAGTTCTGGTAGCCACTCAGAAGCACATATTACTTGGGATTGTCTAAGTTTTTGTGGTTCTGGCTAAGGGTATTTACAAGTTACATGTAAAACATGTACATTCTGATGATGAAATTCAGTAAAAGCCAACATCATTAGCAAGTGTTTATCAATTTGCCAGATTTTTGCGGGGAGACTAAGGGGTGGGGGTGGCGTGGAGGGCCATAGTCATTAGTAATTACCAAATTTGGAGCACATATATTTGGGGGATACACATTACTGCCAAACCATAGAAGTCAAGTCCTTATCTTATTACAGAAAAACAACTTATACAACAACTACCTAGGCACAAAATGGAGACTTAAAACACAATGGCGTTGGTCATCCTAAATTAACATACTTATTCCCACTACAATAATATAGTATTCTCACACCCTAATGTAACTTGGAGATCTAGAACAAACTTTGGGAAGGGCTGTACTGGCTGATGCTGGCCTGATACTGGGTGTCCATTATGAAAGTCCTTTGTACTGAAGTGCTCTTCAGATTATGCAGAAATAGCAGTAATGGGGAAAAGAAAAAAAAAAAAGAAAACTCCCCTACTTTAATCTGGGAGAAATTTTGTTAAATGGCATTATAATACAGGTTATTGAGTTCTTCAAAGGAGATCCAGGTCGTTTCCATGCTGTGTTCATGCAGTGAGATAGTTTAAACAAAAGAATGATTTGAATATATAAAATAAAAGGCAAATGAGAGCCTTTGGGAGATTTGTAAGGAGTTTGCTTTTTGCATACAAAAGGTACCATGAAAGCCCTTACTGATGTGGCCTAATAACCATGGAAAACTAGTCCGCAGCTTAAATTAGAATTTTTACTAAAAATAGCAGACAATAACCCATAGTAGACCTGAACTGCACCATTCTTTAAGTACATTTACTGAGTGCCTATTGTGCTAACACTATGTTAGATGAATGGATCCCTTAGACCTCCACCTCCGGGAATGATGGAAGGAAAGAAATCTCTTGGCCAATGGAGCAAACATAGGTCCTTGAGTTCCATGATATACACAAGGCACCTAAATAGCATACTGGAATAATTTGTGCCCAGAATAGGCTTAACTTTCTCCTGAAAAGCTAGATTTAAAAAATATTTTTATAGCAATTTTCTTTGATAAAGGCCTAATTTCTCAAATATATAGAAAACTGAGCCAAATTTATAAAAATAAGAGCCATTCCCCAGATGATAAAGGGTCAAAGGATATGAACAGGCAACTTTTAGAAGAAATCAAATCTATCAACAATCACATGAAAATGCTCTAAATCACTACTGATTAGTTGGAACACCTCCCTCGAGGTCAGGAGGACCTGAGTTCAAATCCGACCTCTGACCAGACACCTGACACTAGCTGTATGACCCTGGGTAAGTCACTTAACCCCAACTGCCTCACAAAAATAAATAAATGAGTGAGTCACTATTGATTAGAGAAATGCACATTTAAACAATTCTGAGGTTATACTACTAGTCCCCACCTATCAGACTGACTAACATGAAAGAAAAGGAAAATGACAAGTGCTGGAAAGCATGTGGATAAATAGGGACATTAATGCACTATGGGTAGAGCTGTTCACTGGTCTAACTACTCTGGAGAACAATTTGGAACTATGCCCAGAGGCTATAAAACCCGAGCATACCCTTTGATCCAGCAATATCACTACTAGGTCTACATTCCAAAGAAACCAAAGAAAAAATAACATTATGTCCAAAAATATTAACAGCTTTCTGTTGCAAAGTGGAAACTGAGGGAATACTCATTAACTGGGGAATGGCTGAATAACTTGTGGGATATGATTGTGACGGAGTGCTACTGTAACTATGGGAAAGGACAAGGGGAAGGGTTTCAGAAAAGCCTGGAAAGACTTATATGAACTGATGCAAATGAAGTGAGCAGAACGAGAACATTGTGCACAGTGACAGCAATATTGTAATGATGATTAAATGTGACTTAGTCACTCTGATCAACAGAATGATCCAAGATAATCCCAAGGGACCCATGAAGAAAAATGCTATCCACCTACGGAGAGAGAACTGATGAACTCTGAATGCATACTTTTTGTCACTTTATGCTTTTTGTTTATTATTTCCTTGGCAACATGGCTAGTATGGAAATATATTTTGTATAATTTTACCTGTATAACTGATATCATATTGCTTGTCTTTAATGAGTGGGAGAGTAAGAATTTAAGACTAATTATTTTTTAAAAATGAATGTCAAAAATATATGAACCTAAAAATAAAAGTTTAGTAGTTTTTTTTAAGGGAGGCAGAAAGGAAAGGTAGCATTTCTAGTCACTAAAAGTTTCAGTTTTATTTTGAATGCAAGGAAACTCAATTCTACCTATCTCCTTGGGATATTTGTTAAATTTTTGAATATCAGAGTGGCATTTGTATGAGACTTCCTGCATGTTAACCCAGGAATCGCATAGGAAACTGCTTTTGTCAAAACCCCTCCTCTAGAGGCTGGAGTCAAAGAGAGGAAGGAAATCAATGTCAGATAGGATTTTCCTTCCCAAATCTTTCCAATACTGTAAGCCAGTAACATTGCAAAATTTGATAAACAGAGTATGGTGTTTAATTGTGAAATAAGAGATTTTGTGATTCTCAGCAGCTCAAAGAGATTTAAAACCAGAAGGTACATTTAAAGTCACCTAGTACAATCCCCGCATTTTACAAGTGAGAAAATTAAGGTTTATTTACTTGCCCAGGATTACACAGGGAATAGGTGATAATGCAGGATTCAAATTCAGGTCTTCTGACCTCAAATTTAGAATTCTTTCCATTATATTATACCTGTTTGCCCTTCAGGTGGTATAGCAGGGAACTGGTCTGCCTGGGGCCAACTCCAAAGCACAGCTCGAGCACATACTGCCCCCACCCACCCAAGGACTCCTATTTCACAACCAAATGAAACCTGAAATCCCAGAAGTGGAGGTCTGGAGTCAAGGGAAGAGATTCTCTCTACTTACAGGCTAAGTGCCCCAAGAAAAACAAAGCGATTCCAAAAGCTCTTGCCTACTCAGGGGGTTGCCAGATGGTAGGAGGCCATCTACCTAGCCCTCATCAGAAATACTGTAGCTAAAACTGACATTTACCTGAAAACTATGTGTAATTACGGGCATAATTTGCCCCTCCCCCACACAGCAAGAACAGGCCCAAATGGCTGTCTCAGGCCCTTCTTTCCCAGCCTTCTCCACATGGCTCCACTCACACTGATAACTGCCCACAGGAAGGCACTCTTCCTTGGCCATTACCGTTTTTATGTGTTATTTTACTCCCACTAGAATATAAATTCTTTGAGGGCAGGGACTTTACTTTTGTGATTTCCCTTTCTCAGAGGGGCTCTTGATGAAGATGTTCGTAATCATACCCATACACTGGGGACACGGAGTTGCAAAAGCTAGCATAGAACACCAGAATTTTCCTAAAGCAAAGGTCTTCCAGCATCACTCCCTCACTCAATACTCCAGCAGCTCCTATTGCATTCAGGATCAAATGTGAAATGCTGTTCAGCATTTAAAACCCTTCAGAACTTAGCCCCTTCCTACGTTTTCCAGTCTTCTTAAATCCAACTCCTCCACACACACTCTGAGGCTGTGACACAGGCCTCCTTCCTGGCTGTTTCACAAACAAGACATTCTGTCTCTGGACTCTGGCCATTTTCTCTGGTTATTCTCCGTACCTGGAATGCTCTCTCTTCTGCTCTACCTACTGACCACCCTGGCTTTCTTTAAGACCCAACTAAAATCCTATCTTTTATAGGAAGCCTTTCCCAAACCTTCTTCTAAAGCCTAATGCCTTCATTATTTCTACGTTGCATTATTTGTCTGCAATCTCTCTCCTCCACTAGACTGTAAGCTCCTTGAGTGCAAAAACTACCTTTTACCTCTTTTTGTATCCCTACCACTTAGTACAGTGCCTGGACATGACAAATACTGACTGACTGATAGGTAGATTTGAGAATCATCAGCACAGATATGTAATTAAGCCATGGGAATTGATGAGATCGCCAACTGAAGGAGAGCAGAGAGAAGAGGGCACAGGAGAGAACTATGAGGGACACCCACAATTACAGGACATGATCTGAAAGAGGATACAACAAAGGAGACTGAAAAGTAGTCAAATAGGTAGGTAAGCCAAGAGAAAGTGGTATCCCAAAAACCTAGGGAGAAGAGAACATTAACAAGAAAAGGGTGATCAATCATGTCAAAGATGAAGAAGTTGAGAGTGAGGGTTGAGAAAAGGTCACTGGATGTGGTAACTTTGGGGGAAACAGTTTCAGTGTAATGATGAAGTAAGAAGTCAGGTTGTAAGTGGTTAAGAAGAAAGAGGAGAGAAAGTAGAGGCACCTATTATAGACTGCCTTTTCAAGGAGTTTAGATTCAAAGGCCAGAAGATTGTAAGACAGTTAGCAGGGATGGAAAGATCAAGGGTTTTTTCAGGATTGGGGAAACATGGAATGTTTGTAGGGAGTAGGGAATGAGGCAGTAAAAAGTAAATTATAGACTGGAGATGAAAGAGGGGATGCAATCTACTGGAGAAGATGGGATGGAACTGACTGAGCTAGAGGGGTTAGCCTCGATAAGGGGTAAGGCCACTTCATCAGGTAAGAGAGTGAGTGAGGAGATAGTGGCAGAAGGTATATAAGTGATATAAGAAGAAGAAGAGGGAACTCACAAAAGTTTTTCTGTAAAAAAGTTCTCAGTTGAAAGGGGAGACAAGGAGAATCATGGAAGACCTGAAGGATGAAATCTGGAAGTCACTGCAAAGAGAGGGATAGTCTAGAAGCAGGGAGGATCCAGTTGAGGCTACATAAGTTTGTAGTGGACACACTCAGAACAGTTGTGTGATTTTCTCTACCTTTGCTCAGTAGTGCAGAAGCAATAGTGGCAGATGTTTGGAATGATCCAAGGCTGAGGCCTGGCAAGGCACCATTGGTGAAATGATGAAGAGGCTAAGGATTCAAAAGAGAACGATGGTGTGGAGTTGAATTGGTTCACCAAGGGGTCAAGATGAGGAAAAGGGAAAGCAAAAGAGAGGTAGAAAGCCTAGATTATATTCAGATAAGAGAATAATTCTTTATCATGAAGGTGGTGTATTTGCAGGTGATGGCAATATCAAGGGCATGACCATCTTTGTGCATGGCTGAGATGGGGTAGATTAGGGTTTCTGAGAAAGTCAAGAAGGGTAGGAATTTGGAAGCTGAGAAAAAATGAAACTGAATACTTCGAAATTACAGTTATTCTCCTTGGCTCCAAAGAGATATGTGTGAAGGCAAATCCTTTGATTCTTAGGGAGTGGGGGTGGTTTAGGATAGGATACTGAGTATCATGTCAGACATTTCTGATGTGTTTAGTTTTTCTGAATTTTTTTTTTAATTCTTTGTTTTGGGGGATGTCTCTCTGAAAGGAGAGGGATAAACTGAGAAATCAAAGTGATATATAAACAGAAGATATCAATAAAATTTTAGTGATAAAAAAGAAAAAAACTCTTGTAGAATTTAAATGTTGCAATCCACATTAAGGAATATACTGTTTGTCAAACTGCAAAATAGGGGCACTTTCCCATTCTAATATACTGTGTAGTATCATAGAAAAAAAAAGACAATTAGGTGAATTTCAAGCTCACAAAGGATTAACTATTTATGTATTATGATGTTGGATGTTTAAAACACAAGGAAAATGGATGTTGGGCTTTCTGATGCCTAGCCCTGCTCTTGGCATGTGTTATCTTGGTTATTTATGGGAGCTACAGCAAAAATTTTAACACCATCAAGAGATTCATACTCAATTCACAATCTGGGAGTAGTAAACTTCAAATCTGCTTTTACTTCAAGGCTTAGTTGTTAATCTGGATGTGAAAAAGAAAAAGACACTTATTTTCTAAAACCTCTGTTTTATTTATACAGAGTCAAGTCCACTTCAGTGGGGATATGGTTCGTCTTTCAATCCAGAGCCATTGATGAATGTGTTGGTTTTTGCCAAATATCCTGGTCAGCACATGGTAGATTAGGGAGACTAATTACAGTGTTAATCCCTCTCAGCTAGAGCTACAAGGTGTGTATCAATCTCCGATTCTGTGAGAATCCTAGAAGGCAAAGGGGAAAGAATTAAATGCTTATGCTTGGACAAAAATATCCATCAATTAATCTAATGTATTTTCCTAAAGTCTGTTTCTAAAAAAAGCATCAAAAAATTTCATAAAGCTATGCGACCCAACTGTACCTTATGGCAAGATCTAAAATGACCAAAAAAATGAGAAAGTAACCTAGCCAGTGTCTAAAGTCCCTAAAAAAGTCAGATGAAAAGTAAAAATGTCAGCAGCAATCTTTTTTTTTTTTAATTTTTTTGCTTTTTGGAGGGGGGAAGATAGGGCAATTGGGATTAAGTGACTAGTTTTGTGTTAAGCATCTTTTATGGGAATCTGAAGATCTTCCCTGCCCCTAGGCTTGTTGATAGGATTAAGTGACTCTGAGAAGCTTCACTGATTTGAAAATATACTCTGCCCTCTAATAGGCTGAAAGTGGTCACATGGAGCCTGTGGCAGGAGGCTTGTTCTTCAGGAAGGCCCACACCTTATTACTTTGAGACTGGGCAGTGGGTCAAGAGGGCTGTGACATTCTCTGATCCAGGAGAAGGCTATATGTACCCTGATGTGAGGTTTTGCTTTGGGGCTCACTTTGGAAAGACTTGTGTGACTTGGCCAGATGAGACTCTGGGAAGCCATTGAGCCCCAC
>CM053589.1:9367978-9382270 GCA_028646515.1 Pseudochirops corinnae | reverse complement strand
CAGGGAGCTGACTTTTCCCCCTGAACTAGGTAAATGATATATGTTTGATTGATTAAAGTAAGACTGTTAACCCATTTTGAGTTGCTTTCCTTTAGAAAAGCAGATCCAAGAACCTGTGCTAGCAGCCATCCTGGGCATGCTAGGGTGCTTGCTGATATAGCATCTGAGGCCAGATTTGAACTCAGGTCCTCCTGACTCCAGGGCCAGCACTCTATTCACTACACCACCTAGCCGCCCCAAGCAGCAGTCTTTTGGAGGAAAAAATAGTGTTTTCTTGCTTAAGGACCTTTGCATAAGAGAATTAAGAATTTTTTTCAAATGGCTACTTCATTATTTAAGTTCAAGGTACAAAGACAGTATTAGTAGGTTAAATCCACTCAAGGAGCCCTAAGTGGTGAATATCTATGCTGTAATAAGGGTGAATTCTGCTGTTAATGAAATTAAGGAAGCTGGTAAAGTCTCAAAATGAATGTTCATATATCTTTAGGAAAAAAGCCGAAACTGAGGCAGTGTATTTTTTGAGATAAGCATTGGAAAATGAAACATTATCTTAAACTTGGTCCCAGAAAATAATTACTGATATTTTCAATTTAGGTACCTAAGGACAGTATCTGAAACTAAGATTTTTTAAATTTGTGCTATATTTAGAACTGCTCAAAAGTGAAAAGAAAAAATAGCAAAATTTTTTTCAATAGAAGTCATCAAATAGGTTTGGCTGATTTTTTTTAGATGTTTAAGAAAGAAAGGCAGTTACATATAATTCAAAGAATCTTCCTCCTGAAATTTTCTGGTCTAGCATTAACTGGGTCATAAAACTGACCAAGAAGCAGTTCCTATTGAAGTTTCATCTAACATGAGAAAATGACGACCAATCATATCCACCTTTACTTAAATAAACATGACTGAAAATATAACTCACCTGAATTTAGGGTTTTCAACTGTAACTACTCCAACTTCTAATTCTGAAGGTTTGAAATCAATGGATAGAACAGTAGACAGGCATGTTATTGCTGTCTGCAAGAAAAATACCATAAACATGAGGAAAGACATTCTTTTAGTAGTTCACAATTTTGACATTTTCTCTGATTTGATTCTTATAACAATCCTGAGATAAGCAAGGTAGGGTTTATTAACCCTATTTTACAGAAGAAGAAACAAACTCATAGACTTAAGTCGCTTGCCAAAGATCAGAGTTAGTGATGGACACCCTGACTCCGTTTTCTTTGCTGGCTATTTTGTCAACGTCAGGCAGATAGGGCAGTCACACAGTTTAATAATTATTTAACAAGATAAAATAAAAACCTAGCATCTGGTCCCCAGCCCCAAGCTCCGAACATGAAGCAGAAAGGGGAAAGAAGGGGGTCACGGGGCTAGGAAAACTCTTTCCCACACACACTTCACCAAATCCATGGAGTCACGACTACTGACTATTAAGCCTGGGATGCTTTTACTACACCATGCTTCCTTCCTAAATTCTCTGTTGTTGTTGTTTGCTTTTCACCACTTATTAACTACTTTATATAGATCTCAAAGGTCTTCCTAACCCAAGGTGAAACTCCAATCATAATCCATCTCTAATGAAACATTCTTTTCCTGACAAAGCTCGGTTCTTACTAACCTAACTCAAAATAAGCTGTTTAACACAACAAAGAATTTCCAATGATGTAAAAGTCCTAATCAAGAGACCAATAGACACTCATCTCTACAGAGCTGGTTTGTGTTTCTGATGTGGTTTTAAAGCTAGGCCTATCTTACAGTATCTTTACATATTAACCTCCCGAAATGGGAAGGAAATCTATAATGATCATAACACTGCTTTTAAGTATTAGATGTGTCAGCTTCTAAGAATATATTTGAACAGAGAAGAAGAATGCTAAACATTTTAAAATCCTTGAAGAAAAAAGAAATATCCAAATGAGGAATAAAAATAAAACAAATAATCATAGTTCACATTTATATAGTATTTTATGGTTCACAAAAAAGCATTTTATTCCAAACGACCCTGTGAGGTAACTGATGTATTATGCTTATTTTTACCTATAAGGAGACTAAGGCTTAGGGAGGTTAAGTGACTTGCCCCAAGTCATATCTAGCACATACTGATACAGAAACTCAAATCCTGTTCTTCTGACTCTTGGTTTTTCCATTATCTTCTAGAAACAATAGTCTGGGATTCCTCTCATCAAAATCCTTTAGGTTGAGAGAGCACTATTTTCCCCCCTCAAACATCACTGCACTGGTTTTCATGGAGATGCATATAAGGGCTCCCCAGACAGGAGAATTCTGGAGCTTACAATGAATAATGCAATGATCAACGCTGACTTCAGAAGGACGAATACTCATGATACCTACTGCTTGATGGAAAGGTGACAGACTCAGGGTACAGAATGAGGCTTATTTCTTTTGGACATGACCAAAGCAGGAATTTGTTTTGCTTGAACATGCACATTTGTTTTAATGGTCTTGCTTTCCCACTCCTCCCCAGATGGGAGGAGCGGTAGGAGGGAGGTGGGAAGAAAAGCAATTAATTGAAAAAAAATTAAACTTTCAAAAAAAACCTTCCACTATACCATACTATAATAGTAAGATCATCTTTTTAAAAAAATATTTATTTTTAGTTTTCAACATTTACTTCTGTAAGATTTTGAGTTTTAAATCTCCCCCTCCCCAAGATGGCATGCAATATGATATAAGCTCTATTTAAACACTAATACTAAACATATTAAACATTAGTCATTGTAATGGTAATAGGGATTTGAAGATCTTCCCTGCCCCTGATATTGGCAATCAAACAGGCACTTAGCACCTTGTTTCAAGTTCATAATTGTATCAAGTATTAAGATCCAGAACTTGTGAATCCTACAACTTGTGAATCCTAGAATTTGTGAACTTCTGTAACAGGACGGGGAGGACCTAATGACCATACATAAGGAGAGGCCCAGGCTAGAGAGAACAGAACTGAGAAGGGAGCTCTTGTGGTGGAGGAGAAAACTTGCAGTATCTCAGCCTTCTTTGTTCTGTCTGTGTTTTTCTGAGTTTGTGATACTTTGTACAGAAGCCCTGGTTGTCTGTTTACAGAAGTCCTGGAGGAGGGTTTTGGAGGTCCTGGGACTTTACTGATGATTTGAATTAACCTCTTGGACCCTGTTTGTGGGTCTGTGTTGATTTCTATACTGATGATTTATGTTGAGTTCTCAGACCTTATTGGTGGGTCTGAGCTGATTTCACAGGCAGACAGTGAATTGATGATGGTACTGGCAATATGTATGAATATTACTGTGGCTCTGTTAAGCTTTGTGTTCCCAGAAACAGGAACTGTGAAGGACTTGAGGTGGACTGGACACCGTCAGCTTCAATATGGAATGGGAACTGGACAAGGAAGTGGACAAAGAACTGGGAGCTGCCTGCCTTTGAATCCAGATGACAATTGTGTAGATTCAGGCAGGAGCTGGGACCTCAGAAGAGGAACCATGGAAGCTGAGAGCCAGCCTCAAGTCAAGTTGAAAAAATCTCTTCTTGGGTACCTGATACTGACTGAGAAGATTATGATTTACTGTGACCTAAAGGTGGAGAACTTTGACCATTGTACTTTGTGTCCATTAAGAAGACAAGCCTTCTTAAGGATGACTGAATTAAGGACTTAATGAATGACTGTATTTTGTGTCCCTTAAGGAGGTAAGCCTCCTTAAAGATGATTGAATTAAGGACTTACTAAATGACTGAGTTACTAAATGACTGTACTTTGTTTAAAACTATGTGGCCACTTTGGTGAAAACTATGTGGCCATTTTAGTGATAAATTATTATGTCATAACATTGTGAATGCTGTACTTGGATTTCTGTCAATGTTTTGCCTTAATTTACTGCTGAATAAATAGAGAATTCACTATACTGTGTAATCAGAACATTGAAACTGTTCACAGCAGCAGTCCTCTGGAAAGTTGCTCATGCTTGGCTTTACAGACATGAAGTAAAGAAGAATTAGAACTAATGGAAGAAACCAAGAGAAAGACGAAACAAAACAAAACAACAAAAGGAGAGCAAATAGTGAGCTTCAAACTGCATTCAGACCCCAAAGTTCCTTCTCTGGATTTGGATAGCATTTTCCATCATGAGTCTTTTTGAGCTGTCTTAGAAGGTCATTTTTTTTCTTTCCCCTTAGACTACCTATTATGATCTATTCAATGTGATTAACACATACAACTAAAGACATTTCAACAATCTCACCTCCTCCTCCCATCACCCTAATCCTTTTTGGGATATTATCCGTCTTCTTTATGTAACTTCAAGTATGATAATAATGGAAATATCTAAGTCTCACATGATCAATTCTGTTAATAAGCTTCCACATTCACTGCCAACTTTAAGTAGTGAAATGTAAAAAACATTCTGATCACATTAGGCAATAAATTCAAGAGAGACATCATGGAGAAGGGAAAAGAGTACTAAATGTGAAGTGAGGTGGCAGGTTCAAATCCTAACCAAAATACTTACTGTGTGACTATAGGGACAAGTCACTGAATCATTTAGAGCCTGAGTTTCCTTATCTATAAAATGAAGATAACCCTTTCGCTACCTACCTAATAGTACTACTGTGTACGAAGTGTCTTACAAAAAACAGAGTTCTCTAAAAATTAGTTTTTGTTGATTAAAATTTTTAAAGAAAAAAAATTGAGTTTCTATAAACTCACCTCTACTGTCTGTTCAAATGTCCAGTCAAATTTTTTCTTCACTTTCTTTTCAAGAAAACTGGTTGACTCAGTTTGTTTGACTCCAGCTGCAGTGGCCTTAAATCCACAGTAGTAGCCTGCAGGATCGCATTTGTATACTTGAGGGCCTTGTTCTTCATCAACACCAATCAATATCATACCTAGAGAGGGAAAGATCTATATCACATATTTTGCATCTTTAATAGAGCCATATCATGAAGATTATCTCAGGGGATGTTCCATTAATGGCCAATTTTAATCTCACTGTCTGGACAGGTGTATTTTACTTAAAAAACTAAACAATCAACATAAAAGCACACAACCAACAATCCCAATATATTAAAATGGGAAAACTACAAAACAAATAAATTAGGGTTAAGTAATTTTTCACTTGAAAAAACAAAAAACAAAAAAATATTTGCCACAGGATTCCTTTAGAAAAAAACAGCTGCACTGTTACCTTTTCTTCTTATGTGAATGGTTTTGAGATAAATCCTTTATCATTGAACCCCATCTTTTAATAACAGTTAAGCAAAAATAATTGCTATAGTCACAGTGGCAATCACAGCAATATGCATCTAATAATATGAGTATGTAACATTTACTGCCCCAGTAATCCCACTTCTTTTTTGCTGCAAATGTTTTATTGTGATTGTAGTCACTAGAGATGTTTAACATTATGCTTCCCTTTAGGTTTCTTTTCATTTGCGTCACTGCAACCACTGTCTAGACAGTTCTCTGGATTCTACTGACTTACCTCAAATTAGCTTAGGGTTTCTTATGTTTCTATGAATTCTTCACCCCACTATGTTCAACAACTCTCTAATTAATAGGTATTGACTTCTGTTCCAGCTCTTTGCCACAACAGGAAGTAGTATGATGAAAATGATGGTATATTACATGTAAGATTTTTCCTTCTGTCTCTGTGGGTATACTCAGGTACAGAATTGTTGGGTCAGAAACAACTTAGTGATTTTTTTTTCCTCGCATAGTTCCAATTTGCTTGGGTGGGGTTGTTAAGACACAGCTGGAGGAAGTAACAAGTGTGTTGACTAGGTCCACTACAAATTTAAATTATCTGATCTTAAGTGGGTTCTGAGTGCTGCGAAGCAATCCTTTTTTCCTTCTCAGACTCTACTGCACTCCCCATAGCTGCTGTTCAAAACCTCCTCTCTCCTCAAGGCTCCAACATCACCTCCTTTCCACTATGAATCAATCAAACCGGTCCCATATTTTAATGAGAAAATGGAAGATCTTTATCATTAGCACCCTATTTGGCCCAATTTAAATCCCAAACCCTTCTGCATTATTCCCTGTTCCTTCCTTCTTTGTCCTATTCTGAGGAAGAGGTGGCCCTTTTCTTCGTCAAATTCAACCTTTCTCTGCAATCCTGAACTTCTCCCATACAGCTTCTTCCTTGTTCCTCCAATCTCTCCTCTTGCTCCTCATCACTCTCCCCTTATCCACTGGCTCTTTCTATGCCACCCATACACAGACTTGGGTGTCCCTCCTTCTGTCAATCCTCACTTGATTTTTCTATCTCCTTAAGCTATCACCTCATATCTTGGGGTGGGGGTGATAAAGTTCTCTTCCATTTTCTGACCCAAGGGTTAGATTTTTAGGGTTAGATTATCACAAAGTTCAACTTGAAATGAGCCGATGGAAATACAGCATAAAGATGCTTGAGGGGGAATGACTGATGGAGAAAGGTCCCAGAAGAGGTAGGAGGGCGACAACAATGATAATAACAATAATTATTGCATATTATTTAGCACCACTCAAAGCAACAACAGCAATAAGCATAACAACAACTGCTGTATAGATTATTGTTGTAACTATCATAACGAGCTTTTACGTACTGGTTTAAGGTTTGTTTTACCAAGTTACCTCATCTGATCCCCATAACAGCCCTGGGAGGGGCTACTGTTTACCCCACGATACAGAAGAGGAAACTGAGGCTGAAAGAAGTCACTTGCTCAGGGTAGCTGAGAAATGTCTTAGGGAGGATTCAGACTCAGGTCCTTCCTGACTCCAAGTCCAACAGTCTACCCAAGTAGAAGGGAGCAGCTTTATTAAGGAAGTCAGGTCGTCTGTCCTGTGAAAAGACAGGAGATGCTACTCCTCTTACTGGGGGCTCAGATCAAACTGCCTCATAATTTTCATTTTCACCTCATCTGCAACTTACCCTTGTCCTGCCTGTCTGACGCTTCTTTTGCATGGTGGCTAAGAGACCACAATACCTCTCAGATCTTTCAATTACTATACGTGGCCTAGCAACAGATTTTGAAAATGTCACAAATATCAGGCAGGATTAAAAATAATGAAAATAAATGCAATATGTTCTCTTCCTTTGAAAATAAACTATATTTAAATTCATATAAGTTTCCATTTTTATCTTAAATACATATCACAAACAATGAGAAAATAGCAACAATCCAATTTTTTCTTGTGCTCCTGGTAACAGTGAAATTCCTAGAGTAAGATACTTCAATTACATTTTATCTTAAGAAAATATTGAAAGTCACTGGAATTTTATTATAATTCCATAGTAAATTTATGTGTAGTTTGTATATATAGGTTCATCAAATCATGAGCCCCAAAATAGCACCATAAAATGGCATAAAACCTTAGGGTCTCTACAGACTAGAGAATAGATTACAAATAAAGCATGACTATAAGTGCTGTCCCAACATTAGAAATCTAAAAGATTTCTACCTTACATATACTTTAATAAAGTATGCCATTTAACAGCATTTAAAAATATGTCTTCTAACAATAAAAACAAGCAATTCTCTGGTATTAAGGGAGAAGAACAGTTCAAAATTCCTTAACATACTTACAACAGCCAAGGGGCCTCATTTCAGCATTCTGTGTGTAGACCTGAGAAATATCTGCAATCCTTTTACACAACATGTCCACAGGAATCTCATAGCCATACTTGTATTTCCAATTTGCAGCCTCATAGCGAGCTCTTTGCACCTGAGACCTGCTGTCAGCTAACAGCAAGACAAAAAAGAGCAAAATGGGAAAGAAGAATAATATTCAAAGTCAGATGATACTCAAACTTTAAAAAACAAGATATGGGAAACTCTAGATGTTCATCATCTAACTTTAGGCATGAGTGTCACACCAAGGCTGCCTCCAGGCCTTCCTTCCAAAGTCAGCATCTGTCCTGTGTCCTGCCCCACAGGCTCACATATCTCTGATTGTCCCCAAGCCCTAAACGATGATGAGGAAGGGGCCCAGAAGCAGAGCGGGGAGGCTGCTGTCACCTATGGCTAAGACTCACAGCAGTTTGAACAAGAATCTCAAAGGATGCAGCCCAGGGCCTGGGGAGAGCAGGAATTCCACAGAGCTCCTTTTCGAGCTCTTCCACGAGTTCTTCTGGGCTTGAGGCTACTCGCAGTTTTCTTTCAGGGTTTTGCCCACAGGTGTTGTGACATTGGTTTCCTCTTCTGAGTTTGTATCTTAATCTTCCCTGTCACCATAATAACTTTCTATTGTCAGATTCTCTCTTTTTTTGTTGTTGTTTTTTGCTCATCTTGTTTGGCCTTTTTCCTTTCTTCTAAATTTGAGCTCTGCTCCCAGGCTGGAAGGAGCACTGTCTGTCTCAGGCTTCTTGTGCCAGGGGCTGCAGGCCTTGGCTGTTTACCTGGTGCTGCACTGGTGTTGCCCTGAGGCCCCCCCAGGGGACTCTTGTGTTTGGTACTCTGCTGAGGGAGTGGGGTGGGGGGGGTGGCTGGCACTGCAGAAGGCCTTGGGGAGGGGGTCTGACAGCTTAGCTGGTGCTGAGCTGAGGTTCTACTGCTGGTGTCTGGCATGAGCTGAGACTGGTGGGATATTTCTGCCATTTCCCTGGGGCTACACTGAAGCATGTGGTGGTCTGGCCCCTGGCAGCTGCATATTTGCCTGGGGCTACGCTGAAACAATGCCTGACTCTTCTTGGATTTGGAGTCTGCCCATTCCCTAGCTATGCTGAGGCTCACGGCTGGGGTTGGGGTGGGTGGGGTGTCCTGGTATTGCTGTTTGCCACTCCACCACACTGGGGCTCAGGATCCCTCGCTGGTTTGTTAAGGAGGAGCTTTCTAGGATGCTTACTGTCCTGGACTGAGTTCCCCTTCCACCCAAGTGAGAGAGACCTTTCTTACCAGTCTTCCAAGATCATTTCACCATTTCTGTTGTTTCAGGATTTGTTTTGAGGTGCTATTTTATGGTTGTTTGGAAGTGAATATGGGAGAGTTACAGCTATTTACTGATTACTCCACCATCTTGGTTCCCCAAAGTTCAGAACAATATACTTTTAAGTACAGTGCAAAGCAATAAGGATATAGCTCTTCCTTTGTTTCCGGAAAAATAAATTTTTTAAAGTTAGTTATGACAGTAGGATCCCTGCTATTTGTTGTTAACAAGTCTCATTACTATATGGATTCAGGCTTACCCAATCCACACCCCTCCCTTCCCCCCTCTCCTCCACGACCACGACCATAACCACGACCACCGCGACTACCACCAAAACAAAACAAAACAGTTTCTCTGAGCTTACAGAAACTAGGTCTGATTTCTGGGGCTAAGTTACAAAATGTTATTCTCTCTCTTTTTTTCTTTTCTTTTGCC
Source organism: Pseudochirops corinnae (assembly GCA_028646515.1). Lineage (NCBI taxonomy): Eukaryota > Metazoa > Chordata > Mammalia > Diprotodontia > Pseudocheiridae > Pseudochirops > Pseudochirops corinnae. The sequence goes on along the minus strand of CM053589.1, from coordinate 9,372,948 downwards.
CCTACCTGACTGAAGTTTACTCCAGAAAAATCTCAAACATAGATCATGTCTAGAATTTCCCAAATATACACAGACGTATCCCCAGCTCCTAAATATAAGTATTTAAACTAAGAAATATATAGCCTTTATTTCACGCAACAGAAAATGTAGAAGAATCACAGGAGCTCATAAGTAGATAGAAAAGACAAAATCCTCTAAAACACAGCTACATAAATGTCAGATACAACATGTCTAAAAGGCAGTCACCACCCTGAAAGTTTTGTAAAAGACAATGTTCTAGCACAGTTAAAGTCTTAAAGTCTGCTTACATTGTCAGGACCCACTGACATTTGCGCAGCAGAATATAGGAGGTGCTTATTTTTTTTTAAAATTTATAATAAAGACAAAATTCAAAATAAGACAGTTTAAGATTTTATCTAAGTTGAGCAAATTACCTGTCATTCCTGTCATCACACAGCCAATGTTTTCAGTTATTCTGAATAAGTGAGTCACTGTGCTTGAATCCAATAACTTGTCCTAAGGAAAAAAATAAATGAAAGCTGTAATTAAAAAGAAATTGCAAAAGAAAAAGCAGATCATTAGTGTACACTAAATTGTAAATTCCTTCATCATGCGAAAATCTTTGTATACTTAGTGTCTCTAGTATTATTGTTTTTCATGGAGCTTAAATATACGGTCAATCAACTATGGTTATGAAAAACTGTATATATATCAAACATCATAAGGTTTAGAATAAATTATAACCTGCCAACGACTTGCTTCATTAGTAATTAAAAAACATCGGTCCTTCTGTACATAAAGATAAATCAGAGATTTGTAAATCAGATAAACAAATACAATAAAAACTCTAAATTAATGACACAACTGTTTATCATTTACTTTACTTTTTACTACTGGTAAACAGCAGATGGGGCAGCTAAGTGGCACGATGGGTAGAGAGCTGGACCTAGAGTGAGGAGAGCCCGAGTTCAAATCTAGCCTCAACCTGGATATGCCACTTAGCCTCTCAGACTCAATTTCTCCACCTGTAAAATGTGGATAACAACGGCGTTTACCTCCCAGGGTTGCTGTGAGGATAAGAGAAGATATCTGTAAAACATTTTACAAACGTAAAACTTTACGTAAATGTTCCAAGTATCAGATATGCTTCGATATTAGGAAATTTGCACTCTGGTCCTGCTGATAAACTGAGAATGGACTCTATTTGTTATTAACAAAATGTAAAGAAAAACGCTCCCGGACTCCAAAACAGGACAGTCTCATCAGACCTCAACATCCAGAAAGTTTAAACGTTTTCACAGGCACTGCTTCCTTGCAGAGTTTCTAAACTCCTTGAAAGCAGGGACTGCCACAGCTCTTTGGCAAATAATTTCTAGCATGGGGCTAGAAGTGAAACAGACACTCTGTAGAACTGGAGAGCTGCACTGGGAAGTCAGGAAGAAGTGAGTGTGGGACCCTAGGCAAGTCACTTTATCTCTCTGAGACTATGTCCACATCTATAAAACAATGGTTTGACAATACCTCTATTGTATAAAGAACTTTGTAAACTTGACATAAAAACCAATGGGGGGAAGAATATTTACTGTTCAGACCACACAGTTAGATGAACAACTTCCAGATTCCATCAGAGAGAGTTGGATCCCGCCCTCCCTCCCCACATCAAGTCTGGGAAGCAGTCTGGAAAGAAATAAAGTCGAAGACCACCCAAAGTGCAAAAGAAAATAAAACAGCAGACGCTAGCAAGGTGCAATTCATTACAAACAAGGAATTACACATAAGAATTATGAAGGATGCCACCAGAGAAACATATGATGAGAAAGAAAAAAAAATGGTCTGGTCATAAAATAAGAATTAAGATGCAGCCTTCTTATCCCATTGTTATTATTAAAATTTTAAGAGAACTTGAGGAAAATTCTCCAGTATATATTGGGAGGAACCCTTAAGGTGAAACAGGATTACATGACCAAGAGTCAAACAAGGATGGAGAGACAGGAAAAGGTTGAAATCTGCATTACTGGGGAAGGGTCAAAGGGAATACTCAGAATTCAAAAGGTCACAGATACAGTGGAATTTTTAAAAATTAGAAGCTTATAGAAAAGTAGTGCTAGAGTAGGCATTTTGTTAGCTAAACATGGTCATACATACAGAGGTACATCATGGTAAATACTTGCATGTTAATATACCCAAGTAACTGAATGAATATTACTTACTGGTACTTTCTTCTGCGTAACAATTACTGCACAGTCTTTCCCTCGGACAGCTACTGATGTGAGGCCACCCTGGTTAATAGCTTTGAAAGCATATTCTAAAAAACATAAAAATAATCAGAAAATTCATCTTAGTTCATTCATTTAAAATGCAACATCTTTTTCAAAGCAAGCAGGAAAAAACTGTCTCTCCTCCCCCAACTCTACCTTTCAAATACACTTATGTCCCTTTTCAGAGGAATAGCTCAAAAACGTGTCTGGAAAGAGAATCTTCCTATGCTCAGCTGGAAACATCATTTGGAGAAGAGAAAATTAGACACTGAACTGTGTACTCAATATGTCACTAGACTCATTAGTCTGACACTCAAGACCTGAACCTCCATATAACCTTATCTCACGCCAGACTATCCTCTATTTTCCAAATCTGTCCCAGATTGAATTCACTGTTTCTGTGTCTCAGTTGATTTTGTCTCTGAAATACCATCCTCACCTAAGCTCAAATCTCTATTATCTGCTAAAATCCTTCAAGGCAGAGTTAATGTATTAATCCTCTTCCATGAAAACTTCCTTTACTCCTAAATTACTTTCTCACTCCACCTATCTCATTCTTCTATTGACTTGTGTTTGAATCTGTATTAGTTATTTATGTATCAAAATTAAGTTGTAACCTGTTTTATTCATATTCATAAGCTGCAACACACCACACTGTGCCTTGGCAAATAGTTATTTAATAAATATTTGTTGGGGAAAAAAATCTGGAAACAAAATGGGTATCTATTATTTGGGGAATCAAATAGGTATATAGATGACATGAAGTATTATTGTATAGTGAGAAATGACAAACAGAAGGAATCCATAAGAATGTGGAAAGCTCTTTTGGGAAGAATGTTGTATTCACTGTCATATTCTGTCACTGTACAGGTTGTTTCCTCCTAGTTTTTTGATACAAAGGGGAGTTCAATTCTGGGGGCAGGGTGGGGTAGGGAAGGTTTTTGCCCAGAAATGAGGGTGATATAAAAACAAAAAGCATTTATAAAACATAAATAAAATCTACTCTAACATCCTCAAATGAATATAAGCAGCATACAAAAACAAAAGTGAAACATTAAGACCTTATATGATAAATCAATAAGCATTATTTAAATGCTTATATACTGATACTGTGCTAAGTACTGAGGATACAAAGAGCCACCAAAACAGTCCTGCTCTCAAGGAGTTTATATAATAATAATGCAACAAAGTAAGCAGATGTAAGATACATAGAGAATAGAAGTAAGGTAACTTTAAAGGGTAAGGCTCAAGTGGCATTTGAGCTGAGTCTTGATAGAAACCAAGGCTGTCAAGCGGAAGGAATGAGACAAATATGTGAATATGTCTAAGACTTATACTTTTGTTCTTCCTGAATTTATCTATTTATTCATAAGCATGCTCAATCAGGATATTCCCTATATTAGTGATTCTGTGAGCAGCTGTGAAGCTCCTTTTTACAGGTCTGAGCTAACAGGCTTTCCACTGAAGTAAGAAGTGCTCTGATGGTGGTAAATGAGAATGAGTCTGCCAAACTATCACTATATGAGGGACAGCCAGCACAAGGACCTGAGAAGGGTGATGGAACATCCTGTGGAAGAAACAGTAAACAGGAATATATTGCTAGACTGCAGAATGCACAGAGGTGGGGTAAAGTGTGAGAAGACTGAAAAGGTCTGAAGAAACGGGCTGTGAAGAGTCTTACATGCTAAATATTTATACTTTGATCCTAGGTTTTAAGAGAATCTATATGGAAGATGAAGTATAGAGAGACTTGAGAAAGGAGGGGTCAATTAGAAGGTCAACTTAACTTGGTGGTCATATAACTAGTTAATCTAATAATAAGTCATAAACACAGAGTCAAGCTTTAAACCAAGATTTCCTGATTCCAAGTTAAGCACTATGTCTACTACATTGTACACCAACTCTCATAATAAGAAAGTTAATAGTAAAAAAATCCAAAAATCACCTAAGGAAAGAGAAAAAGATTTGGCAGAATACTTTAAAAAAGAAACTAAAAGCTAACTAAAACATTTATTTTTCTAATTAAAATATTTTCCCCATTTAAGTACTTTGGGATGAATTTGTGCTATATTGCTTCTTAACTCTTCCCTAAATCTGTTTGCTGATCACTCACTCTCAGGCTTCAGATCTAAATTTCCAATTATCTTATGAACATCTTTACCTCATGTCCACTAGCACTTCAAACTCAAAGTCACAAACTATAAACTAATTATTTTTCCTAATCTCTAAACCTGTTTTTCTCTTCTTTTTGGTTTTAGTAAATATTATTTTAGGAGTGGCTAGGTGGTGCAGTGAATAGAGCACCGGTCCTGGAGTCAGGAGGATCTGAGTTCAAATCCAGCCTCCAATACTTAACACTTGCTAGCCTTGTGACCTTGGGCAAGTCACTTAACCTCAATTGCCCTGCCCTTCCCCTTAAAAAAAGGCAAAAAAAAAAACCAAACCCAACACAAAAAACCGTACACCAAAGTCAAGTTTAAAGGGGTGCACGATCTAGGTATAAAGGCTGATACTACGAATAATCTGGGGAAGCAAGGAATAGTTTACCTGTAAGATTTATGGAATAGGGAAGACTATGACCAAAGAAGAGTTGGAGAGCATTATAAAATGCAAAATGGATAATCTTCATTACATTAAATTGAAAGGTTTCTGTACAAAGATTAAGAGGGAAGTGGGAAATTGGGAAAGAATATTTACAACCAGTGTCTCTGA
>CM053589.1:9349409-9367478 GCA_028646515.1 Pseudochirops corinnae | reverse complement strand
AAGATGGGGAGAAAATTTGTAACTCAAAATCTTGTGGAAATGAATGATGTAAACAAGAAAATAAATAAATTAAATTAAAAAAAAGAAAAAAAATGTATTTAAGTTTTCTGATTCCTTTGTTCAGGCAGTCAGACTTAGTCTGGCCTTGTATGTACAAGTTCACTAGCTGTAGCGGAATAAAGTGAAATAATTGTATATCACTAGTTTGTTGTTTCCTTTAACCAAACTTAAGGTTAACAATTCTATACTTTCAAAACTGTTCTGTTTGTTTCCTTTTGAATTTCCTTATGTTATTTTCTGAGCATTTAAAAAGCTGTTATATTTTTCTTTTTTCATTATTATTGCTAACTCTCTGATACCCCCCTCTTGTTGTGTTAAAAACTGAGAGAAAGAGAAAAAAATATTCCGTAACAAATAAGTCTAGTTAAGGAAAACATATCCACATAATGGCTATGTTCAAAACGTATGGTCCATTCTGCACCTTCCGTCCATCACCTATCAGGAAATGGGCATCACCCAAGTCTGCCACAGTAATGGCCTCAAACTCAAATAGAAAACATCTAAGCAGATAAGGATCTTTGTGGGCTGCATATTGACTTAGATAACTACATATTATCTATTTTTTAATTCTATTTTGGATTATTTTGCTAAATATTTCTCAATTACATTTTAATCTGGTTTGGTAATACTTGAGATTATTGTGGGCCTTAGGTAGCTTGCAGGTTGCTGTTTAGACACCTTTGTTATGGGGACATGTTTGGTTAATGTATTGATCTTAAGTTGTTTTCCTTTACAATATCGCTGCCCTACAATAAGTTGTTTTTGCTGGCTCTGTTTACTTCACCTCAGTCTCAGTTCATATTATCCAGGATCCTCTAAAATCATCCCTTTAGCAGTTTCTGACAGTCAAACAATATTCCATTACATTCTTATATAAAATTACTTTTTACCAATTATCTGCAAACCATCTTCCCCTTGGATTCTATTTCTTTGTTTCCCTCCCCCCTCCCCCCACCAATTCCAACTTCAGGATCAAGAAGTTCTTTGTTACTATTCCCTTCCCATCATTATCCTTCTTCTTAACTCCCACCCCTAATCTAAGTGTGTTTCTCCCAAGTTGGTGTTTCTTCCTCTTTTATCTATTTCAGATAAGAGTGAGGTTTATCTGAAGCCCACTCCCCCTTATCCCTTGCTTCATGTTTACCAATTTTTCTCTGCACTCCAATTATGAGAAATAGCAATTTCCAACCCTTCCTCCTTTTTATATCGGTAAATTATTCCTTTTACCTTCCTTTCTCTTCCTCCTCTTCAAACCCTTAGAATAGAACCAATCCACCCCTAGGATTTTCTTATTTAACCCCTTTGAAGACATTAAGGTTCTGGAGAAACACTTGTTTCTTAGAATGATAGCACTCCATCATCTAACCCTTCCAATTGCTCAATTTTATCTTTTTTAGGTTTCTCTGGACTCAGCTCCAGTCTTTTCATAAATGCTTGGAAAAATATTATATTCCATTAAAGGTTTATTCCCTTCCTCCCCCACCTTGTAGTACCATACTTATGTTTTCAGGGTAAGCAATTAAGCTATTCTGATGGTAAGCCTCTCTTTTTCGCTTTTTGGAATATTGTATTCCAGGATATCCTCTTGTTTATAGTACAGGCTGCCAGAAGGTTTTGTGTAATCCTGACTGTAGCTCCTTGATACTTGAACTACTTCTCACTCTAGATGCTTACACTGTTTTTTCTTTGATGTGGAGCTCTGGATCTTGACTGTGATATTCCTGGGACATTTCATTTTTTCCCCCAGGAGATGACTGATGGATTCTTTAGTCAACTGGATGGAACTAGCCTCCAACTGGTGGGTGGCCACAAAAGAACAAAGCCAGCTATAGACAGGAGAGTCAGGAATCAAACAGTTTAATTTCAAAGTGAGGGAAATGGCTTGCAAACAAGGACACGTGTTGAAGCCCCACTTCCAACCGGGGGGCCTGAGGCAGTGTGGGGAGATCTCAGTACTTATACCAATGGCTGCAGTGAGCTGTAACCCTAACAGTGAGGATGAACAGCAGCAGTGTGACAAGTTTGACTCATAGCAGGGAAAATGGATACAGCAGGGGCTTGTCCTAGCTCGGAGAATACTTGGTCATGGTCAAAGAAACGAATAAGAAGAAACCAATCTGAGATTTTGCTGTGGCTGAGATCATCCAGGACACAGCTTGCTTAGTTCTGGAAAACAGGGTGTTTCCTCAAATCTTGACACTTTCTATCTACCCCTTTCCGCCCTCCTTTTGTTCTAACACATCTGGGCAGTTTTAATTTATGATTTTTTGAAATGCAGTGTTTTGGCTCTTAATAAATCTGTTCTTAAATAATCTCTCGTTGATACATTTTTAGGTCGGTTGTTTTTGTGAGATATACTGTGTTTTATTCTGTTTTTCAATCATTTAATTTTGTTATTTCTTCCTGTCTCCTTGAGTCTGACTTGTCTCCTCCATTTGTTTTAAAGGAGTTCATTGCTTAGGTAAGGTTTACCACTTTCTCTTTTAAGCTATTTATTGCTCCTTCTAGTACTTTTCTCTAGTGCTTTTATTTCATTTTGATGTCTTTATTTATTTCAATTCCATTTCATATAGTTTTTGTGGAAGATCCATTTTTTTCCCCGTAAGTCACTGCTTGAAGTTGTCGTGAAAGTACATTCTCCTTCTTTTGGGGGTCTTGAGATTTTTGATTGTAATAAATGGAGTTGAGTCACTTCCTTAAGACACCAAACTGGAACTGGAGTGAGTGAAGGAAATGTTTATTTACACTCCAGAGGGGATGCGTGGTACCCAAAAGGGACCCATACACACTGTACAGAAGGTAAACTGAGCCTTTTATGTGTTAGTCCTGCCTGGTCCCTTCCTTCAGAACTGGGATTGGTTCCAGCTCTTCTGGGTTACAATCTTTCTGACCTGCCCACTACCCATTATTCCTTAATCTGTGCCCTCCTCTCAAACATGAGCTAACATGGGTCACATGTGGGGGGATAACGAGGCTCTAATTCTGTGGGGGGTACACCAGTTAATATGAATAAGGCTCATTAAGCAATCACATCTTGATTCTGATGGCTCTTGCTTTAAACGTTCTTTTGTTAACCCCTTGATTCTTGAGCCCCTTTGTTAGGGTTAGAGTTCATAGCATGTGGTTCCAACTCCCTCACCTCATTGGATGGTTGGTTGTTTGCTTTTTTTTGGATGGGCAATTGGGGTTAAGTGATTTGCCCAAGGTCACATGGCTAGTTTTTTGTGTTTTAGTTTCTGAGGCTGGATTTGAACTCAGGTCGTCCTGACTCTAGGCCGGTGCTCTATTCACTGTGCCACCTAGCCGCCACTGGATGGTTGGTTAAGCAGACAGTGGTGGGTCAGCTTCCAGACAGGGGGAGGGAGCTGGTTTCTTCACTATTTGCTGTGGAAGCAGAACAGCTCTCCTTTTCTGACATTGATAATTATTTTTAGGCTGGTCATTTCTCCAGCTTTTGTTCCTGAACTGGGGTTTTACAACAGACCCAGGCTTTGCTCCCTCCTGCACTTTTGGGTGGGGGAGTTGGCCCTGCTTGGTCTCAAACTGAGTCTCTTGGGTTCTTGTACTGACCTATGCCTCCCAGGGTCAGCATCCCCAGTCCTCCTTCCCTCCCAACAAATCTTTGATAATCAGAGTGCTGGACCTTCAAGACCTGCTCTGGTGTTTCCAAACAGTGCTAGGGACTCAGACACAGTGAGCCTGGGTGGTCCTAGTCTGAGCACTGTGGCTGGGGATTTCTCAGGTGGACCTTTTATTTTTCCTGCATTTGCACAGAGAACCTTGAAAGCTATAGGTCTCTGGTAAGCTGGCTGGTAGGTTAACTTAAACTGGCTGTAGGACCCTTTTTTTTTATTGTTTGAGGCCTCTGGCTCACTTTTTGTGCAGTTCGGGATAGAATTCACTTAGTATTGTTACTACTTCATCATACTGAGTCTGTTGTGAATGTCAAGTCTTTCCCGGATTAGGTATGTGAAAACTTAGGGCTCTGACTGTTGTTCAGACGCCATCTTGGCAAGAAGAGGCAAATTCTTCAAGTTAACAAACATTTATTAAGTGCTAGTTGTATGTTAGACACTATGTAAGGAATACAATGGCAAAAAAGGAGTTTACGTCGTAATTCAATACAAGACACAACAGGACGACGAAAATGGCCGGGGACAGAAGAGTGCCTCAGAGTGGGAAGAACTGGCTGGCCTGGAAGCCTTCCTGAAATGGAGTCCAAAGAGAGAAGGGCCCCAGGAGCAAAGCAAAGGATGAATTCCAGGGCCAAATGAAAAGAAACAAAATAAAACATTTTACTAACCTGACAGAGGAAAAAAACACCCTCTGTTCCTCAAGCTCACACTTGTAGGTAGAAGTAAACACACAGGAAGCCTTACTGTGGATCCCCAAAAGATACTCGGAAAGGATTTTTCACCTTCATCTGGGCCTCGTGATTCTGTGCTTCTCCTCTGATTCGTGTACTAGACTGTTCACTGTCAGGATAAAAAGACTACATCTTGCAAACACGACACACACAAGTGACCACGGACACCCTCCTTTACAGGGACGCAGGGAGGCCTTTAGAACCGAGAAGCTGTGGCTAGTTTCTAGCAGCAGAAACTTTGCATGTAGGCCAATCTGCATTTCAGTCGTATGCAAAACTTTATGACTCATAGTCAGATATAGCACATTATCCTCATAGAACAAAGGCCAGTGTGGAACAACTTAAGGCAACTAAGACAAAGTGATGGGGTGTTTGGACCTGAATGCTAGGATCGTATCTCTCCCCATCTCGGGCAATACCTCACGAGTGGCAAACTATCTCTCCCTGTTACAAGAACAAGTTGACCTCTTGTAGTTACCTTTGCATGAACAGGACTGTCTTTTACCAGCAGAACTATCCTGTACTGTTTCCCACAGTTACTGCATACAATCCAGAGGTCAACTCCAGACGTCAACTCCAGAGGCTGTCTTGTACAAACTGGCCATGCCAGTAGTGAATGATGCCTGTACCCAACACATAGAAACGGTATGTTCCTTTAGGAGCCGACCACTCATTAATCCCACCCCCACCTAATTAGCATACTTGCCACACAACTCACTGTATTTTTTCTATATAAGCTTTAGCATCACTCCTGCTAGATTGCAAGTTCCCTAAGGAGCTCTGCCTGCCATATTAGCGTTACAATAAACATTTTGTCACTTGAACGGAAGACTTTGCATCACTAAATTCTTTCCAGACAACTCCACCCTGAACCCTCAGTATTTTGGGGTCCTTGCACCCCTAAACTGCATCAAAAGGAATACATGATTCCTGGATTTAACTAGAATGGTAGACAGTTTCTAAGATAGAATAACTCATGTCAAAAGAGAGAAAAAAAATGAGATCCCTTTCTTTTTGCCTCCGTAACAAGAAAACCAAAGTTTTATATATGCATAAATTTCTTTTACCAGGAACCCTTACTAACATGGGAAACCTTTGGTTCTGGACCTCATAATCTTTCAGCTGGATTGTCCAATAGCCTCCTACTTGGTCCTGCTGCCCAGTCTTCCCTCTCCCATCCATCCTCCAGACAGCTAACATTAATACTCTTAAAGCAGAGGTCTGACCACATCATTCTCCTGTTCAAAAAGCTTTAGTGACTTCCTATTTCCTCTAGAATAAAATGCCAACTCCTTTTTTGGCATTTAGAGTCCTCCACGAAATGGTTCCCACTTATCCTTGGTAGCCGAGTGGAGGATGGAATGGAGATGACTGAATCGAGGGATGTTCCTAGAGCACAGGTCTGAACACGTCACTCCTACTGCCGCCAAAATCACCTTTAGCACTTAAAGCTCTTCACAATTCTGCCCCTTCCTGTCTTTCCAGTTGGCCTGTACTTTAATTCCCCCCTTGACATACTCTGTGACTGAGGGACCATGGCTTTTTTGCTGTTCCTCACACACAGGAATTAATTTTTCTCCTCTGCCTTTTCAGTACTTGTTCATTCTTCTCCTCACTTCTGCCTCCTTGGTTTTCTTCAAGACTCAAACTCAAACTGCACCTTCTGAGAAAGACCTTTCCTAGTCTGTTCCCACCTCTCTCCCCCCAGGCCCCAGTACAATCCTTGTGAAGTTACCTTCCATGCACTCTTCTTGTATCCTGTCTGTACAGAGTTGCTTGCAGGTTGTTTCTTCCATTAGAATGGGAGCTCCTTGAGGCAGGGTCCAATTATTTGCTTTTCTTTTTTTTTCTTTTGCTTTTTGGAGGGGGGAAGGCAGGGCAATTGGGGTTAAGTGACTTGCCCGAGGTCACACAGCTAGTAAGGGTTAAGTGTCTGAGGCCAGATTTGAACTCAGGTCCTCCTGACACCAGGGCCAGTGCTCTATTCACTGTATTTGCTTTTCTTTAAACAGTAAATACTTCTTGACTATCCCAACAGACTTCACGTTACTCTTCTCCTCTCCCCAAATACACTTAACATTCTAGCCAAATCAGTTTCCTTTGCTGTTTGCCACACGTACTACCTTTTCTGATCCCCAGTTGTTTCTGCTTTCCTTTCCCCTAAACCCAATTACTTCCTACTTATTTTATTTATTCCTATATTATCATCAATGTCATCACTAATAATATTAATAAATTAATAAAGTTAAAATATAATTTTTATCAATATATTTCTATAAATATTTCTATTTATTTCCCTGTGTACTTGTGGCATCACACACACATGTGGTGTCATGCAGTAGAATATAAGCTCCCTAAGGAGCTATTTTCATTTTTATGATTTTATGTTCCAAGTACCTAGAACACAGCAGGCACTTAAAAACGTTTTTAAATGGAAGTGAATATTTTGACAAATTCCTCCCTTATATTTGCTGTTCTTTACAGAGTAATATCATTCCATTATATTCATATACCACAATTTGTTGAACCATTCCTCAACTGGCAGGCATTTATTTTGCTTTGAGCTTTCTGCTACTTCATAAAGTCCTCCTATAAATATTTCGGTATACACAGACCTCTTTTTCTGTCACTGGTTTCCTTGGGATATAAACCTAGGAGTGGGATCACGAGGTTACAGGTATGAACAGTTTGGGTCACTTTCATATATAATTCAAAATTCATTTCTAGAACATTGGAATCAGTTCAGAAACATATCGACATTATTGTGCTTATTTATCCATAGCTACTGAATATTTTCCTCTTTTACCACACTTGCCAATTTGATGAGTATGAAGTGACATTTTATTTAAATTTTTCTTCTTATTGGTGATTTGGAGCATTTCTTCCCATATGGCTTTTGATAGTTTATAAAATTTTTAAAGCCTTTAATCACATATACTTGGAACTGATTCTTATTGGAGTATATTTAAGATGTTTATTTAAAGCTATGTTCTTCCAAACTGCTTTCTAGTTTTCCCAGAAATCCCTGTCAAAGAAGTTCCTTTCCTAGTATGATCTCCTTTCCACATGGTCAACAGTATTTACTTAAACCCATAAACTAGCAAGAACTATGACAGAAAAGTACTGGCACCCCAAAAGTTATGCCTCCTTTCTCCACTATGACCAAGTTTAATTCATTCTAGCTATAACAACAAGACAAGAGGAAGAAATGAAAGGAATACGTATGAGCAAAGAGGGGCAATTATCCCTATTTGCAGATGATATAATGGTTCACATAGAAAATTCTAGCAAACCAATAATATGGCAACCAAAATAATTCCAGCTTCAATAAAATAGCAGTACACAAAATTAATCCATAGGAATCATCAACATTTATTCAAGGAAAACGAATAAATGTAGAAACAGTCAACTGTTTTATTGTTGGGTGGCACCAAATATCTATGATTATCAAATCTACAAAATCTTAAAGTCAATGGTAGACGACTACATTAAGGGCAGCCTTGGTAAAGACATGTGAAAGAAACAGGCAAGCTTTCACAAACAATACTGTACAGCAGAAGGAAAGTCACAGGGGAAAATGTAATATGAAATGAACGTTAAATGTCTCATTTAATTTAAAAACTGCTTATTAAAATTGTGGATTGGTTTGAATAAGCAGCAGTAATATATTTGCTTCTTTTCCAGAGCATACGCAGAGCTCCAGTCTTGAATCGCCTATCCTCCTGTATGAGAACCACTTCATTTAATGAAGACCATAGATCTAGAGCAGAAAGGACACTCAGAGGCCGTCTAGTCCAGGCAAGAAGCCTCAGGTTTTTGGTGAAGGCAAAACCATTTAGTTGGCACTTCATAGGAGTATCTTTCCACCGTGTTTTCATCATACGGTATGTGCCACGAGTCTCCTGTTGTTTGTACCACTGTATTATAGGTGAGAACAGACTGTTGAATCAGAAACAAGACATCAGATTTATGTTAATATTGACAGATATTGATGTCACTGATAACACTGATAGAAACACCAACCTGAAAAAACGACAGAATTATCTAATCAACCCCCCGGGACACTCTGCATTGCTCCGTGAGTTCGGTGCCTGGCCTCGTCTCCTATTTAGAACTCTTGCTCTTGTAACAGGAACTTCAATATACACGTTGATAATCTCTCAAAAAGCCCGACTTTCAGTTCCAATCGACTCAATTCTCACGCCTGCTCTCCGACTCTTTCTCAGCTACAGAACGAGATGATCACATCACTGATCTCCGCATCTCACCACACCCACAACATACTCAATTCTATCTGTATGATCTCCAAAATTCCTTCTTCTCCACTCACACAGCCACTGTATTAGAGCAGGTCTTCTCTGCCTCATACCTAAACCATTGAAAAATCTTTGTGGTTGGTCTCCCTGCCTAAAGTCTCTCCCCATTCCAATCCATCTTCTACTCAGCTGTCAAACTGATTTTCCTAAAGCACAGGTCGATTTGTCCTCCCCTGCTCCCCATATCCCCCAACCAATTACACTCTAGTCTAATGGCTCCTTGTTGGCTACAGAATCTAGTAAATCTTCTCTGGCATTTAAAGTCTTTCAGAATCTGATCCCTTACTACCTTTCCAGTCTTCTAATAATACCTTATTCTTCTCCAGGTACTCTGTGATACAACTATACTGGCTTCCTTGGTGTTGCTCACATGTGATACTTATCTCCTGATTCTGTGCCATTGCACAGATTGCCCCCCATTTGTAGAATGTTCTCCCTTCTCATCTCTATTTCCTGGCTTCCTCCAAGTCTCAGATCAAACATCACCTTCTGCAAAAGGCCTTTTTCCTGGTAGTTCCCTGTCCTCCTCTACCACCCCTCCCCCCATTGTTAATGCCTTCCTTCTACCCTGTATTAATCTTGTATGTATATAGTTGTTTGCATACTGTCTCCAAATTAGAATGTCAGCTCCTTGAAGGTAGGGACTCTTTTTACCTTTCTTTATATATCCCTGGCATAGCACATAGCATACATAAGGTAGAATTTAGTAAACACTTGCTGACTGATGAAGATGGAAGATAACTTAGATAACTTTTAGTCCAAGCTGGATCTGTACAGGAATCTCCTCTGACTAACAAGTTATCATCTAGCTTAGGCCTGAAGATCTGAAGTGAGGTACAACTGACTAGCTTCTCTAGGCAGCCTATTCCACTTTTGGACAGTTCTATTAAAAAAATAGTTTTAAAAAAGTATTAAAGCTCAACTGTGAATAACTCAGTTATTCTCGGCAATACAATGATCCAAGACAATGCCAAAGGACTCAGGATGAAAACTGTTCTCTGCTTCCAGAGAAACAACTGATGGAATCTCAATACAGATCAAGGCACATGATTTTTCATGGTTTTTTCCCCTTTTAGGTCTGTGTCTTCTTTCACAACAAGACTAAGATTATAACATGTTTGATATGACTGAACATGCATAACCTGTATCAAACTGCTTGCTGTATCAGAAAAAGGGTAGGTGAGAAAAAATTTGGAACTCAAAATCTTTTTTAAATGAATGTTAAAAATTGTCTTTACATGTAACTGTGGAAAAAGTAAAATTATTTTAAAAAAGTTTTAGAGTTAATGCTATTTAATAAAATTGAACACAAAGGAGAATTATATAGGAAAAGTCATGAATCTCTATTACATACCATTTACTTTCTAAACAAAGTATATAATGAATCCGCTCCATTACTTGTGTGTGTGTGTGTGTGTGTGTGTGGCATTCGGGGTTAAGTGACTTGCCCCAGGGTTACACGGCTAGTAAATGTCAAGTGTCTCAATCCATTACTTTCAAAACCATCTTGCTTGTTTGTTCCTTTTCATCTACCTTTTATACTCTTCTGTGTATTTATAAAAATGTGTTAATGGTCTTCCTTTTCTTCTTTTCTTGGCAACTTTTCTTCTATTATCCCCTCCAACTTCTTCTGATGAAGAGGGAAAAAACCCTTCTTGTAACAAATATAGTTAAACAAAACAAATCCACACAACTGTCATGCCCCCAAATGCACGTCTCTTTATGTACCCTGAGTCTGTCAAGTGGTGGGGAACACCCAGCATTACAGAGCTCCTCTGAAAACATGGCTAGGGATTGCTGGGAGAAAAGGTCTTAGGTCTTTCAAAGTCACTTCTTTACAAGACTGTTTCCACTGTATTAAATGTTTTCCTGGTTTTGCTCAATTCACTCTTTGTCAGGGCCTGTTTCCAAAGATTCCCAGAAATTGTCTCTTTTCTATTATATTCCTTTATCATAATTTATTCAGTCATTCCCCAGTTGAGGGACACCTGTTTTCATTTCTTTTCCCCTTCCTCTTAATGTCCCCTTTGGGATCAGTTTGTTTTGCTTGTGGCTACACGCGCGCGTGCGTGCATATGTGTGTGTCTCTCTCCCCCATTCTCTGAGGGAAGAGCTCTATTTGATTATTTCAAGTCACCCGTGACTGGTGGGAGGGAAAGCCCTGCAGAAAAGTAACCACAGAGGGACTGAGCAATTTTAGGAAATTGTCTAAGGCCAGGCCCCAAAGATCAAATGCCAATTGTTTTGTCTGATTAAATAAAATGTTAACCTTTACTTACTCTTCAGTAAAAGTGTTTTATCACATAGTGAAATTTTCTTTGTTCGAGATTCTGACAAATTTCACTTCAAAAATGACTTGTGTAGGAAATAGAACATGAGGGAACTGTCAATTTGGACACTTCTGTCTATGAACAGAACAATGTTTGCATTAGAATTACGATACATTAATAAGAATTACTCTTGGTGGACGTGTGCTCAGGATGTGCTCAGTACGGTATTAATATTCTCCTCCCAGTAACCTCAGTCATGAGAAGTAATATCTGTCTGCTTCTTCCTCCTTTCTACGCTAGCATATTCAGGAGTGTGCAGGTAAACGTTTAACCATCGGCTCTGGGGTGGGCCAGGGGAGGGAAGCGTGCATCACACACCCGTAAGTTCAATTTGTATTATTATAATTTTCTTTGTCACTTTCTTAAGTCTACACAATTAACAAAATAATGAAATCAAGCTCTGGTAGCATCTGCCAATTTAATAAGTGTAAATGTTCACGCTGAAAATTTAACAATCATCTCTCAAGGTGGTTTGAGCTGGTTCTAGCATCCCTCAGTGTATTCTTTACTTGTGTCTCTGGCCTCAGCTCCTAAACCGGGGCTCTGTGCCAGAGAGGGCCAGAGGCTTTGCCTCCTACTAAATTTCTGGGTGAAATGGCTGACCTTGCTTAGTCTCACCCTGATTTCCAACTCTTATCGTTAAGGGCATTGTGGATCTTTGAGGTTCAGAGTGCTAGATCTTCAGGGTCCTCTTGTAGGATAGAAATATAAGGACCTAGGGCCGGGGTCCCCTAATCTGAGCAATGGCTCATCTTCACTTTGCCCTGCTTCTCTTGGTCCCTATCTCTTCCAGACCTTCCTAACTATTCTGGGGCTATTTTGGGCAAGTCTGATTTTGATGCCTCCTGATAAATTATATCTGTCTCTTTTTTTAAAAAAAATTGTATCTGTCTCTTGCTAGCCTTTGGTTCTACTTGGATATTTTCTACTTGTTTGCCTGAGTGGGAGTCAGCTTTTCTGGTGGGTCACCTTTCTTATTGCTCTTATGCTTGTGGGCTTATAGTAGGCTTTTGGTGCAGTTCTGAAATTATGACTTCAGCATTCAAGTGCAACTGCTCTCTCCAAAGTAACCAATGATTTCTTATCTGACAAATCTAATGGTCTTTTCTCAATCCTCATCCTTCTTGACATTTCTGAAGTCTCTGACAGTGCTGATGACTATTTTCTTTTTTTTTTTTAACCTTATGATCATCTTAAAAAAAAAAAAATCAAGCAACCCCTCCCCAGGACAGTTCTAGGGGACTGGAGGTAGTGGTGATGGGAAGGGAGAGGAAAAAAAAAAAGGGACCAGGGAGAGAAGGGAGTTTCGGAGAAAGGAGGTAGGGCAGGTTTTCCAGAAGGGGCTAAAGAGCACCTCCTTTTCAGTTCAAATACCTATTATTCACCTGGAGAGGAAAATTAGCCCTGAGAGAGTTATGCTACCACTGGGAAGGTAGAATGTTAATCAAATGGCCTGGATAAGGACAAGGAGTGCTCGGTTTCAGTGCCCACCAAAGTCTCTTCCCCTCCCCACAAAGGAGAAGAGGGCCCAGACCTCTTGCACCCACCCTAATCCCAGCAGGACACAGACAACTCTGTGCCTCGTTTTTTGAGTACTGGGGATCTGGGGCTGTCTGAGCTGCATGGGACAACTGAAAGGCAAGGAGACCAGGCTGAAAGGCAGGAGCAGGCTATCAGGGGAGAGCTTGAGTCAGGAAAAGCAGAAATAGTAGTCACTAGTCCCAGGCCAATGTCCACAGAACAAAGTCAAAAGTCTGCAGCAGGCTGGCTGGTGCAGTGAAGGTGGCTGTGGTCAGTAGCTTAGACAGTACCCCTCTGCCCACTTCCTAGCATCTGAGGACTTCAGGGTTATCTAAGATGCTCCCTAAAGAGAGCTGTCAAAGTGGCTGAGCGCCCAATGCTGGAGAGGTCCAAAATTAGAAATGGAGCATGGAGTCATGTGCAGGAAGAGGGGGGATGCAGTCCTCAGATGAGCTGCTCCTCAGGGGGAAGCTTCAGGTTGGGGGGAACCTGGGCATTCCCTGCTCTTCACTGCTGGACTGGTAGGTACCCTCTGTCTGGCATTTTTCATAAAGCTTCCTGCCCATCAGGGCCAGTGCCACTACCAGGAGGAAGATACCCAGGACCAAGAATACAGTGGTGATGGCAACGATTGCACAGGGACAGGGCCCTGCTGGCTGGTGGTGTTGTGGAAGGGGTAGCAGGGTTGTTTTCCTGCCTGGTATAGCCAGTATCATTGGTCAAGGAGGGCTGGGGGTTCAACAGTCGCAGGCTCGGTGCCAAGCACAGGCCCAGGTCAGGGCTGCTCACCATGGGCCCCTGGGGAACCAAACCAGGCCTATGCTGAGGCTGAGTCGGCTCCAGACCTCCGGAGGCTACTGCATCTGAAGCTACTGGCACAAGCTTTCTGCTCTGGTCTTCAGCCTGGCAGTCGGCCCTTCTGTCCCACAGCCTGCTTACTATCTTCTGGATGGTCTCCTCTAGGTTTCTGTAACACTCCTATCTGCCTGACTGCTCCTGCTCAGTCTCTTTTGCTGGATCTCCATGCAGATCACGAGTAAACTGTGGCAGTCTCCCCATGTTCTGTCCTCATCTCTTGTCCCTTGATATTATCTTATTTGGTGTCAGTTCCCATGCTTTCAAAGTGCCATCTATGTCGGTGATTCCCAGGTCTTTGTTGCCCTCTCCTGGATGTTCTCCAGTTTAACTGTTACTCCTAAAATGTGGAACTTAAAACTGAACGAGAGATTCCAAATGGAGTCAAATTACGGATGGCACTTTTATCTTTCTAGACCAGAAGAGAATACCTCTTTTATGCAGCCCAGGATTACACTAGCTTTTTTTTATTTGCTAATGTGCACCTGGTGTAACAAAGGAGAACCCACCAGAACTAACAGGCCTATACAGACTGAGCAATGGAAGAAGTGTGAAGAATTTTAAAGGAGCTTCGATTCTTTAGTGAATAATAGATAATAATGATTTGATTCTATAATGCTTAACAAATAAGTAAAAATAAAAAGGTTTAAAAACCAAACCAAACCTGTCTATGAAAGTACATTTCGTGAAGGTCCATTTCTTTCAGTGATATCAATGAATACTGAAAACTTTGGGTGTGTTAGAAACTTTCTGATTTTATAGCCCAGAAAATTTCAGACAGACAATCGAGAAAAAATGAAACAATTAGAACTCCATTCTGGAAGGAAAGGAGGGAGGAGGAATCCTCTTCAACAGTTAGTAGTTCGTGTTTGGCCTTTCTGAAATAACGCTTTTTTTTGGTCTCACGTTCTTAACCAAGATCATACCCTACTGACCCAATACAGAAAGGTGAGAACATACCTGAAAAATGATCTTTTTTCCTGGGCTATAGTTGAGGAACACAAGCTGATGTCCCTGCTGCCACCTAAAGAACAGATGTCGAGTCTTGTCATCAGGAAGACAGGCTTTGTGGTCTCGCAGCAGATCTCTGGTGAGAAATCTGCAGTGGTTCCCTGAGTGCAGGGTGGCATATAACAGGAAGGCATCATCTTCTGAGCTGAATTAAACAAGAAGAGAGAGCTCTGAAGAGTCAAGGGAAAGAAACGTAATTGTCTTCTCTCCGCCACGTATCTCTTTACTACTTTTGGAAGAAGTGTTCTAAATTCTTGATACTATGAACACAGTAATCCTTACTACCCACTGCAGGTCTTTATAATACAAATAGTAACATTTCAAAGAGAGGAAAAATGCTGAAAGGGAAGATGACTTGATCAGTTGAAGGTCTATAATTTAGGGTTCTACTTACTCAGTTAACTAAGTTGTTTAAAACTATTTAAAACTCTGACTTTCAGCTCCCAAATGCTAATTTGTGACCAAAGCATATTTTTTCTATTTGTAACACGGATTAAATCAAGCAATTCTTCCCTCCTAAACTCACAGAACAAGCCTAGAAGTGGGTATTACACACAATACTTAACTTGGAAAACCTCAAATGGAAGCTGAAATTTGCATTTTTCAAAGTATTTGCTGGAGAGTTGCTCAGACCAGAAACTTCCTCTATTAGAAAGGTTTCCCCCTTCAAGAATCACCATGGACTCACAATTTCCTAAAGCCCCAGAGACAGTTATGACTTTTCTCTGTCAGCGCCATCCCTGATGTAAAAATGCTCCTATTTCTGCACACATGTGAACAGTGTTGGTGACCATCTGAGTCCTGAGCAATTCTCACTACAAAATGTGATAAAATCTTACTGCTGATTCAATTTACGTCAGTCTACTTCAATTCCCTCCGTTAAAAAAACAACTTCCTTTGGGACCAAAAACCGTGTGCTGAGCGTCCTCCTGTTTTTCACCTTTTGGCAGTTTCATCAGGGCCCATGGGTTTAATTACCATCTTTGTGAAGGTGACTCCCAGATTTCTACATCCAGCTCTGGTCTTGAATCAATTGCTGTTTCGTGGCCATCGTCACAGGTATCTCAAACATCACAAGTCCAAAACAAAACGAATTATCTTCCCCTCTAAATCCATGCTTCCTCCCCATTTTCCTATTTTTCTATAGGGTCCCACAAATTTTCAGTCACTCAGATTTCCAATCTCAAAGTCATTCTTGAGTCTTCACTCTCCCTCAGCTCCCTAACCAACAAATGATCAAATTTTACCTGCTCTATCCTTGATCCTTCACGCTCACTCATCCTGCCTTGGTTGTTGCTCAGTCATTTTTCAGCTGCGTCCCACCCTTTGTGACCCCATTTGGGGCTCGGTAAAGATATTGGAGTGGTTTGCCATCTCCTTCTCCAGTGGGTCAAGTGGATCCATTGTCAGGCAATCAGAGATTAAGTGACTTGCCCAGAATCACGCAGCTAGGAAGTGTCTGAGGCTGGATTAGAATTCAGGTCTTCTGACTCCAGAGCTAGCACTCCATCCACTGAGACCCTAACCTACCTACTCAGTTGCTAAAACACTGTTATTTTAATATGCAAATAACTTTTCTGAGTAAGTCCCCTTCTCTCTAGTCATATGGCTACCACATTTAATTCAGCAGCTCATCACCTCTTGCTTAGATTACTGAGACAGCTTCCTGACTGGTTTCCCCATCTCTAGTTAAGACTACTGTTCCAATCCATTCTCCACACTGTGCCCAAACTGATTTTTCTAAATGGTATGTCTGAGTATGTATGTTACACCCTGTCCACCCCATGTCTTCCCCCTAATAAACTCCAGTGGTTTCTTACTATCTTTAGAATCAGTCAGTCAATAGGCACTTAATCAGTGTCTAATTTATCCCAGGCACTATGCTAAGCACTGGGGATATAAAGAAAGGCAAAATATGGTCTCTACCCTCAAGAAATTCAAAATTGAACAGGGAAAACAACAAGCAGACGGATATATATAAACCAGCTGTAATACAGAATAAAAAGGGCACTAGAATTAAGAGGGGTTGGGCAAGTCTTTCCTATAGAACAGCGGTTCTCAACCTGTGGGTTGCGATCCCTTTGGGGGTCAAACGACCCTTTCACAGGGGTCAGATGAAAACACATATTTCCAATGGTCTTAGGAATCGAGACACCGCTCCTCTATCTGTCTCCAGGCGGGTCCGCCCACATGCAGATACACCTGCATAGGATTCTTAAAGGGTTGCGGAATTAGGAAGGTTGAGAACCACCACTATAGAAGATGGTATTTTAGATGGAATGTGAAGGAAGTCAGGAAGCATAAAAGGGAGAACTTTAACTGCTGACCTGAAAGTCTGGTTAAAAGAGGCACACAGGTTAGGTGATACATAAATCATACTGCTTATTTCCTTAAAGCTAGAGAATACATGTCCATGGAGCCAGAACTTAAATTCTGACTGACTGATAAAAGAATGACGAGTCTTATACACATTTTAGATGAGAGGGAGCTAATGGAGTTCACTAAGCAAAGGGTGACATGGGTGCACCTGTGCTTTGGGAGTGTCACTCTGGCTGCTGGAATGGAGCGGGAAGAAACTCAGGGCAGAATAATAAACTAACTATTCGGCATTTTAAGCTCTCTATGACCCGGCCATCAGACTACAGGATCCCCGAGGGCAGGGACTGGCTTTTGTCTCTTTCTGCATCCTAGGGCTTAGCCCAGTGCCTGGCAGTTGCTGCTTAATAAATATTTACTGATTATTGACTGATTAGACCTATTCTAGAGTTCCCATTTTGTTACTTATTAATTAATCTTGCAAGTGCTCCACTAGTCTGGTCACACTGGCCTTTATGCTTTTTCTTACACATGATACTCTACATCAGGCCTGCACAACATACGGCCCACCAAAGGATTTCAGGCTGCCCGTGAAAAACGTGGAGAATATTAAAGAAAGTAAAGATGTAACGAGTCCTTTGTCTGTGCCCCACTTTGTCTGTCTTCCACTAGTCACCATTGTGCCCGCCATGTAACCTGGAGGATGGGTTGCCACTGCACACTCTGTCATGTGACCTTGTTATGGGAATCTGAAGATCTTCCCTGCCCCTAGGCCCTTTGCTTAAGTGGCTCTGAGAACCTTCCCCGATTTGAAAGTATACTCTGCCCCCAAATAGGCTGAATGTGGTCACATGGAGCTTGTGGCGGGAGGCTTGTTCTTCAGGAATGCCCATGCCTTATTACTTTGTGATTAGGCAGTGGGTCAAGAGGGGTGCGACATTCTCTGATCCAGGATAAGCTATATATACCCTGGGGTGAGTTTTTTGCTTTGGGGCTCACTTTGAGAAGAGTTGTGTGATTTGGCCAGATGAGACTCTAGGCAGCCGTTGAGCCCTCCGGCTTTGAAAAACCCAGATGTTGGTGCTTCCCTCTCTGGTAACTGAATAGGTATGGATGTGACGGTCGGATGGCTGGAAGCCCGTCTGCTGATCTGTTTCTTTGTCTGCTTGTAACTTCTGCTTGTATTCTCTGAAGTTCAGGGTGCTGACTTTTCCCCCTGAACTAGGTAAATGATATATGTTTGATTGATTAAAGTAAGACTGTTAACTCATTTTGAGTTGCTTTCCTTTAGAAA
>CM053589.1:9330282-9349309 GCA_028646515.1 Pseudochirops corinnae | reverse complement strand
CACTGTGTTTTTGGTTGCTTGTATCGGCGGTGAACGGGGACAAAGTGAGTGCAGCCACATATGCCAATGCAGCGGATGTGCAACAATTCGAGGGCTTCTTCCCCTCCCTCGCATTGGGGCACCATCCTCCAAGTTACTTGAATGGCTGGTGTTGTCTCCAACATCAGACCCTCAGTTCAGTACTTTTTTGTATGTGAGCAGTTGCTATGGAGATTTTTTGGCTCTAACACTAAAGTTTTGGGGGTGACTTTGTAAAATGGGTGATAAAAAGAAATGGAAGATCTAATTAGAACACAGAGTGTTTAATCCAGAGTGGACAAACAGACAATTGTTTATCTATATGACAGACAAAATACTGTGTCTTATTTGCTGAGAAGTAATAGTCATTCCAAAGGAATACAATCTTTGTTACCATTTCGAATCAAAACATCCAAACTTAAGCAAATTGTATAGCAACGAGAAACAAATTGAGGTGTCCAGATTGTTGAAAAATCTCACTGGGTTGCAACGGTTTTTCAAGAAAGTAAACTCAGAAAATGAGGCCACTATTAAGGTTAGTTTTTAGATTTCGAAAGAAACTACTGCTGCTGGGAAGTCTTTTAATTAAAGTGACTCCATAAAGAAGTGTTTGCCAATTATAGTTTCTGGATTATGTCTCAATAAAAAAAGTGTTTTTGAGAAATAGTCTAATCATTAATTATGCCTGTACTTGGAATGTGAGCCGCTAAAAACCTCTATGTGGCCCAAAGAAGCTCAGCCTATTTTCATTCTGGCCCCTGCCCTACTGCCACGTTGTACAGATCTGGTCTCTATTTCTGAACTGCCGGTCCTCTATGCTTTGGATTCTTTCTTTTTATCTTTGGAATTTATCTTTGGAATCCTTGGTTTCCTTCAAGATTCAGCTTAAATCTATCCTTCAGCATGAGAGCTTTATGGGTTCCCCTCAGCTGCTAATGCCTTCCTTTCTAACATAAGTATATACACACAAATACACATATATGAATACACACACATATTGCATTGTTGTACATATATTGCACACTGTACATGCTCTGTGTGTGTCAATGTTTGTGCGCGTCGTCTCCTCTGTTAGAATGTAAGCTCCCTGAAGGCAGACTGTCTGGCTTTGGTTCACAGCATCTAGAGCAGTACACGGCACATGGTGTAACAGGTATTTAGTAATGTTTGTTATCCACTGATTTCACCGCCCACAGCTGTTACTGTGTCACATGACCATATTTTGCAACAGCCCTCCCACTTGGACATTTGGTTTCTGATCTATTCTCTCTCCAATTTTTGTCCTCCACTTACTACCAAGATAATCTTCCCAAAGCACCAGCCTGACTATGCCACTTCCCTGTTCAAGAACCTTCAGAGATTCCCTATTTCTTCTAGCATAAAATAAAAACTTCACAGTTAGGAATTCAAAGTCCTTCAGAACCCAGTTTCAGTCTATTTTTCTTTTTTTTTAAAAAACAAATTTTTTTTTGCTTTTTGGAGGGGGGAAGGAAGGGCAGTTGGGGTTAAATGACTTGCCCAAGGTCACATAGCTAGTAAGTGTTAAGTGGCCGAGTCCGCATTTGAACTCAGGTCCTCCTGACTCCAGGGCTGGTGCTCTATTCACTGCGCCACCTAGCCGCTCCAATTCCCAGCTCTTTTCAAAGATGAAAATATGGCCTATTTTCTCCAGGATGTCTTTTTCTGTGCCACAGGTTTTTGGTGCTCTCCCACCTCAAATTGTTGTTATGTATGTACCCTCTAATGTTTACATGTTGTATCCCTTCCTTGTGGAGAGGAGTTTTTTTTTTTGTTCTGTCTTTATATTCCTAGTACCTAGCAAAGTGCACTGCATATGGTAATTGTATATAATTAATATTAATTGGACTGGATTGAAAATCAGAGATAACTGACAAATATAAAGCCATATGGGTAAGGAAGGTTACAGAGTCAAATAGAAGTGAATTTGTAACCACAGTCAGCAACTAAACATATAGCCCATGATACCAGAGTCTATTTCCAATTAGGTTTTTTTCCTGATAATAACACTCTGCATTTATGCAGTCACTTCCATTCAGGTGCTCTAAAATGATTTGCTGCCAAGCTTTATTTTTAAACTAATAAAAAATAGGCACAGAGACACAAAAGAAATTTGGCCAACATCACAAACTGAATGTCTAATGACAGAGAAAGGGCTTCAACTATTCTCATTCTCAAAACAGGGGGTTTCTGAACTAGACAGTCTTTAGGGCTCCTTCCAGTTCTGAAGCCTTTAATTTAGGTGCCTAAACTCATCAGGCAGGGAATTCAGTCTTCTTTAAGATCAAGGATCTTTTAAGTGTTGACAAAACTCGATGGCAAACTTCATGCAGTATTAAGCTTGGGGATGTATTCTTGCTTGAAATGGTTCTTAATCTTTCTATTTACATCACAGCTAGCTAAATGCTTGTTCCACTTTGATAGAATGCTGTGATAAAATATTACTGAGATCCACTCATACACAAACTAGCTGCGTGTGCCTACTGTCCCAGATACTCACACGTTGTCAGCAAAGAAGCAGTGGGCCATGTTCTGCACCGCTGCCATTTCATTCTTTTGCCACCTGGAACTTCCATTTAGCATGTGCTTCCGACCCAGGACAAGCACCTGGAGGTTCTGTTTTGTTATCTGAGAAACCACATCGAGAAGCTGAAAGGTACAAAGTCAACACAGAGAAATGTCATAGTGGAGAGCATTTCTTGTGAGCGATCTGTTCCCTGCAAAAGACATTCCCTCTAGCTTGGGGCATTCCTGCTGGCTGCCCCAAGACCTGGAATCCTCTCAGTCACCTCTGCCTCTTGTCTTTCTTCAAGTCTGAGAAAAAATTCCCCCTTGTCTAAGAAGCATTTCCTGATCCTCCCCTAGTGCGACTGCCTTCCCTCCAAGACTGTCCAGTTTGACCTGTTTAGATCCTGTCTGCATGTAGTTGTTTTCACGTTGTCCTTCCAGTTTGACCTGTTTAGATCCTGTCTGCACGTAGTTGTTTTCACGTTGTCCTTCCCATTGGGACATGAGCCGCTGGGGAGCAGAGACTGTTTTTTCATTTCTCTGAATCTTCAGTGCTCAGTACAATGTCTGGTATGGACCAAGTGCTTATTAAATACTTGTTGACTTAACTAGATATGCGCCTGAAGTTCAGGAAATGGGGGCCCCCCCACTGGATATGTATGTAGATTAGGGAGTTGTCTGCACAGAGGTGATTGATAGTTAAACCAATGGGAACAGATGAAATTATCAAGAGAAAGAATATAGAGGAAGAAGAGAAAAGAGACGGAATCTAGCAGAACATTCACAGTTAGGGGTATTATATGGATGAAGAGAAAGCACAACAGACTGAGGAACAGGTAAATGGGTAGAAGAGAACAGGAGAGAAAAAGCCATGGACAGTTCCAAAGAAATCATGATGAAAATGCTATCCACCTCCAAAGAACTGATGGACTTCAAAGGGTGCTTTTTCACTTTTCTTTTCGTCACTTTCTGGAGTGTGTGTGTGTCTGTTTTACTTTACAGCATAATTAATATGGAAATATGTTCTGTATGACTGCATATGTATAACCTATATAAAACTGCTTACTGTCTCAGGGGAGGGAAGGAAGGAGAGAATTTGGAATTCAAAATTTTAAAAAGGGAATGTTAAAAAATTTTTATACGTGCAATTTGGCAAAAAAAATATTATTTTTAAAAAGATATGTCAACAGAAGACTATATCCAGAAGGAGAGGGTGGTCACCAGAGTCAAAAGCAGAAAACCGGTGAAAAGGATTAGGACTGAGAAAAGTTCATGAGATTTTGCAAATAAGAGATCACTGGTAAATCTGAAGACAGCAATTTCTGCTGAGAGATGAGGTCAGAAGGCAGAATACAAAGAAATGAGGAATGAATGAAAGGAGAGGAAGTCTGGAAGTTTGGCTGAGACAGGGAGGAGAAATAAGGACAACGGCTAGAGGGTTTGACAGAGTCTAGAAGAACTGAAGAGTCTTGGGCATGTTTGAAGGCAGCAGGGAAGGAGTCAGCAGATGAAAGAGGGAATGAGAAGGAGGGAAGGAGGGAGAGAAAGGGAGGGAGAGAGAGAGAGAGAGAGAGAGAAGGGGGAAGGAAGATTATGCATACAATCGGGCACGGGAATGAGATGTGTTCAGGGAAAGGGGAAGGGATACCTCTTTTTCAGATGTTAAAGGAAAGGAGGAGGGAGAAGGATATATCATGAAGAGGTTTTAAGATGAAGAGAAAAAGAGACAGTTAATGCTGTATGGTCACAATGTTCTCAGTAAAGCACACAGCAAGACTCTCAGCTGAGGGTCAGGAGGGAAGGAGTAGCAGAATGCTTGAAGAAGAGAAAGTCTGTAATAGTTGTTCCGAGCAGTGACATAAGGAGGTATTTAGGGAGGAATAAAAGACTAACTTGCAGCAGCTGGGGCCCATCAGCAGGGCTATGTTAATGACTCCAGTTTCATTCTGCAGGTAAGCAGCAGCAGAGAAGGCTCATCTTGGCAAGAGAAGAGCCCTGGGGAGGGTGGCGGTGGTGGGGCAAGAGAATCAAGAACAGAGGTCACTGTAGACTGAAAGAGCTAACTGTGAGGCCGAAGCTGGAAGGTGAAAGGAACAAGTGTTCAGGCACTGTGCAAAGTGCTTCACAAATGTCACCTCATTTAACCCTCACAAAAACCCTGAAAACAGGTAAGATTACTAACCTGGAGAAAGAGGAAAGTGGAATTAGAGCAGGGGCAGAGCTGGAGAAAGTACTGAGGGGCTGAGGGGAAGTCTGGCTGAGGAACAGCTGGGATGCAAAGACAGGCCTCACCCTCAAGGAACTCACATTCTGCTGGGGGATGATAATACACAAAAGGAGGCTAAAAAGCACAGAAGCATTAGTACCTCTGACTAAAAGAATAAAGGGAAATTAAGTGTCTATTTAATTTTCAATGAACACCTTTGGTATCTAACTCTCTACCAATCCCCACACAGAAGGCAGCAAGGCAGTTTAGAGGAATTAATCAGGAGCAGTGAGGGAGAGACAAAAGGCAGCTTATGCAAGTCAACTCCAATGACACCTCAGTTACCAACTGGAAGGACCGTGGGCAGAGGAGCTCTGCACAACTGTCCCCCAGCACCAGCAGCTCCGCTTCCAGCCACGACCCTAAAGACAACATCCAGGGAATTTCACCCTTGGAGAGAGCTGACTTGGCAACTGCTTCTCCTGATGCTGCAGTCACAGTCACTGAAGATCTGAAAAAAGAAATCCTCTCCATCGTAGTACCTGACATAGTCAGAGTCCAGCATCAGAAATGAGTGTGATTTTATGATGGGAAACATTAATTATCACCTGCTTTTACCACAATGCCACTCCATTTGATCTGTAGCTAAAATCTTCTATTTGTGTTGCTTCCTCCATGAAAACGTGAGCTCCTTGGAAAGCAGGTACAATCTTGCTTTTCTATTTATATTCCTACCACTTAGCACAATACTTTGTATGAAGTAAGTGCGTAACAAAGGCCTTTTCATTCATTCACTCATTCCTTCATCCATGAATTGTGCTGGCTCATAATTCTCACAAGATTCCCTGAAAGCCAACAGCATAGAGAAACAAAAGAACTGAGGTATGTCTTTTTTTTCTTTTTTTGAGAGGGGGGAGGGCAAGGCAATTGGAGTTAAGTGACTTGCCCACCGTCACAGAGCTATTAAGTGTGAGGCCACATTTGAACTCAGTCCTCCAGACTCCACGGCAACCACTGCTCTATTCACTGTCCCCCAAACTAAGCTATAACTTGACCAAAACCCCAAAATGTGCCTACGGGGAATTCTGGCCATGAATTCAGGACACTCAGATCCTAATTCCCAATTCCATTACATGCATGATGGGAAAAATCAATAAATACTTATGCCCAGCCCCTATAACTCCTGAACTCCTGAAAAGAATACTGTATACCTTGAATAAGCTGTTTGTTCACTGTAACACAGAGAAACATTTTCTTTTCATGGAAGTGATCAGGTACAGGCCCTCTCCAATTCTCCTAGAACTTTCCCACATGGCAAAGTATCTATCATTGCCTGAGGCACCTACCCATCCCAGTAATCCCCACAACAGGTCTTTCATCATGGTTTTATCACTAATCTCCCAATCCACATTTACCTCTTTCCCACCTTGGAGCCCTGGGCTACATGGTCCAGGTCCCAGCCCATCATGGGCCATTCTCGGTTAACTTCCAATCACCCTAGGCTACTTGGGTACTCCTAGATCCTTCCCACTGTCTTTAGGTATATAAGATCCATCTTGCCTCCATTAAGGCACTCATACTCCTCAACAGTCTGGCCAGTATGGTAGATTTTTAGAATCAGGCCCATCCACTCAGTGTTCCAATAAACCTTGTCTTTCACTGAAAGAAGGCTTGGGTTGAATTCATTTGGGCAGGACCTGTTTGTTGCTATTTCCAGTCCCAGTATCCCTAAACCTCAACAGGAGCAGTTTTGGAAATCCTGGGAGAGAAACACTTATAAAATTAAATTACAGAATACAATATAAAAGTACTTCTACAGACATAAAATTACAGAATACAATATAAAAGTACTTCTACAGACATAAAATTAAAAAAAATTTCACTCACAGTTTGAGATTCACGAATTCTAGGAAACATCTTGGTAACATTGAGCGCATCAATCACAATGTCAAAAGGGGGGCAACTTTTAATAAAGGTTTCAAACCTGTTAATTTCCTAAAAATGAAAGAGAAATAGTTATTGTATTAAAAAGAACTTAGCTGAATTCTTATTAAAAACAGCATACGATTTATGATTTTTGTGGTTGACTAAAATTTCTCACAGAACATACAACATATGTATGTATATGTACACCCATGCCCACACCTCCTCTCAGGAGGCTAAAAGAACACCAGGGCTGCACTGAGAGGTGAAGTAAGCCTTCCTCCCCTGGACTGCCAAGCTAACGCACCAGATGAGACATATCTGTCAGACTCAACAAGTCTATGCTGTCCTCCAGTGACACTTAACTCCTGGGCGTTCACAGGTGCCACCAAATCTGGATACCAACACTCTATTAAATAATTCTGAATATTCACTGAGGACAATACTTGACTCCTTGCAGAAATCTGTTTACTAATTTGATGTATTCACTAGTCTTCTGCATTAGATCAACTTGAAAATGTTCAGAAATAAGGACATTATCTGATATGAATGGAGAAGTATTTTGTACAAAACCATAGTACCAAAAAACACAAGTTAAAACTGAGAGATTATAGGGCTGCTTTTCCATTCAAAGCTGGAGCACTCCCACAGAAAGCCACAGCAAAAATATTTTCAAAGTTTTTGAGTTCTGACAAAGAACAATGTCTTATAACCCAATGTTGCCCATAGCAGGCAAAACAATATTCCTAATGTGCAAGTCTAACCTTGTTATACCCTTGATTCTCCAAACTCTAGAATAGGGGTGGAGAACCTGCAGCCTCAAGGCCACATGGGGCCCTCTAGGTCCTCAAGTATGGCCCTCATGTAACAATCCCCGTAATAAAAGGATTTGTTCTGTAAAACTTGGACTCAGTCAGAAGACCACACCCAAGGATCTGGAAGGCCACACGTGGTCTCAGGGCTGAAGGTTCCCTGCCCCTGCTCTAGAAGATCTCTTAATACCTCTAGGATTGAATGCACAGCTTCCTCTGTTTGGCATTTAAAGTCCTTTACAATCTGATTCTATCTTTTCTCTGCCTATTTACTAGTCCTCTTCATACTCTCCTGGTACTGGCAGCATGGTCTTGTTATTCTTTATCTTGTTAGTACTTTATCACACCATTCTTTAAATATATGACAGAATTGGATGTAAATCCTTTGGATCCTGGGTTTCTGCCTTTGCAAACTCGTTCATGGTGTGTTCGATTTATTTTTCTGAAAATGGGTTCTTGTAGATCCCATATTTCTTATACTATCATCTAGGCATTTTGTATTTTTTATAAATATTAATCCATTGAAACTGTCAGTTTTATTGGCATAGAATTAGGTAAAATTGTTTCTGATAATTTCCTAATTGTTTGTGAATCTACCTACCCTTTTCATTTTAATGGGCAATTCCAATTTCTTTTTTTCTTTTGTATTTTATTTAAAAGAAAAAAACAACAAGCCAGCGCCTATTCATACTTATTAACACAATGGACTTTTTTTGCTTTAAATTTTGTTAACTTCCTCTTTGCTTTTCTGGATTTCTGTTTTGATGTTTAATAGGGTTCCTAATGTTTATTGGTTTTCTTAGCTTTTGTTTTTGTGGTTCTATGCCCAATTCATTGATCTGCATTCTCTCTTTTATGGATGAATATTTAGAGATATACAAATTTTCTTAAGGACTGCTATAGCTACATTGTCTTACTGTTGCTATTATCTTTAAAGAACTTATCAATTATTTCTCTAATGTGTCCTTTTCCCCTTTTCCATTCTTTAGGATTATGTTATTTGGCCTCCAAATAATTTTCTGTAGTTTCTTCAGTAGCCCTTTATTGAATATAATTTTTATTATACTGAGGTTTCTAGATGTTTGGTGCTACTGCTTTTTAGAACATGAGGACTTTATGCTTTAGGAAGTCGCCAATTTTTGTAAACGTGCCTTGCACAACTGAGCAAGATGCATTTTCCTTTCTAATCCTATACAACAATCACCAGACATCTATATAGCTAAGCTGAGGTCTAGGGTTCTTGGGAACCCCAAAAATGCAAGGGCAAAGGGTGCAGGTTTTTCCTCAAAACAATTCAGCCACTCAAGCCTTCTTTCAGTCCAAGTAATTTATTAAAATACTGGTTGTGGGTGGGTGAGATTCCTAGTGAGTCTATGCTACTTGTGACACCAATAAAGCAGGTCAGATTTTAAGAATCTGAGCAATTTAATGGGGGTAAAGATTGATATTTTATAAGAAAGACTGGGAAGATCTAGACAGGATAAAGGAGTGGCAAGTAGCCTGGGGTGGGGACAGTGGAAGGAGTTAAGTGGTAAGAGAGCCCCAGCAGAAGGGCAGTTAAAAGGACTATTGACTGGGATGGGTCAGGTGCCTCAGACAAATGCCAGAGATCTGGGTTCAGGTCCCAAAGACCTGGTCCTCCCCTTTTAGAGGTTAATCATAAGTGCTCCATCATCTACATTTTCTAAAATTCTATTCGGGTCCCTAACTTCTATCTAGTTTATTTTTTGGTTACATTTAATCAGATCTAAAAGGTACATGGTAGTGTTCCACTATTCCAGCTTACTATTTCTCCCTGGAATTCACTTTTTCCCCTTAAATTATTTAGCCATTTGGTGCATATACGCTTAGTACTGACATCATTCAACATCTATTGTACCTTTTAGCAAGACATAGTTTTCTCATCGATCTTTTATTTAAATCTATTTTTGCTCTTCCCTTGACTAAGATTACTACCCTTGCTTTTTTAAAGTCAGCTAAAGTATAACCCTATAAACTATAAAAGATTTTGCTCTAGTTTCTTATTTTAATCCTCCGAATCTGTTTCAAGTGTTTTTTTGTTTTGTTTTTGGTAAACAAAATATTGTCGAATTCTATTTTTCAATCCATTGATATTTTCTTCTGTTTTACGGATGAGTTTATTCCATTGACATTCATAGTAATTACAGTTAACTGTGTGTTTCTCTCCAGTCTTTTTCTTCTACATTTTTCCTTTTATTTGTTCCCATCCCCTTGATGAGGTGCAGGCTCTAGAGGGGAACCCCCTTGAACTCTGATTGAATCTTCCCATTTGATTTACAAGCCTTTCATTGTGGCTAGGCCCAGACCTCTATTACTAGCCTAGCCCTCCATCTACTTCCCACCCTTGAGCCTATCAAAATATCAATCCACCCTAGAACTGGCCTAGCCCACCACTGTCTGTCAGTTCCAGGTATCCTCCAGTAACTTCCCACCCTAAATCACTCACTGACCTCATTGACTCCTCCTGAAGACCCTTCCCAAACTCCTCCTCCAGACCACCCCTAGAGTCCTCCCACAACCTTTCTGTATATAAGACACATCTTGCCTCCATGTGGTGTGAGATTGCCATAGAATGACCTAGCACAGACTTGCTCTGGCCTGCTTGTCCAACGCACACATTGTGTGACTTGTCCAAGTCCCAGATACTGAGGCTCCTTAAGAGTCTACTCAATATGGCAAACTTTTAATAAACTTTACTTTTCTTTGGCTGAGAGAAGACTTGAGTCAAATTCATTCGGCAGGACCCGGGTGTGTTGGTATTTTGGGGTCTTGAGCAGCCCCTAACCCTAACCACATCATTTTTATGGTTCACCCTCTTTATAGACAAAAGTGTGCTTAGCACCAACGTTCTAGGTTTGGTAGAGTCTGTTTTCCTCCCTTGACCCTCTTCTCTATCCTTCATCCTACATCCAATAACAGATTCTTATCCTTTCTTTCGTTTCTTTTAAACCCTTCAATGAGATCCACTATCCATAGCTGGAGTCTGTTTCGCTTAGGATTAATCTCTCCCGCAATCTACTCTCCTTCACATTTCCCCCCTCTCCCTATTCTTGTTTCCCCATAGAATGAAATACATTTCTTTAAAGGCCTCTCTGTGTCTGTGTATTCTTCCCGTCTTTGACCAGTTGAGGGGAGGGAGGTTCAGCTGTTACCCAGCGCTCCGATCCCTTCCATTGTACAGTCTTCTACTTGCACACAATAATTTTGTGCTGTAATTTCCTCCTTCCCCTTTCCCCCTCATACTGTTTTCCTTTCCATTCTCCTTTTAAGATCACCAAAACACAAAATCATTCCCAGGCCCTCATTACAGTACTTACAGGACCCTTCATGGTACCAGAGTTCTGAGGGGACGTACGTACCATCTCCCCTATTAGAATGTAAACAGTTTGTTCTTGTTTAGTCCCTTATGACTGCTCTTATGTTTACCTTTTAATGCTTCTCTGGACTCCTGGATTTGTATTTCATAGCTTTTTACTCAGTCCTAGTCTTCATCAGGAATGCTTGGAAGTTCCCTATTTTATGAAAGGTCCTGCCCCCACGCCCCAACCCCCAACCCCTGGCATGGTAGACTTATTACTTAGTTTTTCTGGGTGAGTTTTTCTTGGCTATAAGACTTGTTTTGCTGCCTTTTGCAATATTGTGTTCTAACTCTTTACTCCTAATTCTTATGCAATCCTAACTGTGGCTCCTTGGTACTTGAATTCTTTCTGATGGATGCTTACCGTATTTAGAATTTGATTTTGGGAATTATTTTTCTGAGAATTTTCATGTTTCTTTGAAGAGGTGACTAATGGATTCTTTTAATTTTTATTTTGCTCTTTGGTTCTAAGAGATTCATGCAGTTTTCTTTTATGATTTACTGAAATGAGATATCTAGGCTCTTTTCCTGTTAATGGCTTCAGGTAGCCCAATGAATCTTGGCCCAGGCTCTGGGCCCTTTGACTGGGAATGTCTGGGCTAACCTCGTGTCCTGCTGGGTTCTTCTGATACTTTCTTGGGAGTATTGAGTATTGTATTGTTCTAAAGTCTCAGAGACAGCTCAGGATCTGTAATCTTTTAGTGTCTTTGTAAATTTCTGAACTGGGTTTTGGATTCTGAGCAGGACCTCAGTGGTCTTACTGGTGTTTGGAGTTCCAGGAGACTCCTACCGGACTTAGCCCCTGTTAGGCAGCCAAAAAGCTATAAAGTTTCAGAGGATGGAACTGCAGGCTCCTTTTTACATCACCCCAACCAAACTGACTCATTGCCACACAAATGATACTGCTCCTCTGGTCCCCTGATCCCCTGCGACTGAAAAGTGTTCCTTTAGTTCTCTGAACTATGACCCACAAGTGGGTATAGGCAATATAGCTGCCAAACAACACCCAGTCCTGTGTTCAATACTAGCACGTTGCTAGCTAAATCTCCTTCTGGTTGGCTGCCAGATCCTCTTAACCATCTCTGGCTTGTTACTAAAGTTGTTTGGAGGGGAATGCTGAGAGTCTGGAGGAGGGCTTCTTGTACTCCACCACCTTATCTCTGACCCCAGAAATCCCAGGCTCCTTTTTACTATTGATATCCATACTAGAGTCAGACTGGGCTGGGGCATTGTAGCTATAAGGCTGCTGCTCGCTTCTGAACCTGCTCCTTAATTGTTATAAAACCTATGGTCCTTGACTGTTTCTCACCCTGAAGTGCTATCTTTGGACACAGTTTCCCTTCTCAATTCATCTTAAGACGTGCAATTCAGAACTAAAGAGTGAGCAGCAGCTGCCAGCCGGCACCTATTTATTCAGTGGGCACAATGTTGTGCCCTTTTGTGTGGGTCATCGTGTGGTTCTCTTTTTGTCCTAGTACTCAGCCTTGGAGTCTTTCAGGCACTCTGCTGGAATGTATTTCAATAATCTAATCCAGTAAACATTCATTAAGCAACTATCATGTGTCAGGCATTGCGCTAAGTGCAGAGAGGCAGGAAAACAGAGGGGGTAGGGGATGGGGACTGGATGCAGGGGATGCTTGGCATGGAGATATCTTGTTCCTAGGAGATGAAACAATGCAAAACAGCAGATGCAAAATAGTTAATATAATCTAAATCAATAAACATTTATTAAGTGCCTCCTATATGCCTGGCATTGTGCTAAGCATTAGGGATACAAAAAGTGGCAAAAGACAGTCCCTGTCTTCAAGGGGCTTATAATCTAATGGGGAGACAACACACAAAGAAATGTACACAAACCAAGCTATATACAGGATAAATAGAAATCACTGACAGAGGGAAGGCACTAGAATTAAGAGGGGCTGGGAAAGGCTTCTCATAGGAGGGGAGATTTTAGTTATTAAGCTGTGATTCCAAAATGAAAGATAAGCAGCTCCAAGATGCAAATCTGTCTGACTTTTTGAATGCCTAGGGGTAATATATAGAATCCTTCCTAAACCCCAGGAGACAACTATCAACACTGAAAATTAAGCTTAAAAAAGGGCTTTTTTTGAAAATTAAAATTAAACACACAGGGAAGGTACCCAGTAGACACTGAATTAAAATCTGTTCCTTTTCTGTTCTAAAAAAGATTTATTACACTAAAAAGAAACTATACTTTTAAAATGATTCAACTTCTCATTATTAGATTATTTTTTGGGTTGGCATACGGACTCTATCATTAGGAAATGATTTGTTTAAAAATCACTATTAGAAATGTATAAGCTGGAGAGATGGAGTCAAGACAGCAGAGCAAAAGCAGGAACTCACTTGAGTTCTCCCAAATTTTGCTCAAAACAGCTTTAAAATAATGCCTCAAACTGAATTCTGGAGTGGCAGAACCAACAAAAGGTATGAGCAAAACAAATCTAGACCAGGACAACTCAGGCCAGTAGGAAAGGTCTGTTTCAGGGGACTGAACTCTGTGCAGATCACAAAGCACAGGCCCTGCCAGGGTGCCAGCATCAGGCCATGGAGGTAGTTAATTGGCAACAGCAGCAACTTCAGAAGCTCTCAAACCACAGATGGAAAAGGGGTCAGACAACAGGCTAGAAGATTACAGGGGACCCTTTGCTGGCACTGGGTCCAAGCCTCTGCTGCACTGCCCACATGTAGTTCCAGGTTATAATCCCAGAACTAAAAGGAGTGTTAGCTTTCTAGTGTTTGTGACTGTAGGGTTGCAGGGCCCTGGTCATAGTTCCAGGGAAGAGAAGAGTGCTTATAGTTGTTCACAAATCAGCATACAGGCCAGGAGAGCAATGGTCACACCTTTCACACATTATACCACCTTGGAAGAACTGACAATCTATAGACTTCAGAGTTATCTCTGAAAACAGCAACAAGACCTAAATAGGACATCACCCCCTCCATCCTAGGAACAGAACTCAATTTTAACATGAAGTTAGAAGTCAAGAAATAGCCTGGAATAATGCGCCAACAACTAACCGTGGAAAGTTACTATGGTGACAGGGATAATCAAAACAGAAACTCAGAAGACAAAGAAGTCAAAACAACTACATGCAAGGCTCCAAAGAAAAACATGAACTGGTCATAGACTCCATAAAGAATTTCTGGAAAAATCTCAAAAAGGGGTTTTAAAAAATCAAGAGAGGTAGAGAAAGAAATTGGGAAAAGAAATTAGAGTGATGCAAGAAAATTATGAAAAGAGTCAACAATGTGATAAAGAAGACACATACACACACACACACACACACACACATACACACACACACACACACAAAATACTGTAGAAAATACTTTAAAAAACAGAATTGGCCAAATGCTAGAAGGGACAAAAATCCAAAGACGAGAAAAATTTTAAAAAGCAGAAAAATGCATGAATAAAAAAAAGGTACCAAAATCCACTGAAGAAAAGAACTTAAAAAGGAGAATTGGTGAAATGGAAAAATCTAAAAAGCTCAATGAAGAAAACAGTTCCTTAAAAATTAGAAGAGGGCAAGTGAAAACTAATGACTTAAAGAGACATCAAGAAAATGAATGGGAACAGAAAGTAATATACCTTTTTCTCAGTGGTACATAGCACCTACATAAAAATAAACCAAATATTAGGGCATAAAAATCTTACAAACAAATGAAGAAAAGCAGAAATATTAAATGTATCCTTTTTTAGACCATAAGGAAGTAAAAATTATATTCCAAAAAGGGCCATGGAAACATAAAAGACAGATGAATAAAACTGAAAGAAAACCATTAAACCAATAATTAAACTGGGAAACATAAAGGACAGATGAATAAAATTGAAAGAAAACCATTAAACCAATAATTAAACTGGGAGCCAGTTTTATTAAAAATTAAACCATTATTTATTTGATAAAAAAAGGAGGAAAACAAAATCACTAGTACCAAAAATGAAATGGTTGAATTTGCCACCAATGAAGAGGGAATTAAAGTAATTATTAGGAGCTGTTTTGTCCAATTATATGCCAATAAATCTGACAATTTAAGTGAAATGTATAAATATTTACAAAAATATAAACTGACCAGATTAACAGAAGATACTAGAATACTTAAATAACTCTATCTTAGAAAGAGAAACTGAACAAGCCATAAAAAAACTCCCCAAGAAAAAATGCCCAGGACAAGATAGATTTGGAAGTGAATTCTACCAAATATTTAAACAATTCTAATATTATATAAACTATTTGGAAAAACAGGCAAAAGAGTCCTATTCTTATCAAATTCCTTTTATGACACAAATATGGTGCTGATACCTACATCAGGAAGAGTCAAAACAGAAAACTACAGACCAATTTCCCTAATGAATATTGATACAAAAATTTTAAATAAAATATTGGCAAGGAGATTAAAACACCATTTCATAAAGATCGTATGCTATGATTAGGTGGGATATCAGGAATGCAGGTCTGGTTTAGTATTAAGAAAACTATTAGCATAATTGACCATATCAATGACCATACCAAACCAACAAAAACCATGTGATTCTCTGAATGAATGCAGAAAAGCTTTTGAGGAAATATACCACTGACTCATATTAAAAACACTGGAAAGCACAGGAATAAATGAAACTTTCCTTAAAACGATAAATATCTGCAAACCATCAGCAAACATTATCTTTAATGGCAATAAGATAGAAGTCTTCCCAATAAGATCAGAGAGATTGCAGGAGACTTAATAGCTATAACAAAAAGAGAGGAAAAAGCAGTTGAAGGAATTAGAAGAGACAAGGGAGAAACTAAACTATCACTCTTTGCAAAAGACAGGATGGCATCTTTAGAGAATCAACCAAAATACTAGTTGAAATAACTAACAACTTTAGCAAAATTACAGGATATAAAATAAACCCACATAAATCTTCAGCATTCCTACATATTACCAACAACGTATAGCAGCAAGAGACAGAAAGAGAAATTCCATTTAAAATAACTGCAGACAATATAAAACACTAGGGAGTCTACCTGCCAAGACAAACAAAGGAATTGTATGAACACAATTACAAAGTGTTTTTCACACAAATAAAGATCTCAACAAATGGAAAAATATTAATTGCTTATTGGCAGGCTGTGCCAGTAAAATAAAAATGACAATTCTACCTAAATTAATTTATTTATTCAGTGCCTACAGCAATCAAACTACCAAAATTTATTTTAGAGAGCTAAAAAAATCATAACAAAATTCATCTGAAAGAACAAATGATCAAGAATATCAAGGAAATCAATAAAAAATGTGAAGGAAGGTAGTCTAGAGGCACCAGATCTCAAATGTATTACAACGTGGTAATCATTAAAACAATCTGCTACTGGCTAAACCATAAAATGGTGGATCGGTGGAAGAGATTATGTACACAATACATAATAATAAATGACCATAGTAATACAGTGCTTGCTAAACCCAAAGACTCAGCTTTTGGGACATGAACTCACAATTTGACAAAAATTGTTGGAAAGCATGTGGAAAAACTGGGACACTAATGCACTGTTAGAGTTGTGAACTGGTCAAACCATTCTAGAGAACATTTGGAATTATGCCCAAAGTACTACAAAACTCTGCATACCTAGTAATACTACTACTACGTCTGTAGCCTAAAGAGATTTTTAAAAAAGGAGAAGGATTTATGTGTACAAAAATATTTATAGCAGCTCTTTTTGTGGCAAAGAATTGGAAAGCGAGGGAATGTGAATGAACTGGGGAATGGCTTAATAAGTTGTGGTATATGATTGCAATGTAATTCTATTACGCTATAAGGCAGGATGGTTTCAGAAGAACATGGAAAGACTTATATGAACTAAGGGAAAGTGAAGTAAGCAAAACCAAGAGAACATTACAAACAGTAACAGCAATACTGTACGATGATAAGTTGTGAATGACTTAGCTATTTTTAGCAATATGATGATCCAAGACGATGCTGAAGGGCATATGATGAAAAAGGACATATCCACCTCCAGAGAAAGAACTGATGGATTCTGAATATAGATCAGAACATGCTTTTTTAAAACTTCATTTTCATTGTTTTTTTCCTTTGTGTTTTGCAACATGGCTAATATAGGAATATGTCTTATATAATTGCACATATATAATCTATATTCCTCCTGGTGGCTCCTGGTGGAGGAAGAATCGTGGAGACTGAAGCTGGCTGAGAGAGAGAGAGAGTTTCTCTCCCAGCATCTGGAAGCTGAGAACTGAGTTGGAGTTTTCTTGAAACCAGAATCTGCCTGGAAGGCAGCCTGGAAGGCTGAGAAGGCTGCCTGGAAGGCCTCCTGGAAGACTGAGATTCCTTCTGGGTCTTAGGGCCAGCTGAACTGCTGCAGGTCTGAAGAAGCATGACCAGGATAAGCCTTTGCTGGTTTGTGTCTTGGTGGATCCTTGAATTCCTGGCAACAGAAGTGGTGAAAGATATGCTAGACCCTGTGAACTTCAGTGTGTACCAGGGACTGCCTGGAGGACTGGACAAGGACCTGGGAGCTGATGCCCCTGAATCCAGGTGACTGTTTGGTGGATTCTGGTAGGAGCTGGGACCACGGAAGGGGATCCAGGGAATCAGAGAGACCACCCCGAGTCAAGATGAAGAAAAGGCCTCTCCTTGGATACGGAACAAGTTTACTAGACATCAAGGGGTGGAGGGTTTGTGTGGTTTTCTAATGATTGTATTAAGTGACTGATTAAGTTAATGTATGATTGCCCCATGAGTAGAAGATTGATTATTGTATTGTGAATTGATTGAACGACTGATTGAGTATTGATTACTGTATTGTGAATTGATTGAGTGATTAAGTAAGGAGGGTTTCTCCCTTAAGGAAACCAGATGATTATTCTTTTGTTCTTTGTTCTATATTGTGGCCACTCTAGTGAAAACCTTGTGGCCATTCTAATGTTAAGCTGTTGTGAACACTATATTGTGATTTTCTGTGATAAGATGTAATGCTGTGCATTATGGTCAGATTTGCTGGGTAGGTGATTCTTGATTTTAATCCTAGCTCCTTTAACCCCTGGAATGTCATATTCCAAGCCCTTTAATCCCTTAGTGCAGAAGCTGCTAGGTCTTGTGTTATCCTGACTATGTTTCCACAATACTCAAATTCTTTCTTCCTGACTGCTTGCAGTATTTTCTCCTTGATCTGGGAACTCTGGAATTTGGCTATACTATTCCTAGGTTTCCTTTAGGAATCTCTTTCATGAGGTGATCAGTAAATTCATTCAATTTCTACTTTACCCTCTGGTTCTAGAATATCAGGGCAGTTTTCCTTGATCATTTCTTGAAAAATGATGTCTAGGCTCTTTTTTTGACTGTGACTTTCAGGCAGTCCAATAATTTTTAAATTATCTCTCCTGTATCTATTTTCCAGGTCAGTGGTTTGATGAGATATTTCACATAGTCTTCTACTTTTTAAATCTTTGGATCTGTTTTATAATATCTTGGTTTCTCATAACGTCATTGGCTTCCATTTGCTCCAATCTAATTTTGAAGGAATTATTTTCTTCAGTGTGTTTTTGAAGTTCCTTTTCCATCTGGCCATTTTTGCTTTTTAAGGGACTCTTTCATTAGTTTTTTGGACCTCTTTTGCCATTTGAGTTAGTCTATTTTTTAAGGTGTTATTTTCTTCAGTATTTTTCTGAGTCTCCTTTAGCAGGCTGTTGACTCATTTTTCATGATTTTCTCGTATCATTTTCATTTTTCTTCCCAATTTTTCCTCTACTTCTCTTACTCTATTTTCTTTTTTTTTTTGAATGATTTATTTACTTTTAGTTTACAAGATTCAGTTCAGTTCCACAATCACTTGAGTTTCAGATTTTCTCTCCTCCCTTCCCACCCCCCCCCCATGGTGGCATGCAATCATGTATAGGATCTGCAAATACTTTCACTTTGTACAATAGTTTGGTTATATAAAAGGGTTGTAACCAATGAGTGGATCACTGGGGAAAAAAAGCAAAACAAGACATGAAAGAGAACGATAGTGTGTTTTGCTTCAGTCTCCATTTAAACTATAGTCTTTCTATATCTTTCTCTGAGTTTAGATTTCTCCTTCCATCCTGAGGCTTGTAGAGTTGTCTTTTAGCTGTGCGTTGTTGAGGATAGTCTAGTTTATCAAG
>CM053589.1:9256397-9320211 GCA_028646515.1 Pseudochirops corinnae | reverse complement strand
TGGGACTCAGTCTTCTGGTATTTAAATGAATGCACTATCTATATTTCTTATGTAGAGAGCCTGTTCCATTTTGTGATTAATAACTATATCAGCATATTTATAGTTACTGTAGGCATTGTGAATACTGCATTGCTGATACATATGAAAAGCACTGCTATAAATATTTTTGTATATATGGGTCCTTTCCTTTTTCTGTCTTTGATCACTTTGCAGGCTAAAATCTGAATAGTGATATTTTGGGGGCAATGGTTTAATTATTTTGAGGGTATTGTTGCAAATTAAGTTTTCAAGAATGACTGGGACAATTTAAGAGATCCATCAAAAGTTTATCAGGGTTTCCTGACTTCCCACATCCCTCCAAAAATTGTCATTAAAAAAAAAATCTTAAAAAAAAAAATCTTGGCTAATCTGACAGGCTTGAATTCTATTACTTTGCACTTCTCTTTATTAGTGATTTGGAGCATTCTGAAAATATGCTTATTGATAATTTGGGTTTCTTCCCTTGAAATTTCCTGTTCATATCCTTTGACTCTTAATTAGGGAATGGCTCTTATTCTTATAAATCTGAATTAATTCCTTATGTATCTTGGATAAAAGACCTTCATCAGCGAAACTTATTGCAAAGATTATTTTCCCCCCAGAAAATATTTCAATTCTACTTTGACCTTCATTGATTTTGTTGGGTCATATACTTCTAAATTTTAAGTAATCAAAATTGCCCATTTTGTTTTCTATGATATTCTTCATCCCTTATCTGGGCAAGAATCCTTCCTTATTTATAACTGTGAAACGTATTTCCTTCTTGCTCTTCTGATTTATTTATGGTAGGACCTTTTATATTTAAGACATATCAAATTGGAATTTATTGGGATATATGGCATGATTTATTTATCTAAACCTAATCACTGCCAGTCTGCTTTCCAAATAGTTTTTTAATTGAACTTCTGACTTTAGTAGTTACAGTTTTTGGGTTTCATACTCTAGGAGGGTAACAAATTTAAAACTGGAAGGAACATTAGAGGCTATCAAGTCCAGCCCCTGCACTTAACAAATGAGGAAACTGAGGCACAGCAAAGTTAAATGAGGTGCCCAGGATCATACAGCTGAGTGCTGAGGGCAGAATGTGAATTTAGGGCTTCCTGACTCCAAGCTGAGCGTCCTATCTCAAACATTACACTTTCCTTTCCTTCTGTATTGTGTATCAAATCTGCTCCGCTGAACTTTAAAAAAGAAAACAAAAAACTAATGTCAAATAGCCATAATTATGGCTCTGTAGTATAGTTTACAATCTGGTACTGCTGATACTTTCCTTCCTATTTTTTCCCTTGGACTCTTATTATTTTATCGCTTCAAATGAATTTGATTATTTTCCTACTTCTACTACTTTGGTAGTTTGACTGGCATGGGACGAATTGGATTAACTTAGGTAGTACAGTTCTTTTTATTAAATTGGTAATGGCCTAGTCATGAACAATTAGTATTATGTCTGTCTCTGTATTTCTGTACAGTGTTTCATAGTTAAAAAGAAGTAATTCCTGTGTGTGCTTTAGAAAGCAGACTTACAAATATATTATATTTTGTATAGGTATTTTGACTGAAAGTTCTCTCTTTATGCAATTTTATAATTTATATGGGCCTATTTTATATCCTGCTACTTCAGTAGTCATATTTTTAGCTTAACTTTTGGGTTCTCAAGATAGACTGTCATATGACCTGCAAAAATATTTTTGTTTTCTCTTTGACTATGCTTATTCCTTTAATTCCTTTTTCTTGCTGTATTACTATAGTTAACATTTCTAGCACTATATCAAATAATAGTGGTGAGGACACCTTTGCTTTACCTTAATCCTATTGGAAAGATTTCTACACTTCATTGTTATATAAATTATAGCCTTTGGTTTTAAATAAATATTCTTAAGCATATTAAGAAAGGTACATCTATTAGCAAGCTTTCTGATGTTTGTAACAGAAATGAGTTATATTTTCTCAAAAACTTTTTCTGCACCTACTGATGATATCATGTAATTTTAAATTTTGTTGTCATTAATATAGTCTATTTTTCTTATGGTAATTCTGGTAGGAATCTAATCTCCTCGAAGTGTATAGTCTTTTACATATCTCATAACCTCTTTCTAATATTTTATGTTTTTGCATTGATATTCATTAGGATTATTGTTC
This sequence comes from Pseudochirops corinnae, assembly GCA_028646515.1. Classification (NCBI taxonomy): domain Eukaryota; kingdom Metazoa; phylum Chordata; class Mammalia; order Diprotodontia; family Pseudocheiridae; genus Pseudochirops; species Pseudochirops corinnae. Next base: position 9,318,033 of record CM053589.1, on the reverse strand, counting down.
TATAGCAGGTGTTCTTATCCTGTGGTCTATGTACTTTTTAAAAAAAAAGTATTATTCTGATAACTGTATTTAAATGTAACTACCTTCCTTCATAATTCTATATATTTAAATTAATGTTATTTAAAAACATTCTGAGAAGAGGTCTATATACTAGAAAAAGGGTCCAGGACAGAAAGAATGTTAAGAACCCCTGGTATATAGTTTTCTTTTTCTATCTCTCTCTGGCTTAGGAATCAAGATTACTTGGGTTCTCAAGAATTAGGTAGAATCCCTTTTCCTTTTTCTAGAAACAATTTATGCAATAATAGAATTAAATTCTTTCTGTGGAAAGAATTCACTTACGAATTGATTTGGTTCTTTTTTTATTTCTTTGGGAGTTCAGTTAGCACAAGCTCTATTTACTTTTATGTTTTTTTAAAAAATTTCTTATTTTATTCATGTAGATAGTTTATATTTTTATAATTAAATATGTATCATTTCATCTAGGTTACCAGCTAGTTTGGTCTCTAATTGCCCAAAATATTTGATAGCTTCCTTTATATCAACTTCCTTTGTGGTGAAATCCTCTTCATATCTGATAATGGGAATTTAGTTCTCCTTTATTTTTTCCCCCAGAATTTATTTATTTTTAGTTTTCAACATTCATTTTGACAAGATTTTGAGTTCTAAATTTTCTCCTTTCTTCCCTCCTCACCTCCCCCTCCCATTGAGAAGACAAGCAATTCAATATAGGTTATACATGTGTAGTTATGGAAAACATTTCCATAGTAGTCATACTGTGAAAGATCAACTATATTTCACTCCATTCTATCCCACATCCCATTTATTCTATTTTCTCCTTTGACCCTGTCCTTTTTCAAAAGTGTTTGCTTCTGACTATCCCCTCCCCCAATCTGCCCTTCCTTTTATTATCCTCACTTTTTCTCCCCTCCCCCCTATTTTCCTGTAAGGTAAGATACCCAAATGAGTGTGTATGTTATTCTCTCCTTAAGCCAAATTCAATGAGAGTAAGGTTGACTCATTCTCTTTCACCTTCCTGCTCTTCCCCTCCACTGCTAATTGCTTTCTCTTGCCTCTTTTATGAGATAATTTACCCTATTCTATTTTTCCCTTTCTTCTTCTCTAAATATATTCCTCTACCACTCCTTAATTTTTTAGATATCATCCCTTCATATTCAACTCACCCTGTGCCCTGTCCATATAGACACAATATACATATATGTTATATATGCATATATTATATACATATACACACACAACATAAATGTATATATACATACATAATACACACATATTCCCTTCAACTATCCTAATACTGACAAAAGTCTTATGAGTTACAAATATCATCTTTCTATGTAGGAATGTAAACAGATTAATTTTAATAAGTTTCTTATGATTTCTCTTTCCTGTCTACCTTTTTATGTTTCTCTTGATTCTTGTATTTGAAAGCCAAATTTTCTGTTCAGCTCTGGCCTTTTCAATAAGAATGCTTGAAAGCCCTCTATTTCATTAAATGTACATATTTTCCCCTTAAGTATTATACTCAGTTTTGCTGGGTAGGTGATTCTCGGTTTTAATCCTAGCTCCTTTGACCTCCAGAATATCATATTCCAAGCCCTTCCATCCCTCAACGTAAAAGGTGCTAGATCTTGTGCTATCCTGACTGTGTTTCCACAGTACTAAAATTGTTTTTTCCTGAGTGCTTGTAATATTTTCTCCTTGACCTGAGAACTCTGGAATTTGGTTAAAATATTCCTAGGAGTTTCCTTTTTGGGATCTTTTGCAAGAGGCGATTGGTAAATTCTTTCAATTTCTATTTTGCCCTCTGGTTCTAGAGGTTCAGGGCAGTTTACCTTGATAATTTCTTGAAAAATGATGTCTAGGCTTGGTTTTTTTTTTTATCATGACTTTTAAGTAATACAATAATTTTTAAATTATCTCTCCTGGATCTATTTTCCAGGTCAGTTGTTTTTCTGATGAGTTATTTCACATGGTCTTCTATTTTTTCATTCTTTTGGATATGTTTTATAATATCTTGATTTTTCAGAAAGACTTTAGCTTCCATTTACTCCATTCTAATTCTGAAGGAATTATTTTCTTCAGTGAGCTTTTGAAGTTCCTTTTTCATCTTGCAAATTCTGCTTTTTAAGGCATTCTTCTCTTTACTGGCTTTTTGGATCTCTTTTGCCATTTGAGTTAATCTATTTTTTAAGGTGTTATTTTCTTCAGTATTTTGGGGGGGGGGGGTCTCCTTTAGCAAACTATTGACTCGCTTTTCATTATTTTCCTGAAATCATTCTCATTTGTCTTACCAATTTTTCCTCTGCTTCTCTTACTTGATTTTCAATATCCTTTTTAAGCTCCTCCATGGCCTGCAACCAATTCTTATTTTTCTTAGAGGCTTTTGATGCAGGAATTTTGACTTTGTTGCTTTGTTCTGGCTGTATGATTTGTTCTTCTTTGTCACCAAAGAAAGATTCTATAGTGTTATATTTTTCCTCTGCTCATTTTCCCAGCCAATTACTTGACTTTTGGGCTTTTTGCCAAAGTAGGACTCTTCTTCCAGAGTGGAGAATGCTTTGTCCTAAATTTCTGGAGATTTGCATAGCTACTGTCAGAGCTGCTTCTAGACACCTGTGAATTTTCAGTTCTTCTAAGGTGATATGATCAGAGGAGAAGTATTTACTCCTCCCACTCTTTGGTCTATGAGTGACCAAAGGTACTCTTTTCTCCTCCAGAACTGTAAGGAGGAATCCTTCTCCACAGTCCCCATAAGTTCAGCCATGCCAGTGCTCTTGCTCACCCCAGGACCACCATCCAAGACTACAACATAGATCCAAGCAGGACAAAGCAAGAACAAGTGCCCTCTGATCAGCTGCTTGATTCCAACCCCCCCCCCCCCCCCCATCTGTAGGCCTCAAGCTTTGGAAGGAGCTGTTGCCATTGCTGTGGTTGCTGCTGCCACCACCACCTCCGGCTGGGGCTGGACCATGCTCTTCTCCCACCCAGGTTCAAGAGAGTTCCCCCACTGACCTTTTATGCTGTCTTTGGTGTTTGTGGGTTGAGAAGTCTGGAAATTGACCCAGCTACCAGTGATTCAATTTCCCGGGGCCTGCTGTGGGCCAGTCTACGCTTGTGCGCAGCCCACGCAGTACTGTGCTCCGCTCTCAGTCTGGTGCGATAGACCCTTCTTGTCAGACTGCCAGTCTGTCTTCAGCTGGAGATGTTTCATGCTATCATTTTGTGGGTTTTGTAGCTCTAAAATTTGTTTGGTCATTTTTTACAGGTATCTGGAGTTGACTGGGGGATGAGCTCAAGCAAGCTCCTCCTTTTACTCTGCCATCTTGGCTCTGCCCCCTCTCTTCTTTATTTTTAAAATTAGACTCCTTGTTCACCTGGTTTATGGCTTATATTTGTCCTTCTCCTTACCCAAGGCCAGCTCGTACTTGACTGGATCATTGTGAGTCTTCTCTAGCAGTCTGAAACTTCGTTCACACTTCTCTCACTCTAATTTTCAACTTTCTCTATCGGTTCCTTCTCCTCTGCCTTCAAAGAGCCTCAAATCTCTCTCACACTTAAAAAACCTTCACTAGTCTTTACCATAAGTCTCCTCCCTTTTTTAGCCAAACTCTTAGTAAAAAAAAACAAACAGCTTATGTTTGTTGCCTCTACTTTTCTTTCATCCCCTCCTCAACCTTTTCCAGTGTGATTTCCAACCTCATTACAACTGAAATTGTCTTCTCCGGTTACTATGATGTTATTTTCTCAGTTTTCATTCTTCTCAGTCTATCAACTGTATCTGACTATACTGACTACCTGCGCTTGCAACATCTTTCCTCTGTGGGATTTTCCTAATTCTCTACCTTTCTGAGTACTTCTAAGTCTTCTCTGCAAAATCATCAACCAGACTGTGCCTCCTAACTTTGAGAGTATCTCAAGACTATGTTATAGACCTACTTCTCTCTTTTGTGAGAGAACTCTTCTACAACCAGGAATTTAAGTGCCATCATTAAGCAAATGACTCATATCCACCCTCCATCTCTCACCTACATTCCAATCCAGCATCATCAACTGCTCACTGAACATTTCAAACTGGAAGTCCTACAGGCATTTCCAACACATGACCATCTTTCCCTATCCCCAATCCTACACCTTTTTCAAACTTCTCTATTTCTGTAAAGGGTATCATCATTCTTCCAGTCTACCAGATTTAAAACCGCAAAATTATCCATGATCCCCAATCTTATAAATCTAATCAGTTGGCAAATTGTATCAACAATGCAGTATTCACAATGCCTACAGTAACTATAAGTATGCTGATATGGTTATTAATTACAAAATGTAACAGGCTCTCCATATGGGAAATATAACTAGAGCATTTATTCAAATACCAGAAAACTGAGTCCCAAAACCAGAAAGTCAAAGCCAACACAGTAGTTAGGAAGTTGGCACATGTAGTTAATGCAGTAAACACCCACATTCTCGAGCCTTCAAAACAGGGCAGGCTACCTCAGGCAAAGATCCTCCTCTCCTCACTCACACAACTGCTCAGTGTCCAGGCAGCTTGCTCCCAGCAGCTCCGGCCCCCTGCAGTTCCTGTCCCTGGCAGTCCTCAGCAGGAGTTCTTAGCAGAGATTCTGGATGACTCAAAGAAAAAGGAGTTTGCGCTGCAACTGCAGCTGCAGCTGCTGCTTCCAGTCACTACAGCATGGCACGGACGCTAGTTTGGTTCAGGCTTTCTCTTCCTCCACCCCTTCCTGCTACATCAGCAAATTCAAAGGGCATGGAAGATCTTCAGATCCCAGTATCGTTACACAAATCTTGTCATTTCTACTTTCACAATGTCTCTTGTACCAGAGTAATTCTCTACATTCACATGGCCACACACATAGGTCAGGCACTCATCACTTCCTGCAAGCTTTCTAATTGGTCTCCTTGCCTTTAGTCTCTTTACTCGATTCTATCCTCCAAATAGCTGTCCAAGTCCTGTTCCTTAAGTATACTTCTGACAATTTCACTTCTCTACTCATAAAATTCTAGGGGACTCCCTGTTGTCTCTGGGATTAAAGAACTTTGTCTGTCTCTTAAAACTCTTCAGAAGCTGGCTTGATCTGTCCCTCCAGCCTCAGCATAGATCGGTCTCCTCTCTTTACTCTCTGGTCTAACCAAATCCGCCTTCTCTCTGTTCCCTAGGCATAGAAGCACATTGTTCATCTTGGTGCCTTTACACTGGCTGTCTCCCATACCTGGAACATGGCCATGCCTCACCATCTCAGTGAACTCCTCACTCCCTTCACAACACAAGTAAAGGATCGCCTTCTACACAACACTCTCAACTTGGTGCTGGAAGACCCGAGTTCAAATCTGACCTCTGACACTCACTTGCCAAGCGACCTTGGACAAATCACTTAACTTCTATCTGCCTCAGTTTCCCCAACTATAAAATGGAATAATAGCATGGGTTACTGTCAGGATTAAATGGCTTATTCTGTAATGTGCCCAGCCAAGTGCCTGGCACCACTAGGTTCTCAGTAAATGCTCATTTCCTTCCTTCCTTCTTAGCTGTCCTGCATTTATTCTCTATGCGTTTACATTTATAGGCATGTTTTCTTTCCTAGGGGGATGAACGTGGGTACTATTTTATTTTTGTCTTTCTACTCCCTAGCACAGTAGCCAGCACGTGGTCGATGCCTTATTAATGCCTTTTGGTTCACGGTAGCATGTAGCTATAAGAAATCCAAAAGAGATTTTTACTTTTTTTGATACTTCTGGGTGGTTTTAAAAAAATGTTCTTTTTTTGTAATATATTATGCAGATTCTTTGTTCCTTTCTGTTTCTCCTAAGACACCAATTTTAAAAAAATTTAACAAGCTTTTTGTTGGTAATAGGTTTAAAATATGTTTACAACAAAGCACACCATTAAAAGGCAAGTAATTTCCATGAAACAAATTTCTTCAAATCACACAGATTCAAACTCCCAGGTTACCCCACCATCCCTGACATACCCACTCCTACTCTAGGTCTATGAATTTCTTCAGGGATAGGGAAAAATTATGAGAGGAAGGAAAAAAAGGAAGCGGCAGAGAGAAGTGGGCTACTTTCCACTTGAGCTACTTCTGAGAAGGGTAGAGGGGAGTAAATTATGATTAATTCAGGTGGCTTGACAAGGGGTCAGTGGGAAGAGTGATGGGTAGTTGTTAGTCAAGCCAGACAAAGGGTGCTTCTAGGGATGGAAATGATGGCGAGGTTATCAGATGTATAAACAATGGGCAAAAGGAAGCTCTCTACCTCAAAGCTGTGGCACTTTCTCCAACTTGATTCTGGGGAGTGACACTCAGATAGAATGGGAAGTCAGTGGCTATACATTAAAAATCTATAGATAAGAATGGCTAAAATGAAGGAAGTGTGTCTCAGAAATTTCTGGGAAGCCTTCTTTGGCATGGATCACAAACCAGGCTGCTTGAATGGGATGGGAAATGTTTTTGTTTTTTTTCTGGTGCTCTAATACCCTAGATGGGCAAAAACTGGGAAATAGGGAAGATGTGGGGGTAGGAAAGCTGATCATGGGAAGGGAGACCATTGGGAGTAAGGGGAGTGCTCAAAGTGGCCAGTGCTCTTTCAAACTTGGCAGGATAGTCCTAAAGGAAATCCCACAATTCTTCTCACAACTGCCTGGTTGAGATCTGTAGTAAGAAATCCTCATCTCTAGCTCAAAACCATCAACTGAGATCCCAGAGGTTAAAAGCTCAAGAGCCTTTGACCTAAGCAGATCCAGACATATTATGATGTATTTGGGACAGCTAGGTAAAGTGGGACAGTGTTAGGAGGGAAGGCAAGCATAACTTCAATGATATTATTTAAAAAAATAATAATAAAGAGGCCACGACACTTTAACTAAAACGGCTTCCCAGGCAGGGTGTCTCCTTGTGGGAAACTCATCTGTCTGCCCTTTTGCCTCTCAAGTTCTAAAGAGAGGCCACGAAAAGGACGAAGAATGGGCAACTATGGTAATTTTGGGAACTGGAGGTTTTTCCAGCTTGGGACCCCCTGGTTTCCCTTCCCCAATTACTTGGTACCTCTGGGAGCAATAAAGAACTAAAAAAAAAACCGTGAGTTTGGCTCTTGGCACAAGTCTCTCACTCTAGGAGGAGGGGCTGGAGTGCAAAGAAACTGCAGGGAGGTGCAGGGAGGGAAGGTTCAGGTCTGTTTGCGCTAGAAAACTAATTTAAAACTTGCATGGAATTAGGCAAAGAGCGGATGAAACTCAACCATGGGATCTACCAGCTGAAGTGAGACAGTAAGGGGAAAGCAGTGAGAGAAAGGGATGAGGAGGAGGCACCTAATATTTGAACCCCCTTCCCCTCACCTTGTTAAGATCTTCTCTTTCTGATCCCCTGGGGGGAAAATTAATACGCAAGGAACTGAGAGGGGGGACCCTCAGGCTGTTTAATCTACACTGCCCTCCACTCCCAAAGAAAACCACCACAACCCAGGAATACCATTAAAACTCAGCAAATTTCCTGGTGTACTTCTCATTGACAAAGTTCCAGATCTTTTCCTCTCTGCAATCCTTAAAATTACTTGTGTCTTCTGAGTCTTTGTACTTTGGTATAAAAGGAGCTTCCACCTTTCCCTAGTATATGGCTATCTGGTTGGTGGTAGTGAACCATTTGTAGTTCCTAATGTAGAGACATCATTCTTGAGGCTCCTATGACACTCTGATGAGGTCCACCTGGAGCAGATTCTGAAGCTGGTACTTTGAGTATTAGCTAAAGTGAGAAGGTAAATCATACTTTCCCAAAGACAATCTTTTCACATATCTAGATGGGCTGGTTAGCAAAGAATGAGAATGGAATGAGGTGGGGAAACAATAGCCTGGTTGCTGTCTCTTAAGATCAGGACATCCAGGGTACTTGTAACCATTGCTAAGAATGATCTCAGGAACCAAGTACCTGGGAGTCTCACGTACGGTCCAAGTTCAGCCTTTCACACACTGGGCAAAACCAAAGTCTGTCAGCCATTGGTTAATGAAAAGGTTCTCAGGCTTCAGGTCTTGGTAGATCAGGTCCAGTGAATGAAGATACTCAAAGGTCAGGAAATCTAAATTGCATAAAAACAAGCATGGGGCTCCTGAACCTTCTGATCCACTGTAGGTACCAAAACATCTCCCCACATGGTACATATGCCATCACCACGTAAAGGTTTGTTTTGTCCCTGAAAGAAAATTCTAGTTGGTTGAAGAATGGGAAGTTAGCTGCCTGCAGAACATGTTTCTCATTCAGTGTTCTTGATTTATTTCAGCTCCACTACCTTTTGTTTATCAAAGATTTTCAAGGCAAAATGGTTCCCAGATTCCTTTTGCTTCACAAGTATCTCTCAACCAAAGGAACCAGCTGGAATGCACCTTGCTGAAGAACTTCCCATTTCTTGAAGAATTCTTTGGCTTTAGCTAGAAACTCTTTCATGCATTCCAGTTCACTGACTTTCTTGGCAGTGGTCATGCTCCCCATCTCTATGGTGCTGGTGCTGGCTCTGGCCGGGGTCTTTCCCAGCCCTCCCTACCTCCACCCCTACCAGCTCTGTGTTGCTCCCAGCTCCCATATCTCCCTTGAGTTCAGCTGGAAAACCACACAGACACCAGAGTTCTTAGACTGTTTCATCAAGCTCATTTGCTTTGATTTATAGAAATCTGAGGTCTTTCTGTTTTGACTTAAAAAAAATTCAACTCTGTTTTTCTTCCTTTTTAAAATTTTTCCTGTCTGAGCCTCTCCATATTCCTCAGAGTATTCAGCTTCAATTAAGTTTTACAGCAAGTTTCTAATCTATCCATTGTCAAGTTCATCTTTCTTAATTCTTCTAGTAGTTAATAATTCCAGTGTTGAACATGGCAGATCTTCCTTTTTTTTTTTGGCTTTTTAGAGGGGGGAGGGCAGGACAATTGGGGTTAGGTGACTTGCCCAAGGTCACATGGCTAGTATTAAGTGTCTGAGGCCAAATTTGAACTCGGGTCCTCCTGACTCCAGGGCTGGCGCTCTAATCACTGCCCCTCAGATCTTCCTTTTAAAAACAAAACAAAACAAAACAAACTGATTGTGATTATAAGCCATTCTGAAGGTTCCTGTGCTATGTCCACTCTATTTTAAATATACAGCTACTGCATGGTAAATGCTACATGAATGTTATATGTTTATATAAATATTTTTATATTATGACTTAATATAAATATTGTTTAAAATTATATAAATGCTATATATGCTTATGATGATGAGGATGGTGTTCCTTATGGAGATTTCTATTCACCATCACTTAACAGAATTCACTGTTCTGGCCCCTTTTATTTTGTTTGTTCATCTCTGTAGTTTTTTTCTTCTCCTTTTTTCTACAAGAGCTTCTTTTCTTTCCTCTTTTTTTTTTTTAAATCACTACTCTTTTCCAGGTGTATTTGATGTTTTCTGGTGCTGCACGAGAAAGTGGGCTTATTCATATGTACTAACCTCCACTACCATACCAGAAGCCACAACTCACTTCCAATACTGCCACTAAATCTCAATTCCTGTTTTCCCAGGTTTAAAAAAAAATAAGTCAACAATCAGGCAGTAAATCACATGTGAATTGAAGATTTTAAAAAATAAACAAAAAAGTGCCCTTACCTCTCATGAATGGTGGCAGATTCTCCTTTCCATTTTTTCCCAGGAATACTATAAAAGAATTGGAAAAAAAAAAAAGGTCCAGATTTATATTGCACCATAAAATAATAAAGTTCATTTAGGAATATTCTAAACTAATGACATACTACTAATATTATCAATGCCAGGTAGTGCAAAGAGCACTGGATTTGGAATCAGACAACTTCAGTCCAAATCCCAGCTCTCTTACTTGCTACTACCTCTGTGCCCACAGGAAAGACACAATCTAGGCCTGTTTCCTTAATGTGGGCTGTGGAAATCAATAGCTTCTAAGGTCCCTTCAAAGTCTAAAAATCTATGATTCCATAAGAAATGTTCAAACGGCACTTTAAATGGACAGCATAAAAAAAACCAAAAATCACTACATTGTACACGCTATCATTGCTGCTGTTTGTCCTTCATTCTCAAAGAGGACCAAGACATCAGGAGGGTGATGCCATGACTTGCATGTGAAGAGGATTTAAGTGCGGGAGGGCTGTGCAATTCTGGGTCCAGTGACAAGTTAAAGATCAGGATGACTGGAGATAGTCCTGAATGTAGTGGAGACTTTGGCCTTTTTAATTTACGGTCTTTTTCAGGTCTTAGTTTGAAGTTTGACTGAGGCAAGCCTATTCAATGATTAAGGCTAGGCAAGAAATGAAGCAAAGAAACCACCGAAGCCCAAACAATGACTAATCTGAATAGCTTCTCACTGCTTTGCGCACAGTACATAATATGACGGCTTTAGGATGAGGAAGTCTCGGGTCTAAACCTAACACCTAACACTTAAGTGATCATGGACAAGTTGGTTTCCTTCTCTGGAAAATGAGAAAAGTAACATCAGTAAAGATATCTCTTTATAGGAAAAAAAGGACTGGCCCTGGAGTTAGAAAGACTTGGTGTTCCAAGTCCTGCCTCTGACACAAGCCAATTGTGTGACAAGTTAAATTCCTTAAGCTGTCAGTCCCTTAGGTAACTTTCTAAAACTTTTGATTACCAATATATTATAGAGTTTACAAATTGAAACCCCATCCCTCAAATAACTAATCACAATATTCTTCATGAGTTTTCAAGATCTCAGAACCTTAAAAGATTTAGATCCTCTAGACTGCAGCGGTTCTCAACCTGTGGGTCGTGATCCCTTTGGGGGTGGAACGACCCTTTCACAGGGGTCACACATATTTCTGAGGGTCTTAGGAACCGAGACACTGCTCCTCTATCTATCTCCAGGCAGGTCCGCCCACATGCAGATACACCCACATACGAGTACATGGCATTAGGAAGGTTGAGAACCAATGCTCTAGAGTCAGAGGCAGCATGAAAGCATTTCAAGCATTTCTGACAAGACTAGAGCTGAGTATGAAATCTGATATATAAACACAAACACAAGAGTCCACGGAAAACTAGGAAAGTAAATTTACTTGAGCAATTCTAAGGCAGTATATGATGCTTCAGCACTAACTACGATAAAAAGGAAGAAACCTTTTCAGAACCTCAATGTCCTCAAAGAACGCTGAACGAAATGTGAATAGGCTATAAAAAAATGATGGAAAAAAAGGAACCGCAGAGGACCCTGGATAGTATGAACTGATACAGACTGAAGCAGAGCCAGAACAATTTATATAAGGACAACAATGTCACAAAAACCAAATAATTTTGTAAGACTTAACTCTGCTGCAATGAAGAACCATGTTCTAGAAAATCTACAATGAATTGTTATCCACCTCTTGAACACACAGGTGGAGGATTTGAGGTGCAGAAAGAGAAACAATTTTTGTACATGAGCACTATGATGGTTCATTTTGCTAATTGAGGATATTGTGGGAATTGAGTGAACCACACTGCCTCTATCTTGTGGCTCAATTCTGGAGCAAGCTCAGTTAAGAATGTAAGGGAAATAATGAAAATAATGAATAATGAAATAATGAAAAAAAGGAGAAACATATATAATATGTTTATAATAATAAATATAATAAATGTACCAAGATCTAAAAATAAATATGAAGGTTTTAAAAAAAATTCTAAAGCTAAACATTAAAGTTAAAAAATGTCCACATTTGAAGTAGATTTTAAGTTATGCCACAAAACTTTGCTTTTAGGGGCTAGTGAACAGAGCACTGGCTGTGGAGTCAGGAGAACCTGAGTTCAAATCTGACCTCAGACACTTATCACAAAACTAGCCGTGTGACCTTGGGCAAGTCACTTAACTCCAACTACCCCGCCTTCCCCCCTCCAGAAAAAAAGCAAAAAAAAACCACCAAAGCTTTGCTTTCAGAAAAAACAGACATCATCTCTATTCCCTCTGGCTTGTCTCGAAACTTAAAGGAAGAAAACTAAAGCCCTTGTACAAAGGAGAACGAATCCCTGCACTGCTGAGGCATGAAAATCTATGCCATTATTTACAACATCTTCCACCGTGCGAGTTTGTTGACTTGAGGTCAGAAAACAGTGTATTTTATCATTGTGGCTGGTCATCATATTCATGAGAATTCTCAGTTTTTCAAAATTGTTTTTCTTTCCAATGTTGATCCTGTATAATTGTTCTCTGGGTTCTGCCCTCTTCACTTTAAAACAGTTCACGAAAGATTCACAAGTTTTATATAAAACTGCCTTCTTATTTTTTTAAGGTGCAACAATATTGCCTTACAATTTCTATACTGTAATTTGTTCAGTCATTCCCCAACTTACGAGCATCCACAATGAGCCATCTCTTCGTTTCTAGTTCTTATAGAAATCAAAAAGAGAGGCTATAAATACTTCTAAACATATGGAGTTTTTTCTTCTTCCTTTGATACAGCTGAGCTGGTCTGAGTAGTGGTATGGCTGGGTCAAGGGGTATAGAGTTTAATAACTTTTGGGGCATAGTTTGAAAATGTTTTCCAGAATGGTTCAGACCAATTTACATACCAACCAACACTGCCCCAGGGCCCTCATCTTCCTGAAGTCCTTCCAAAAGTTAGCATTTATATAATAAATCAAGTCACATCAAGATGATTATTAGGTACTTACTCTACACTAAGTAGCATATCCAGTGCTCAGGATATAAAGAATGACAAGAAATAGTTCTTGCCCTTAAATTCACAGTTTAATGGAGGTGACAACACATAACCAAGTGTGTACAAACCAGTATAAATGGGAAATGATCCACAGAGAGAAGGCACTGGAATGAAAGGAGACTGGGAAGGCCTCCTATAAAAGGTAGGATTTCTAGCTAAGACTCAAAGGAAGCCAGGAGGTAGAGATGAGAAGGGAGAGCCTTACAGGCAGGGGGCATTTAGTGAAAAGGCTGGAAGTGAGAGTTGGAGTCCCCTGTTCAAGGAACAGGAAGGAGGCCAGTGTCACCGGATTGAAGAGTACATGTGGGAGAGGGGGACTACAAGAAAACTGGAGAAGAGGCGTGGTTGTGGGGGGGGGGGGGGAGAGGGTAGGTTATGAACCTCTAGAGGAGAAAGTGAGGCTGGTGACTTTGCTCAGCCCTCCCTCACTTAAATCCAATCCACTTGTATGTCATGGCATCACCTCCCTGACCTCATGGTCCTCTTTGAGAACGAAGGACCAGTAACAGAGTGTCAAAGAGGATTTGATCCAGGAGGTCATGTAAAGCCACAGAAATCTGTTGAGAGAGAGAGAGAGAGAGAGAGAGAGTGTGTGAGTGTGAGAGTGTGTGAGAGTGTGTGTGTGTGTGTGTGTGTGTGTGTGTGTGTGTGTGGTGACACGGCTGTAACTACACTTTCGAAAAATCACTTGGATGGCTAAAGCAAGGAGAGACTTCTGACGGCCATACCCATTATACTGACTGCAGGTTACTGCGCTGGTCCAGATGTGAGGAACTGAGGGCCCACTTGAAGGTGGCAGAAGTATCCGAAGAGATAAAGGAGGAAAACTGGAGAAATGCTGAAAAGGTAAAATCCACCAGCCTTGCCCACAGACTGGATGTGGGCAGGAAGAGAAAGTGAGGGATGGAGGATGACCCCTAGCTTAGGAGCCTGGGGGACTGGGAGGACCATGGTACTCTCGAAAGAAACTGAGAAGTTTGGAAGGAGGGAAGTTTTAGGAGAAAGATAATGAGTTAAGTTCAGTATGTGATGAGTTTAAGATGTCTATGAAATATCCAGTTTGAACTGTCTGATAAGCAGTTGAAGATGCAAGACAGTAGATAAGTTAGGGCTGGATAAGTGGATTTGTGAGTCACCAGCACGCAGATAACTGAATCCAAATCTAGAGAAACTAAGATTGCAGAAAAGGACCACAGACCATGCATTAATATCAATGCTAAACACATGTGAGTTAATAAATAGCTAGCAACTACATGGTTAAAGGCAAAGTTACACAAGTTACAGAGAGAAATAGGAATATTCTACTAGCTGGGTCCTCATTTTATGGTTCTCAGACTTAGGTCTCGAATAGAATTTTTTCAGTTAGACCTTAGGAGACAATCCGATAACAAAAGAAAAGGGCATACATATTTCTCCGTTGCTTTTAGGACTTAAAAATTTGACCAAAAAAATGGAGTGAAGAAATATAAAAAATCACTTCTGGAAAACATTTCAATTAAAATTATATAGCCAACTCTCCCCTACTGTAAGCGTTCTTACTGTCCTGCACACTGGCCCCTTCCCTCACTAGGCTTAATAGGCAGATTGTGGTGAGAATGGATATCCCTGCTTCTCCTGGATCTTACTGGGAAGGCTTCTATCTTATCCCAATAAAGACAGTATTTGCTGATAGTTTCAGGTACTTATCATTTAAGGAAAGCTCCGTTTATTCCTATGCTTTTCAGCACTTTTGTTTTTAATATGAATCAGTGTTGCATTTTCTCAAAAACCTTTTCTGTATCTATTGAGATAATAACATGATTTTTGTTGGTTTTTTAATTGATAAAGTTGATTATACCGATAGTTTTTCTAATACTGAACTAGACTTACATTCCTGGTATAAATTATATCCTAGTATATGATCTTTATGATATATTGCCGTAATCTCCTTGTCAGTATTTTATTTAAAATTTTTATATCAAAATTCATTAGGGAAACTTGTCTATAGTTTTCTTTCTCTGTTTGGGTCTACCTGATTTGGGTATCAGCACCATATTTGTGTCAAAAAAGGAATCTGATAGGACTCTTCTGCCTGTTTTTCCAAATAGTTTATATAGTATTGGAATTAATTGTTCTTTAATTGTTTGGTAGAACTCACTTCTGAATCCCATTTCATTTTGATTGCCAGATTTGTTGGCACATAATAGGGCAAAACAACTCCTAATAATTTCTTTAATTTCCTCTTCATTGATGGTGAATTCAAGCATTTCATGTGTATTTCATTTTTGATACTGGTAAATTTGGTTCCCCCCACCCCTGCTTTTTTCAATCAAATAAGCAATAGTTTACCTATTTTATTGTCTTTCCCCCGCCCATAAAACTGGTTCCTAGTTTTATTTATTAGTTTAATGGTTTTCTTACTTTCAATTTTATTCTTCTCTCCTTTGATTTTAAAGATTTCCAATTTGACATTTAATTGGGGATTTTTAATTTGTTCTTAATTAAACAATTAATATCTCTCCAACTATTTAAACTTGACTTTATTTGTATTAATAGTTTAATAATTATGTTCATGTAGTTTCTGGGTCTGTTTTGGCAGAAATATTCCCAGGTATTTTGTACTACCTACAATTATTTTAGATGGGGTATCTGTTACCATCTCTTGCAGGGTTTTGTTGGTAATATATAAAAATGCTGACGATTTATGTGGGTTTATTTTATATCCTACTACTCGGGTAAAATTATTAATTGTTTCAACTAACTTTTTTAGTTGAATCTTGGGATTTTCCAAATATATCATCATGTCGTCTGCCAAAAGAGAAAGTTTATTACCTCATTTCCCATTTTAATTCCTTCCATTTCTGTTTCTTCTAACATTTCTAAAACAATACTGAATAACACTGGTGAAACACAGTGGAGTTTCCCTGTTTATCTCTTTTAATTATAGCTATTTTACCTTTAACTTTGAGATTACTTTTGCTACCCTTGCCTTTTTTTACATTAGGTAAAGTAGAATAAATAAACTACGTTTATCTTTAATTTTTAATTGTGTTTCTTATAAACAACATACTGTGAGTTCTGATTTCAAATCCATCTTACTATCCACTTCCATTTTATGGATGAGTTCTCCCCACATCAAAATTATGTGGTATTAGCTAAGAAACAGAAAGGCAGATCAATGAAAAGAGTAGACATACAACAGCCAGCAGCTGCCACTGCTGTTCGCCCGTCCTCCTCAAAGAGGACCATGACATCAGGGAGGTGAGGCCATGACATGCAAGTGAATTGCATTTAAGTGAGGGAGGGCTGAGCAAAGTCACCAGTCCACTTCATCACCTGGAACCCTCTGGGTCTGGGGGTCAGATATGGATCGGGACAACTGGAGATAGCCCAGGATGCAGTGGGGGCCTTGGCCTTTTCAAGGTAAGGTCTTTAAACCAGTCTCAGTTTGAATGAGGCAGTGATTCTGTGATTAAAGCTAAATAAAACAAGGCAAAGAATTACCTCTTTAAAAAAAATTAGATTTGAGAGGGCAGACCCTCAGGGTTTCTGGCCAAAACAGAAACAACTGTTATTTACATTCATTCTGAGTCAATCAGGTGCCCAAACAGTGACCAAGTACGGCTTGGTCTAGGATCCCAGTGATTTGGGGTGAAGTTGGCCTCTTAAAAAAAAAAATTTCAGAGATTAAAATGTACATTCCCTTTGGACAGAGCACTGTTTTGCAGAAATTGGGCATTGATCAAACTATCAAAAAAATATTTTATAAAGCTAGAAAAAATAGTAACAAAATTTGTCTGGAAGAACAAAAGGTCCAGAATGTTAAGGGAATTAATGCTAGGGAGGGTGGCCTAGTCATGCCAGATTTTAAACTATATAATAGAGCAGCAGTCATCAAAACAACTTGGTCCTGGTTGAGAAATAGAGTGGCAGATTAGTCGAATAGAATAGGTACTCAAAACACAGTAGCCAATGACTACAGTAATCTACTATTTGATAAATCCAAAGACTCCTGCTTTTGGGATAAAAAATCACTATTTGGCAAAAACTTCTGGGAAAACAGCCATAACAGTATGGCTGAAACTGGGCACATATCAATACCTTACACCATATACCCAAATAAAGTCTAAGTGAGTGCACGTTCTAGGTATAAAGGCTGCTACTGTTAGCATTCTGGGAGAACAAGGAAAAGTTTACCTGTCAGATTTATGGAGAAGGGAAGAATCTATGACCAAACAAGAGAAGGAGAGCATCACAAAATGCAAAATGGTAACTTTGATTACATTAAACTGAAGAGCTTTTATACAAACAAAACCAATGTAACCCAGATTAGGAGGGAAGCAAAAAATTGGGAAAGAATAACCAATTTATACCACACCAATCAGCAAACTGTATATAACAATTAACTCTCTCATACTGTTTAACTTTCATGTGCTTCTTCCCAATGAGCATGTACGCTCCATGGAAAAGAAACTGTCTTACAGTTCTTGTACTCAACCAATATACCTAAGCAATGCTTTGAATATAGTAAACTCAGTACTTATTTATTACTACTTCAAAGGTCTTATTTATTACTACTTCAAATTACTACTTAGGCTACCCTGCCCAAAAGACAAAACAAAAAGAGATGATGATTCCCATATCCAGAGCTAAAACATGGAACAGAATTGAAAATCTACAGAAGGGAGAAGACAGTGGGATAGAATATACATCCTTCATCCAGCATCTGAGAACTTCCACAATTTAGATCTTATGTACTTTTACAGTTTAACACATGATGCTACACACCATGAAATCTAGTCTAACCAAAGAGAAATATTAGTTCCTTTCTAGCCTATTGCAAAATTGATATTCCATTTCCCCTGATTCCCATTCCTGGCATGTACTTCCTCTTCATTTCTACCTCTGAGAATCCCTGAATTATCTCAAGATTCAACTTAGGTACCACCTCCTTTGAAAAGCCTTCGGTAACCCCAGGAGTTTGTGCTCGCTCTCTCTCTCTCTCTCTCTCTCTCTCTCTCTCAGTTTAATTTCTATTATACATGGATGCACGTTGTATACACAGAGTAGGAAGTAGACACCATGAATGCAAGGACTGTTTTTTTTGTCACTGTATAATCAGGGTCTACCATCATGAACCACAGCAAACACTTAATTGTTGAATTAAAAGGATAATTTCTTTTTAAGAAGGAAATAAATTAGATAGTCAGACAAAGTAAGAAAAAGAAGATATGAACAGATTTTTTAAAAAACATTTTTTTCAAAGGCTCCATCAACAGTCTTCAAAAAGCCTCCTTCATTCAAAACCCCACCTCCCCTGATGCTCTAACTCTTACACCCTAGAGCAGATTATTTTTAAAGCCAGTGAAAGCAACAGGAAAAATGCGGAGGGGGGAGAGACATGCAAAAAAGAGGGGAAGAAAGCCATGACAAGATGGGAAAATCCAAGAACAAAATCTCTAGTTGCAGATTCTTAAGTGGCTTAATTCTTGAGTCTACTTTCTGTCCAGTTCAAAGCCGTTCCAACAAAACACACTGAAATTATGACATAAAATTATGTAACTGTGAAGTGCTGAAAATAGAGACAACGGCATGCTATCCTAGCCACTAAAGCCTTTGAGGAACCTAAGAAAAAGTTCCAGCCAAATTCTACTTCTCTTTTCTTCTCACTCATTCCAAGCACCTGGGCTTAAAAATAAATTTAAAAAAAAACACAACAAAAATTAGCCACCTTTAAACTCAAAGTTGGATAAATTGGAGAAAGGAGAAAAAGGTGCAAAATCAATAATTTTCTTTCGTATTTTGAAGCTAGAGGCTAGGATAGTTTAGGTTTGTTACTAGTACTAAAAACAATTAGGAGGGGCAAGAAATGTGAAATCTAAACGCATACACGATTACAGCGAACAACTATGAAAAAGCACTACTTAGTCCCGGTATCAGTGTTTTATAACTTTTTTTAAAAAATCACAACTTACCTCTCAAACCATGCTTTTATACTCTGGGCAAAGGCTTCAGTGGGATACATCTGATTGTCTCTTAGATATAAAAGGATGTCAAAGAGTCTTCTTTCAAACTGATTATCATTCACACCTTTTGCAAAGTCAAAGAAAGCCTGAAAAGTTTCCCAATTAGGAATTATTTTATGATTAAGCATTTCAAGATACAGATTCCAAGCTAAGTTCACTTCTTGGTGAAGAAGGGCGCCTTTGACACAGTCACCATAATTCTTCTTTGAAGGAGACATGACTTTTTTGATGTCTTCTAACAGGCTCAGGGTCTCTCTCCACCTGTCTGAACGGCTTAATCCCCGGATAAGAAGAGTATAACCTTCAGGTTCTAGAGTTCTGTACCTGGTCTTCATAATTTCATAGACATCAACCACCTCTGTGGTCTGGCTCTGAAAAACACACAAAGTCAAGTACCCAACAAGCAGCTTATACCCCACAATGCCATTATTCTTCTTGGCTACCCAAGACAGCAGGGATTTTGCAACATCTATAGAGCAATTATATTTGATCATCTGCGCCATCATCCAATTTTCAAAAATGTCTTTTTGTTCAAAATTTTCCTTTACTTTCTCCCATTCTTCTGAATTCAAAGGTTTTGTTGGGAGTAACCCGGGGCTGCTAACGGGAAAACAGTTTTGTTGATTTTTCTTATACCCAAGCATCTCTGACTTCTTCTTTGCAGTTCCAGCCGAAAACAAGGGATGAGGAGAAACAGAAGATTCTTGCTTAATTCTGTTCTTACCACTCTTACTACCAGATATGGCCTTGGAAATCAGCAATTTAATTGCTTTGGTATTTTGCAGAAATGGTAAAGTAAGAGAAAAATATCTCTGCTCTTTCTTACTAAAGTAGAAGTAGGAGTATAAAACAGAGAATGTTTGGTTCCTGGGATTTGGTCCCAGATATAGTCTGTTCTTCCAAAGCATTTGCAAACTCCGACAGAAAGACAAAATGAGAGTCATCATCCAGGACGGAGAGAGAGATCCAGGGACTGACTAAGTACAAGAACGCGGGGATGGGAAGAGGATCTTGAGGGGATGGAAACAGGCCAATTTTGAGAAGAGAAATGTTCAGTTTTTCAATGAAAAGTAAGTTTAAAGTCCTTTCTTTGTAAGGAGAACCCCAAATATCTAACTGCAGATAAGTGTGATTTCTCTCTAGGGCAGAGCACTCTGCTTAAAGCTAAGGTTCTTCTAGGTACTGGAGTTCAGAGGTTCATAGGATTGTGGATTTAGAGCTGCAAGTGGCCTTAAAAGTTATCTGGTCCAATGTCTTCATTTTACAGATGAGGAAACCTAGGCCCAGAAAGGTTAAATGACTTTCTGAAGGTCACACAGTGAATGGTAGAGCATGATTTAAACTTAGGTCTTCTGACTCCAAACAAGAGCTACTTCCTTATAAGCAGTTAGAGAACCTAAAAATAAAAAACACACAGTGAAATATTAGCTCCCCATCCAGTCGCACATGGTATTTAGCCCGGGTAAATCATAGCAATCTGACAAAAGGCTCACTTCAAGCACTGTGATTATACTCCTCATTTCTCACTCAGCCATACTACTTTGGGACTTCTCTCCCAGCCCCAGGAAGTTCATTATTGTGGTAACTTCATCCTCTTATGAGATCTCACCAACCTTGGAACTCCAGCTCCCCACTGATTTCAGCTTTTGATTGGAGGATGAGGACGAGAGACCTCAGCCCAGACATCTTTGCATTCCTTATCTTTGGGACTTCTCTGATTAACTTCTTCAGTATGTCCTTGAATGGGCTACTACCTTCCTTCCCCTCTACCCATCTTTAGCTTCCTTTTATGTGTCATCTTTCCTCATACGATTGTAAGCTCCTTGAGCATAGTGACTGTCTTTTTAAAATCTGTGTCCCCAGCCCAATGCCTGGAAAATGGTACTTAATAAATGTTTATTGTTTATTTAAAGTTGAGGAAGCAGTACAAAGTTTGTATAACAGATCTTGTTTGACAGTAAGCATCCAATATGGGACCAGACAGGGATTCCCACAGTCAACTAGAATTTATAAAGTATCTATTACGTATCAGGAACTAAGCCAACGGTTGAAAGTATGAAAAGAATTAAATCATTCTTATTTGCAAGGAGTTTACATACTAGAGGGGTGAGTGGAAGAGGAAGACAACACAAAAAAGGGGCAAGGGAGATGACACATACATACATACATTAGTATACAGAGCATCGCTACAAGTTTGAGAGAGGGAAAGACTTCATAAAGAAAACTGTCTGGGCTCTACCTTGAAGAGGACTTATGCGAGGTAGAAGAGGGAGTACATCCCAGGTATGGGGGTACAAAGACAGAAATGGGAGATGGAATGCTGTGTATGAGGAACAGAGATTTGGTTTGCCTGGACTGAAGACTGCAGGAAGAGGAGTCGTGTCCAATAAGGCTGAAAGATAAACTGGGTCAGAACTGTAAAGGGCTCTGAAAGCCAAACAGGTCTTATTTGATCCTAGAAACAATGGGGAGCTAATAGATTTTACTTTTCAGGGGTGGGGGTATGGTGATCAGATCTGAAATGAAGGTAAATCTTTGGTAGCAGAGCTGGAGGATGGGCTGGAGGGTTAAGAGGCAGGCAGTTAGGAAGGAAGGAAAGAAATAAGCATTTATTTAATAAGTGCTTATTATGTGCCAGGCATTTTACTACAAATATTATTTCACCTGATCCTTATGATAACCCTGGGAGGTAGGTACTACTATTATCCCCATTTTACAGTTGAGAAAACTGAGACAGAGGTTAAGTAACTTGCCCTGTTTCACACAGCTAGTAAGTGCCTGAGGCCAGATTTGAAGTTGGGTCTACCTTACTCCAGGCCCAAGGCTCTATTCCTGTGCCACCAGCTTTCTCAAGGCAGGAGACCATTGGAATGAATAGCCTAGGTATGAAGGAACAAGTGGCTTAGTGACTGTTTAAAAAGAGGTCAAATGTGAGAAATGTAGTAGAGATAGAAATGGCAAGATCAGAGAAGTGAAGTGAGGCTAAGTCAGAAGTACAAGTTATGAATTTGAGAGACCACTGGGAAAAATGATTATTTCTTTCTGGTATTAATAACTAAGTATTGAATCAGAATCAAGGTTTTTCCTTTTTTCCGTTTTTCTCATCCAGATATCAACCACTATGGAAGATCTTGCTCAAAGATTTTCCCAGGCCAAGATCTAATCAAAGAAAGTAAAGAGAAATTATAAGTTTAGGCAAATGGGTACATTCTTGCTCATTGTGTTCACTCAGACAGATCTGGGAAAATGCTGATTCTCCCTTTTGTCAGACAGTTGATAAGGAAACTGGTAAGTCTCACTGACCAAGACTTGGGTGATCCAAGTCCCATAGCCAAAGACCTCATTGTCACATAGCCCAGTCTCTCGTTGCAATCAGAGGTGTTTGCTACCCTCAGGAATATCTAGTCTTCCAAGGGCATATAAACTGTGAGCCGGCTGCTGTGAAGAGTCTTTGTCTAAGAGAGATGGCTGAGTGACCATCTTTTTATAAATAAACAGGCTAGTATTATTAATAAAATAATTAAATTACCCAGAAATTATGCCTCTTGAACTTTTTAAATAGCACAATAGTTGTTAAGTTTGGAAGAAGAGTGGGTTTAGAGGAGTAAGGAAGACAATAATGAGTTCTCTTTTGGACACTTTGAGTTTGAGGTGTTTCCAGGATATCCAGTGTGAGATCTAATAAACCTTGTTGATGGGAAACAGAGGCTGAGAGATGAGATTAGAACTGGAGATAGAAATCTCTAAGTCATTTCCTGAGACATGCAGATCTGTCAGGGTTGATGTGGTCAGCAAGGGAGAAGAGAATCTAGGACAGACCTTGGGGAACACACGCTAAAGGACCATGATACTGCTCATGAACCAGCCAAGAAGACCAAGGAAAAGTGATCGGATAAGTGGAGGCGAACCAGCTGACATCATGTAAACTCACAGAAGACAGTATCTGGAAGTGTCAAATGAAGCAGAAAGACAAATATTGAAAAAAAGACTATGAGATGTTGCAATGAGGAGACAGATCATAAGTAAGTCAAGAAAGTCGAAGTATCTAATGCAGATGCTGCCCAGCTCTGTTCAGGTCCCCGTACCCCCAAAACAGTAAGACTGAAGCGCAACCAGATGCTGACAAATTTAGTCGTCCTTCAGCTGTATCCAACTTTTCATGGCACCATTTGGAGTTTTCTTGACAAAGATACTGGCATGGTTTGCCATTTCCTTCTCCAGTTAACTTTACAGATGAGGAAACTGAAGCAAACAGGGTTAAGTGACCTGCCCAGAGTCATACAGCTAGTAAGTGAGTCCACATTTGAACTCAGGTCTTCTTGACTCCATTTCGGGTGCTCCAGCCACTTCCACACCTAGCTAAAAACTTTAAAAAGTGGTGTCAGCAACTGGGAAAAAGATGAATATTCCTTTACCTCATTAAGTTCAGTTCCCATCACTTACTACAACATAACCTTGTAGATATCATTTCTCTTTTCTCTCCAAAATAAGAAGTTTGGACTAAATCTTAGGAAACAAATCAGATTTAAAGCTAATTCCAACACCCCCACCTCCTACTCCCATTTTACAGATGAGGAAACAGAGGTCTAGACAGGTTAAGGGACTTGGTTAGAGTGACACATCAGATCAGGGATCTGAACTGGGGTTCCAATATAAACTAGAAGTATTATTTCCATTTTACATTTAAAGTAACTGAAACTCAAAAGAGATCGAGTGAGCTTAAGGCTTCGGACAGTCACGTCAGAACTGAGATCTGGGTTCAACCAATGGCAAACCTCCTGTGAAAGCTGACCTCAGCAGGTCCTCACGCTCCCCCAACGTTAACGAGAATCTCGGCCACCCTCTTTCAATCAATAGCCTTAAGTAAAAAGCTGGCGGACGATTTTACCCCGGCTAAGAACGGGGGCTTCCCAGCTTCTAAACGCAGTAACCTTCATGGGGACTGTTATTCCGAATTAGGGGACGACTTTTTAAATTTAAGGATCGATTTATGTCTCACGATAGCATCACACGCGATTCTATAAACGACCCCCTAGAGCACTCTTTCCAAAAGTAAAAGGAAAAAACCGCCCAACAACCCCAACCCCAGGGCACTTACGCTAGCACGCCGGCCCCACCTGCCGACGGAGCGCGTGCACACCTATTTTCTGGCCAATCGGTCATTTGTTTTGCTTGACTATATATACGCTTCTAAAACGGGTTTTTTTTTTTTCCTTCTTAACTTCTTTTAACTTCTTAAAGGGCGCTTGGACAGGAAAAGAGAGAATGGAGATCTTCGGGTGAAATAAAAGCAGATTTAAAGGAAAAAGTGAGAAACGCAGAAACTACCTTTCCCAACATGCCTTGCAACCCAGCCTTCAAGCACGGCGGGGGTAGGTCGTGGGTATTACGGGTCACCGGGACGAAAAGAGACACGGAAAAGGAATCAGCCATCTGCCCTCCAGCAGTTTCGGACTCCTGAAGTCCACTTCCCTAGCGAGCGGAGGCGGTCAGCTGAGTCCCTCTCGTGGCCGAGTCCCGGAGACCCGCAGCTACTCGCAGCCGATCCCCACCCCCACCCGAGAGGAACTCACCGTGCACGGATCGGCAGCCGCGGAGAAGCAGCGCTTGGGCGGAAGTCGCACGCGCCACGCACGCACGCTCCGCGACGGGGCCTCACGTGACGCTTATGGAGCTATAACATACGAGAAAGCCAGGAGACGCCCGCGCTCTAGGAGGAAATCGCGAAGAGGGCAGCTGACGCTCGCGGCGTGGGGTTAGGATAAGAAATTCATTCACCTTCTATACTTTCCGCCTTAGGACCCGGCGAATAATCGGCCTTCTCGTGGGGGGGTCGGTCGTTAACTCCTACGTCCTTCTCCGCCCAGACTTCCGCCCTCACCTAAGATGGACGACAAGCGCCATCCTCCTCATCCTCCTCCACCTCCTCCTCCTCCCGCTCCTCGGGGCCTCCCTCCTTTCCCTGCCCCGCCCCCCTCCCAAATGAGTACGGTGGCCCGCTTCGGGGGCTCCAGAGACAGAGGGAACGCGCAGCCGTTAGTGGAGAGCCGCGGTCTGAGGCGCCGCGCAGGGATTCATCTATGGACTGGAGAGAGGTGCTTCGCAGACGGTTAGCAACCCCAAAGTGTGAGTACGGGGAGTCGGGCGGCCACGGAGGTCGGGGAGACGGGAGTGGGCCGGACCCCCAGTGCTGGGGATAGCTGGGCCCGGGCTTTCTCCGTGCTCCTGTCAGTCCACGAGTGCTCTTTGGGCTCCGGGAGCTCTTGAGGAAGCGCAGGAGAGGCAGCCCGGGGAGACGCGCTCCCCCTTTCCAGGGCAGCCCCCAAGGCTTGGAATACTTGGGGTGCTCTTGTGGGCTCTTAGTACCCCAAATGCTAGGGAACGCGAAGCAGACAGTCCCCCAGACTCCCAGCTACGTTGTCGTCCTTGACTCTTCCCTCTTGCTCTCTCTGCCAAAGCCTTCCTAACAAGCCCCGGTTCGTGCGCCTTGTCTCCGCCGGCACGGCGGGCACCCCGGTGCGGGCCTCCCGCCATCCCTTCTGTCCCCCGCTCAGCTGGCACGTCGGTGGCCCCGAAATGCGGGCCTGACCCTGATGCCAACCCTGGGGACTCCCTGCTTCCGGGACTCTTCCAGCCCTGCCTGTGTTTCCGGTCTCCTCGCTCTGCGCCCCGCGGTTGGGTGACAGTGGGTGACCGTGGCCGTCCTCGCGTCAGTTTGCCTTTCGGGAATGTCTGAATGTCCAGTCCATCCGCATTCACGTCCTGCCGAGTAGACAGGCTTTAGATTGTGAGCTCCTAGAGGACAGGATGTCTTTTGTCGTATTTGTATCTCCAGTGCTTAGGCCAGTACCTAACACATCGTAGGTGCTCAATAAATGATGCTGACTGACTGCCTGTGACCTTAAGTTCCTTCACGGTCTGAATGCCAGACTTGCCGTCCCAGACTTTCCCTTTTTTTGTTTCCCTTGCTGTATACGTTATGCACGTGTTTTGTTGATTCTGTCAGGTACTAGAAATGCACTTTTGATTGCTCAAAAGACATTAACTTAATCCGTATATGAAAAACTAAGTGGACGAAAAATGCCTGTCGCCTGGACATGCAGTGGAAAAGCCACCCCATGGAATTTGTATGACAGGCCAGATTCTGGGATAGGACAGCGTCTGATATTGACGTGCAGTGAGCTAGATCCAAAAATGAAGGGGAAGAAGAGAGCCGTCTGGAGTATATTTAATATCAATAACGGATGTTTATATAGAGCTTTAAGATTTGCAAACCGTTTTACATACACGATCTCATCGGGTCCTCAGAACAACCTTATTGGTTAGATAACATTAATAGGACCTAGACAGAATCTTGCAGTGGAGGCAGTAATTGCATTGTCGAGATCCCATTTTCATTGAAAATTTTTTGAATGGAACGAGTAAACCACTGAGATGCTACGTCATCCAAAAATGAACGAATAAACATTTATCTAACACTCCCCTTATTCAGAGCACTGTGCTTAGTACTGCAGATACAAACAGAAAAGACGGTGGAGGAGCTCACGCTAATGGGAAGGACAGCCCACAGTGGAAGGCTCAGCAGCATATCCGATGAGAAAGTCTTAGGGTTCTTAGAGTACAACAGCAAAGTAGATGTTAGTGCCTCTTTTTTTAAAACATCATTTCCACTGATAAAATGACACCAGTTTCTGATGTTGAGCTGTCCAACAGTGCCAAGGACTCTGGTGGCAAGAACTGTGGCCGTGGCACCTGTAGGAGCAGTTGTCAGGGTGACACCTGAGGCCACAGGCTTGCAGGCACTGCCATTCCCCAGGCTCTTGGGTTCGGAGTCCTGAGCCGTTTCCATCAGGATTAAGGGGAAGATGGTGGTCAGGGTGGTAGTGGTGGTTTGACCCCCTGTCTCTCCCCCAAGGTGCCTTTGTGCTCCAGTTAGGCTGACTCATGCTCCGGCCCCTCCTCCACAGGCGGGTCGGAGAGCTGGGCTGGGAGCTGCTGCCACGGCCTGCACTTAGCTGACTGCCGGAAGGGGGGTGTCACAGTTCCTGGTGGTGGTGAGGAGGACGGTTGCTCTCCACTTTGCCTCCCTATGGTGCTAATGGTAACCGCTGACATTTGCACAGTGCCGGGCACTGCTGAGTGCTTCACAGTCATCATCTCTTGATCCTCACAACAGCCCTAAGAGACAGCTGCTGTTACTGACCTCGTGCTACAGTTGAGGAAACTGAGGCAAACAGGTTATTTGCCCAGGGTCACAACTAGTAAGTGCCTGAGGTGGGATTTGAATGCAGGTCCGGTAGGCGTTTCTTGGGCTTAGAGCCCTAGGCTGTCTCCATCGCGGTCTGAGGGGAAATGTTTATGTTGCCAGGAATGGGGGAAGGGGGAAGGGAACAAGAATTTCTTCAAAGTACCTACTATACTGCAGGCGTCGTTAAGCGCTCTTATTTTCCCCATTTTACAATTGAAGAAGGGGTTACGTGACTTGCCCAGGGTCACACCGCTAGAAAGTATCTGAAGCTGGATTTGAATTCAGTTCTTTTTGACTCCAGGCCCAGAACTCCACCCAGCCACTTAGCTTCTTGATTGGTGGTGATGCTTGGCAGGTGCCGCTTCAGATATGCTGGCTTCTTCTCCATGGGTATTGCTTCCTTGGATGCTACCTGTTCTGGAAGCAGGACTAGTGGTCTGGGAGGTACTTCCATCACCAGGGCTTTTGTGCCTCTACATGAAGGTCTTTTATCCAAATGACAAATTAAAATCGTACTGGCCTACACAAGGTTTTTTTTTCTAGCAGGCTATATAACAGGAAAGGAATAAAGTCAATGAAACTAGAAGGTGCATATGGCACACAAATGACTGTATAATATATCTTTCATATTGAATACATCTGTATGTCTGTGTTCGTCTTTTCTGTTATCAGCAAAAAAAAGTGAAAAAGAACTTAAAGATGAAGAAATGGATCTGTTTACAAAATACTACACAGAGTGGAAAGGAGGTAGAAAAAATGCAAATGCATTCTACAAATCTATTCCGCGGTTTTATTATAGGGTAAGTAGTAGAATTAAGCATTGGAAGAGCCTTGAATCTTTATAAGTGTTACCTAAATCTTTAATGTAGATAAGGTCAGGATGCTTTATTTAATATCAGTTAATTGAGATATATTTAATGTAGTAACTATTTTTGTACTTTTGTTCCCATAGAACCTGTAATTGTCATAAAACAGAATTGAGCATAAAAAACCTGAGATTTTTTTTCAACCCCCTCATTTTATTTTATTTGTTAATTAAATTTTCTTTTTTATAATCAGTGAAAATCTACCTTCTCTCTGTTACAGATAGGATAGTGAAGCAAAACAGATTCCTTTATTGGACATGTCCAAAAAATATATCTATTTCAAAATATATACTCTGAGAACCTGACCGCTGTCTCAGGAGATAGATAGTTCGCTTCATCGTGACTCCTCCGAAACTGTTGTTGGTCATTGCATTGGCCAGAGTTTCCAAGTCTTTCCACGTTGTTTATCTTCATAATACTGTTGTTATCATAAATTATAAGTTGGTTCTGCTCTCTTCACTCTGAATCTATTTATATAAGTCTTTCCAGTTTTCTCTTTTCATTTCTTTAGGATATATACATAGTAGTGGTATTTCTGGGTCAGAGGTTATGCAAAGTTTAATAGTCTTTTGAGTACAATTCCAGATAGCTTTCCAGAAGGCTGGACCAGTTCACAGCTCCAGTGTCCACAAAAGCATTTATTAAGTACCTACTGTGTCCCAGGGAGTGCTAAGTGCCCAGGATGTAAAGAAAGGCAAAAAAAACCCAAAAACACCCCACACTGTCCCTACTCTTAAAATGCTTACAGTTTAATTGGGAAGGCAATGTGCAAACTTTATACAAACAGGATATGTATAAATTGGAGATAATCGTAAAAGGAAGGCACTAAGATTAAGGAAAAATGACAAAGCCTCCTTGCAAAAGGTAGGACTGAGACTTGAATGAAACCAAGGAAGCCAGGAGACAGGATGAGGAGGGAGCGCATGGGAGCAGTCAGTCAGAATGATTGGCGTTAGAAGACAGTGTCTTGTTTGTACTCTGCAGGATGTGTAGAGGTGTAAGAAGACAGGAAAGGTAGGAGAATCATGAAGACCCCAAAGAGCCAAATATGGGGTTTTATATTTGATTCTGGAGGTAATAAGGAGCCACTGGAGCTTATTGAATAGAGAAGTAGGTAGGGGTGGTCAGTCTGATGCGTGTGAGCTAGAACTTCAGAGTTGCTTTCTTTTGTATTTCTCTATTAGTGATTTAAGAGCATGTTTTCATATGATTACTTAGAGTTTGGATTCATTCCTCTGGAAACAAGTTTGGTCGTTTATCAATTGGAGAATGGCTCCCTAATTTAAATGATTTCCCTAAATATCTTAGAAATAAAACCTTTGTCAGAGAAATTTGCTGCCAAGATTTTTTTCCCCATTTACCTGCTTTTCACCTAATTTTAACTGAATTAGTTTTGTTTATGCAAAAACTCTTTAATTTTATGTAATCAACATTTGATCAGTCAGTAAGTGTTTATTATGTGCCAGGCACTGTGCTAAACTCTAGGGATGTAAAAGGAGGCAAAAAATAGTCTCTGTTTTCAAGGAGCTTCTGATCCCGTGGGGGAGACAATGTGCAAACAAATACAAACAGAGCAAGTTCTATACAGGATAAATAGGAGACTGTTAATAGAAGGAAGGTGTTGGGATTAAAAGGGGCTAGGAAGGGCTTCCAGTAAAAGAAGGGATTTTAGTTAGGACATAAAGGAAGCCAGGGAGGTCTGTAGGTGGAGTAGAAGAGGGACGAGTTCCAGACCTGTGAGACAGAGAACATGATCAGAGCTGAGAGATGAAATGTCTGTTTGTGGAACAACCAGAAAGTCAGTGTGTCTGGATCAAAGGAGTATATGGCAAGGAGCAAGGTGTAAAAAGATGGAAAAGTACAAGGCAGCTGTGTTATGAAGGACTTTGAATGCCAAACAGAGCTTTTGTATTTAATCCTGAAGGCAGTAGGGAGCCACTAGAGTTTATTGAAAAGGACGGTAAGATGGTCCAACCTGTGCTTCAGGCAAGTGGGTGAGAGTGGTTAGAGGCTTGCAGCCGGGTATCTTAATAGTCCAGGCATGAGGAAATGAGGCCCTCCCCTAGCACGGTAGCTAGTCAGAGGAAAGAAGGGGCATATTTGAGAGATGTTGCAAAGGTGAAATTACAGTCCTTAGCAACAGACTGGACATGAGAGGTGCGAGATGGTGAGGAGCCCAGGGTGACTCCTAGATTGCAAGCCTGGAGGACGGGCTGGATAATGTTGCCCTCTATATGTCTAGCAGGTCATTTTTTCTCTGCTGCTCTGCCTTGTTCTTGATGTCACCCTTTCTGTCTAAGTCATGTACCCGTTTTGTAGCTTAACTTAATGTTAGTCAATCTGCTTTCCAGTTCAGCTGTCATCAGATAGTGAGTTCTTAGTAGGAATAGTGAGTGTTAGCTGCTCTCTTTGGGGAGTACATTTTCAGTTCAGTGAGGAGATTGGAGGGATTGAGCAATGAATGAGAGAAAGGGAAGCAAGGAGTTTAGAAAGCTTTTCACTGGGAAAGGAGGAAAGATAGAGGATGGTCGCTTGAAGGGATTGTGTGATATGGTGAAGGTTTTATTTGAAGGTAGTAGGGAAGGAAGCAGTAGATTGAGAGATGTTGAAGATAACAGAGACCCCAGTAGCAGCATCATTTACTTCTGTAAGAAGTATAGTTGTTACAAATATCCATGTGAATTGCCCTAAGTCAAGTACAGAGTTGTCACTGACCTTTCATTTGAGGTATATGACTCTCAGTTTGCAGTGCTAGTCTTGAAATAATTAGTTGTTTAATAAAACAAATACACAATATAATAAATGTTTAATGCATGTAAGTCCTATGTGGCTAAAGATTCTTTTTTTTTATGCTAAGATACTTTGGAAAAATGAGGGGCTGTGCAGGGGTTAGGGACTTGATTAGCCTGAATATGAGGTGCCCTAGGATGAGATTAAAAGGGAAAAACAAACAAGCACAAATGTGTAAATATATGTGTATATAGATATATAGGGCTCTTCTCAGATTTGATTCAGGGCCCATTAAGGAGAATGAAAGGTAGCTGCTACATGCTATGTAACAGCAAAGTTGGAAAGGAGCTCAGAAACGACCAGTCCCAGCTGCGTGATGGAGATGTGACAGGGTAGGGAGGGTTACAGAGGGAGTGATGAGGGGCTGAGAGGAGACACAGGGAGGAGGCAGAGCAGGGAAGAAGGCAGAGCCTCGCTAGTGAATGATTGAGCTCACAGCCCTCTTCAGATGTCCTGTGTGCACATCAGCTTTGTAGTCTGGAAAATGCCGTTTTATAGCCCTGTCCCTGGCCTAGCGCCTGGGGCATAATAAATGCTTACTAAGTACTTAACTGAACAACGCTGGCAGAAGCTCTGCCAGGAGACAGGATGATAAAAATTGTCTTGATTTTTTTTTTTCTGACAAGGACTGCTCTTAATAACCCTTAAAAGGCTGTCCTTCAGATATTGGAAGGCTGTTATATTCCTGCTCAGTCTTCTTTTCCCTAAGCTAAACATATCCTATTTCTTCAGCTCTCTTCATGTCTTGGTCTCTAAGCCCTTTTCTGTCTTGGGTACCCTCCTCTGGACATGCTGTAACTTAGCAGTGTCCTTAAATTGGGGTGCCTAGAATTGAACATAGTATTCCAGATAAGATCGAACACGGTCAGAATGCAGTGAGACTATGTCCTTCCAATTCCTGAAAGCTATACTCCTCTTAATGAAGCCTAAAATTGAATTAGCTTTATTTTTGCTTGCCATATAACACTATTGACTCATTGAGCTTGTAGTCCACTAAAACCCTCAGATGTTTTTCAGAATAGTTAGTATCTATTTATGCCTTTCTCATCTTATACTTGTGAAGTTGATTTATTTAGCCCAAGTGCAAGAATTTAATGTTATCTCCATTGAATCAAGATTCTTTTAGATTCTAACTCTGTCATCCATTGTGTTAGCTAGCCCTTCTAGTTCTGTGTCATCTGCAAATATGCGCAGCTGGAGCATCTAGGTGGTGCAGTGAGTAGAGCACTGACCCTGGAGTCAGGAGGACCTGGGTTCAAATCCGGCCTCAGACACTTAACACTTACTAGCCATGTGATCTTGGGCAAGTCACTTGACCCCAATTGCCCTGCCTTCCCCCCTCCAAAAAAAGAAAAAGAAAAAAAAAAATATGATGCACAAACTATCTGTGATTTAATCCAAGGCATTGATAAAAATGTTAAACAGCACAAGACCAAGTATATTCTCTGGGATAGTCCACTGGAGACTCCCTGCCACATTGACATTGAACAGGACACCCAACCAGTTCTGAATCTGGATGATTGCACTGTTGTCTAATCCATATCACTCCCATCTTCTTCCTAAGAATAGTATGAAATACTTTCTCACAAGCTTTGATAAAACTAGGTAAACATATCTCCAGCATCCCCCATTTAGTTTAGTAGTCCTGTGAGAAAAAGAAATGGGCTTAGTCTTGTATAACCTGTTCTTGATGAAGCCATGTTGGCTTTGAATCACTGCTTTTCTTTCTAGAATTTTCCCAGGAATCAAAGGCAAGATCACCATGTCACATCTTTCACTCCTTCCACCTCCTACCTGAGGTCATTGCCTTATACTTTATTAAGAAAATAAAGATTCTTCAGATTACAACTTCAGTCATCTCCTCCTCTATAATCTTCAGTTCTCATCTCTCTCTCTGTCTCTGTCTCTCTCCCCTTCTCTTTCTCTTCTTCCCTCTCCCTCATTCTCCTTCTCCCTCTTTCCCCCCTTTCTCCCCCTCTCCCAGTTCCTTCCTTACCCTCTTCAAACATGCCTAAGTCTCAGTGATCCTTTAAAAATATTTGCTAGATCATACCATCACCTCAAGCAATACTATATCTCTCCCGTAGCCAGACTCTTAGAAAAAGCTTTCTAAACTTATTGTTTCCACTTCTCTCTCATTCTGTCTCTAAACTGAAACTGTTGTCTCCAGAGTTACCTGTGATCTCTTGATTGCCAGATCTGATGCTCTTATCCTTTCAGTCCTCCAACAGTCTTTGACGTTGGTAACAACCCGTTCTTCTTGGGTTCTCTCTCTCTCCATCTCTGTCTCCATCCCTGTCTCCGTCTCCATCCCCGTCTCCGTCTCCATCCCCGTCTCCGTCTCCATCCCCGTCTCCATCTCCGTCTCCGTCTCCAGTAGGTTTTCATGACATAATTGTCTCCTGATCTTTCCCTTGTCTGTATGACCTTTCCTAATTTCCTTTCCTGGCTCTTCATGCGTATCATGCTTTCTGTCTGTGCATGGACCTGTTTTCTAGGCTCTCTTCTCTTAATATTCTCTTACTTGGTGACCTTAGTTTACTTAGTTCAATGTAGATTAATCCCAGCTCTATCCGGCCCTAGTCTCTTTCCTGAATTCTTGTTCCTTATTATCAGCTACCTATTGGACATTTCAAACTGGATAGCCAGGAATCCTCCCAAACTCAGAATGTCTGAAACAAAACTCATTATTTCTTCCTCTCCTGCCCCCAACCTACACCTTTCCCAAATGATTTCTTTTGGTGACATCACCATTCTCTCAGTGTCCTCGTTGTTAGGCTCTTGACATCTCACTCTCTTTTTCATCCCACATATCTAGTCATCTGTGAAACACTGCCATTTCCGTCACCACAGTATCTTTAACGTCTGCGCTCACACTCTCCATACAACTACCACCTTAGTTCAGGTCTGTACATAGCCCCTTCCTGAAGCTCACATCGAGCTGTATCACTCCTATGTTCAGTATATTCCAGTACTTTCCTGTTGCCATTAGGATAATACTCCTACATTACTCCCCTTCTTATACCCTGCTGTTTAGACCAACCGGCATTCTTGCTGTTCCTCACATAGGATCTGTCTCCTTGTCTGTCCCTTTGCAGTGGCTGTCTTGGCTTAGAGGGGCTAGAGCAGGAAGGGCCTGGCGTCATCTGATTTAATCCCCTTGTTTTACAGATGAGGAACTGAGGCCCAGGGACGGGAGGTAAGTTCCCCACAGTTACACAGGCAGTAAGCCCCCAAGGCAGAGCTTCAACCCAGGGCCTCTGACTTCAGAGGCCATGACTGTTCTTGATGTTTTTCTATGAAATTTTCTCACTCTCTCTCAGCACCATAGAATCTCTTACTTCCTTCAAGACTCAATTCAAATTTTAACTTCTTTGTAAAGCCTTTTGCTGATTTGCCTCCCCTCCAGAATGCTGGTGCCCTCTTTACCTAAAGTACCTTTTATTTGTCCTGTATGTGCTTATGTATGTAAATGTGTCTCCTGAGAAGATGTAAGGTCCCTGGGGGCAGCAGCTGTTTCATTTTGCGTTTGTATCCTCAGGGCCTGGCACCAACCCTGGCACATAGTACTTCATAAATGCTTAATTTGAGTTTGGTATAGCTAGCACAAATACTATTTACTTTGAGAATGAGGAAGCTTGAGTTTCATAAAGTTAAAATGGCCTGCCCATCTTTGCACTAACTAGAATTCACATCATCTGATTACAAGTTCAGTACAGTTTCTGTTACATCACATTGGTCCTTCTACATTAACCTAAAGCTGTAATAAGAACATTCCTCTAAAATAGTATGATAAACTGAAACGAAGAACAATCCACATATAAGCCAGGAAGAGATTTTGTGGGGTTTTTTTTCTGGCTATTTAAAGCACCAAAATGATTGTTTTAGGGACAAGATAAGTACCTCCCGTCAATAGGCCTGAAAATTATTTGTGAAATTTTTGATAACTCTTTTCTTTGTATGTTTTAGCTACCAGCTGAAGATGAAGTCTTACTGCAGAAATTAAGAGAAGAGTCTAGAGCGGTTTTTCTGCAAAGGAAGAGTAGGGAACTGTTAGACAATGAAGAATTACAGGTGAGAGAAGAAAAAAGAATGACTTAAATGTTAATAAGCATATATTATTGATAGCACCTACACCGTGAATGTTTTGACTTAGAACCATTCTTGAATGAGATAAGGGGCAAAGGAAGTACTCTTAAATTAAAGATGGGAAAAGAGGATTAGAAAGTTCAATATTAAAACTTCTTTAAAGGGAATTAACTTGTTTTTACAAAATTTGTGAGGTATTTTTTTGTTTTTCTTTGTTTTACTATTCATTTGTCCTTCTGTGTCACTTTTAAGAATTTATGGTTTTTACTGGACAAACACCAGACACCACCCATGATTGGAGAGGAAGCAATGATCAATTATGAAAACTTTTTGAAAGTTGGAGAAAAAGCTGGACCAAAGTGCAAGTATGAATCATTTAAACTAGTATTTGTGTTTATGTTAAACATCTCAAACTTCCAGATGAAAAATATTAAAGAATTGTTAAAAATTAACTTAAAGCTCTCCGATTAAAAAAAAAAATTCTTAGTCATGGAGTCTTAGAATTTGGGAACTAAAAAGGGACCTTAGAAATGGGGACCTGGCCAACACTGAAAGGGCAAAGCAACCCACATTTTAAATGGTTTTAAAAGTTTAAATTTCTGAGGAAAAAATAGCCCCTTGGTGCAGGGATGGGGATAATGAAAAGTGTAATTGTGTACATAAGGTGGGGGAAAGGGAAGTGGTTTGAAGAAAAGAACATTAGTCAAATATTTTTTTAAATACAGAGAAGAAAAAATCCCTAAGTCAACAAATCTTAAATACTTTACTAGTATAGGTGAGGAATTTTGTTCGTACTGTGTTGAATTTAATATACCTTTAAAAAAGGCCAAGCAGCAGGCCATGTTTCATGCACAGTTCTGTTGAGGGAAGTACTGTGTTATTTTTTTGTCTTTTAGTCCCCAGAGCCTAGCACAGTGTTGTACTTAATAGTCTCTTAAATGCTGGCTGCTTTTTAAATGTTTGTGGATGATTAAATTCATAATAAAAAAGATTTTTAAAAGGAACAAGTATTCCCTGTTATTTTTAACTTTGTTCTAAAATTACTTCATTTATGACACTACATTTGATAATTCATCTCTTAAGTAATTTCTGTCATGTTTGCAAATTACTTAATCTCTCTTTCTCAGGCAGTTCTTTATGGCAAAAGTCTTTGCTAAACTTACTCATACAGATCCCTATGGAAGAATCTCTATCATGCAGTTCTTTAATTATGTTATGAGAAAAGGTAGGTATAAGGGTGGTAATACCTCTTTTCCCCTAACTCGTGGAAAAACAGTCATATGATTAGATTATGGCCATGTCTTTATTTATTAAACAATAATAACTTCTATCTGCATAGAACTTTAAAGTTTAGAAATCCTTCAGAGATTTTATAAAATAGATAATACAAGTATCCCCATTTTATAGATGAGAAAATTGAAGCTCACAGAGCTTGAGGGGACATTGGAAAGGACATTTGACTGAGTTTAAGAGAGACCAGGCTTCCATCCACTTCTGCTTCTTGGATTGACTGATCTTTTGATCATGAGCAAGTCAGTCAGACCACTCTATGCCTTAGTTTTCCCATATAAAAACCAGCTACAATAATAGCCCTGTACTTAACCTCACAGAGTGGTTGTAAGGAGGTCTTGGAACTGCTGCCTGACATTGAGGGATTGGGTGTGTTGGGGTGGGGGGAGGCGGGAGGGGAGAAGGGCTGGGGTGGAAGTGCTGACCATTGAGGTTCCCTGAGCTCTAAAGTTCTGAGATACTATGTGTTTGTGAATTGAGATAATATCTACAAAGTGTAACATAAATGTCAGTTAAAATTTAAGTGATTTGACTACAACAACACAGCTAATAAATGGTGACCTTCGGTCTTTTGACTTTAGATTGAATGTTTTTCATACTCTTTTTTCTACATTACCTCTTCTAACATAGCAGCACTATTTAACCAACTTCAGAGTACCTTAGAAACATATAGTAATTCAGATAGTTTAAAATGTGGCATCATGAAGATGTCAGAAGACTGACTCCAAACCAGCTCTGACCGTCTTACCCTTGTCATCTTGTACAAGTCACTTGACCTTTCAGGGCCTCAGTTTCCTCACCTTTAAAAATGAGGGGCTTGTCCTGGGTATTGTATGGGTCCCTTCCAGGTCTGATTTTGTGGTCTTTTTATATTGACAGCCTGATCCATAGAGTGTCCATGCATTTTTCCTCACTTAGAATTGTTTACAACTTGAAGAGACTAACTAGCAGATAGAATAGGTTGTTACCATGTGGTTAAGAATTTAAATATGCTAATTGTGCTAAAGGATGGAACGTTTAATTCATTCTTGCTTTAGATTTTAATATTTGGACGTTTTGACAAGTTTAAAGTTAACCCAGGTTCACAAGCTCTGTTTTCCTGGACTCCTTATTCTCCTTCACCCCACCACGTGGTTGTCACATCCTGCTGATTCTGCCTTTGTTAACGTCCCTCAAATACCTCTCCCCTTTTTACTGATACGGCCACTACTTGAAGTCTACGGTATCTTTCTCTTTTTATTTCATCTTATTTATTTATTTATTTTGCTGAGACATTTGGGGTTAAGGGACTTGCTCTCAGGATCACCCAGCGAGTAAGGGTCAGTGTCTAAGGCTGGATTTGAACTCCTCTGACTCTAGGGCCAGAATTCTCTTTACTTTGCCACCTAGCTGCACCAACACGTGACCTTTGCTTCTAATCTTTTCCTTGTCCAGTTCATCCTCTGTATTGCTGCCAAATTAATATTTCTAAAGCATGAATCTGAACATTTTATTCCCTTATTCAAAAATCATCTGTGGCTCCCAGTTTTAAACCAGTAGGATAAAATAAAAACTCTTTCCTTGAGGTCCCTTGCCAATTTGGCTCCAGCCTATTCCAAGATTATTGTACCTTGTGTCCTTTCTTTCCCTCTACAGTCCAGCCAGGGTGACCTACTTAACTTTACTATGTGCCATACCCTGTGCTATGTTCTGGGGATACAAGGAAAGGCAGAAGACAGTCCATGTCCTCAAGGAGCTCACATTCTAAGTGGGGAGACAACTTGCAAACAACTGTGTACAGACAGACTCTATACAGTATAAATCGGAAATGACCAATGGAGGGAAGATGCTAGAATTGAGAGTGACGAGGAAAGGCTTCCTAGAGGAGGAATTTTAGCTGGGGCTTGAAGGAAGCCAGGGAAATCAGAAAGGAGAGCATTCCTTAGAATTGAGACTGCCAGTGAAAATGCTTAGAGTCAAGCCATCAAGTGACTTTGTGGAACCCCTTCCCTCCCCCACAAAAAGGCAAGGAGGCCAGTGTCCCTGGATCACAGAGTAAGTGGGCACACTAAGTTCCATCACCTGACCCCATGTTTGGAATGTACTTTCTTCACCTCTTTACCTTCTAAGATTCATCTTTGTGTCTCCTCCTGCATGAAACCCATCCTGGTATCCATATATTTCTTTTGTATGTCGTTCAGTATGTTCTTAACAGTATACACACACACACACACACACACACACACATATCTTTATATTGTTCCCCTCTGAGTTCAGTATGTTCTCAACACACACACACACACACACACACACACACACATCTTTACATTGTTTCCCTCTGAGTTCAGTATGTTCTTAACACACACACACACACACACACACACACACACACACACACCCTTTATATTGTTCCCCTCTGGTAAAAGAGACTATTTTAATTTTGGCTTTGTATTCACAGTGACAGACAGTACATGCACTTAATAAGTGCTTGCTACGTGAATGACTTTACTTAGAATTAAAGCAGTTAGTTTGTAACACCAAATAGCCTTCCATGTGAATTATGGTTTACTGTTTGTTCTGGCCTTTATTATAGTTGGAAATATCCTGCGGCTAAAAGCAAGTTAATATATGTGTAAATTGGGTTTGGAAGTTTGCATCTGTCACTGAGCACATGGCATTTATTATGTGTGCTCAGGTATATAGAAGGATCAATCTCACATGTTTCTGAATTTTCTTTTATAGTGTGGCTCCACCAAACAAGAATAGGACTTAGTTTATATGATGTGGCTGGCCAAGGTTACCTTCGGGAATC
This sequence comes from Pseudochirops corinnae, assembly GCA_028646515.1. Classification (NCBI taxonomy): domain Eukaryota; kingdom Metazoa; phylum Chordata; class Mammalia; order Diprotodontia; family Pseudocheiridae; genus Pseudochirops; species Pseudochirops corinnae. Next base: position 9,279,233 of record CM053589.1, on the reverse strand, counting down.
AGTAAGTATAAATTTACTAACAATACTCTAAGTGTTATATTTTAAGTAAATCTTTAAAAATACTTCCCTATCTTTGCTCTTGCCTAGGGCTAAGACATAAGTCAAAATTAGGAAATGTTATTCAGACGTTAAAAATGTTCAATTCATACTAGAAATAGGTTTTTCTCAAGAAATGATGGGGGGAAAAAAAGAAGGAAATATGGAAAAAATTTAAGTACTTACTGTGTGCTAAATACTCTACAAATATTTGATCCCTAGAACAGCCTTTGGAGGTAAGTGCTATTATTCTCATTTTACAGTTGAGGAAACCGAGGCAATTAAGTGACTTGCCCAGTCAGAGTGAGTACCCAAGGCTAGATTTGAATTGAAGTCCAGCACTCTATCCATACCACCTGACTATCTCAGTACTTTCTTGTGGAACATAAGTAGTAATTTTTTAAAAATGAAAGTTTTGGCAATCTATTTACAGGCCTGATGTGTGAGATTTTAAAATGTTGTGATAAATTTTTAGATGTGTAAAAGATAAAAAAATTAACGATGTGACATTTACTATCACTTTATAGGTTTGCAAACTCAGCCATCAAGGGGCTTATTTATTTTCTTTAGTCACTTGGACTGCATTTAGTATAAGCTGCAACAACTTGGGAGTAGGATTGTAGTTTTGTTATTTTGTTATGGCCTCGTTTTTTAAACATGAAAATTTCTAGTTAATGTATCAGATTCTTTGTCATGTGCTTTTTTTGAAAAAAGAAACCTAGGACTGTATTAAAATAGCTAAGCAGAAACGTTAATTGGTATTATAAATTACTATTTTAATAAGATGACAAGGACTTAGTTTTAAAACATTAAAGTACCTCACGCGGTAATTATTTGCTGTCGTCAGTTGAGCAAGCATGACTTAAAAAAATCCTTGGCTTTAAATAAAACATACCTTTCAGGTCTTGTTTGTACTTGGCTTCAAAATCTGCCCAAAGTGGATCCGCTGTTCAGGTTTCTTCAAGACTTCAAACTGTTTGAACAAAAGAAACATTTGCTTTCTCTTTCTCTCCCTCTTTCCCTCCCTCCCTCTAAAGAGAATTCTCTGCCTGCTTTTGCTTTACCATAATATGGGTGTTAACTGTGCTGTAGAGCCGTCAGGCAGGGCCTCAGTCCCAGGTTATTGCCCGGGCTCTGTGTTCATCTGTCTTCAAGTCTAGACCTGCTCACGGTCCTAGTTTTTTTTAAATTGCCGTCACCATCTCTTTTCTTTCTGGAATCCTCTAACTCATTTCAACAGACATTTATTAAATGTTTACAAGATGCAAGGAGCTTCCATTCTAATGGGAGGAGACAGCATATACACCAGGAAGACAGCTTCAGGAGGGAGAGAACAGTAATAATGGAGGAATTCAGAAAAGGCTTCCTGTGGAAGCAAAGAATACTGAGAAATGGAGATGATGAAGAGAGGAGAGAGTGAGGGGGAGAGGGAGAAGACAAAGGGGTGGAGAAAGAGAGGGAAGTGGGGGGTGGATAGAAAGGGAGAGGAAAGTCAGAGAGCTTTTTCAGCTTTAACCTAGTCCTCTTTGAAGTCAGGTTTCATTTCATTCCTAATTTTAAAAATGGTGGGTCTCTTTAGTCATTTTTTCTAAAGTTCAGAATTAATTACAAATTAGTGCTCTGCAATAAGTAACAAAATTCTTTACTACAACAGAATATAATATTTTAAACAATTTAAGTAGGACATTTTAACAAAGCTTTAAACAGTTAGACTTGGTTTCCTCATAATGGTTGTGAGCTTATTTTACTAAAGAGGTTAATACAGAGGATTTTTATCATGGAAAATTGTGTATCATTGTTTAAATAGGAATCAGGAATGGGAAGATTGTATATTGAAGCTTTAAAAATGTTTTTTTTCAGGATTTAGAAAACTACATATTAGAACTTATACCTACTTTGCCACAGTTAGATGGACTAGAAAAATCCTTTTACTCCTTTTATGTCTGCACCGCAGTTAGAAAGTTCTTCTTCTTCTTAGATCCTCTGAGAACAGGTAAAAACATACTTTAGAGCTGTTACGGTAATGTTTGCTTATCAGTTTGTGATGAGTAGAAATATGTCTTGGAAATGTTTCTCTGAAATGCTGTGGTAGCTAGTAAATTTCAGAAGCTAGAAAAGAAAAGAAGGACTGGCAGCAGTGATTTACAGATTTGGGAGCTCTGTTTGAATAGTGACTGCCGCTGACCGCCGCGAATGTGACTGTGAATGTCAGTGAGTCACTTAACCTCAGGGCCACAGTTTCATCATTTGCAAAATGGAATTGGATGAGACAGATTCCTTAGCGTATTCCTTTGTGCTCTAAAAAATTCTTTACTTTTAAAATAATGTGCTTTATACTTAGTTATGATGAAGACACTGTTATCTATCATACAATTGCTCTAAGTTAGAGTAGTGAATTTAAATATATCTATCTGCTCTATATATTCTCACCCAGTCCCTGCTGTGATCAAAACGATCCTGTATACATTTGTACAGTAGTTGGCCATGAAGCATAATTATTTTTCCCTCCATAGAGTTATTCTGTGCAAGCAGAAAGTAGGTGAGCAGTTTTGGTCTCATTAATAACATCATGCTGCTGACAAGTGACTTCACCCCCCCCAGACGTAGAAATCCAGTGGGTTTTCTATTGCCCCATAGGGTCACAAGAATGATATTTTTCCCTCCATGGTCATATTTGAAATGATTTATCCTCTTTTGTTGAACCTGTCCTTATTTTAGAAACAAATGAAATATATCCCAGGTTTTTAGAATGGTAATTCTTTACATGAATATGTGCTGGATTTAAGATGAAACTAAGTAATTGTATCAATGTTATTTTAGGAAAGATAAAAATACAAGATATTTTAGCATGCAGCTTCTTAGATGATTTATTAGAGGTAAGTAAATTATTTTAACAATATTATATTATTCTAGTTTATAGTTATAATATTCTAATTATGTTTCTGTCCTGCACATTTAGCTTAGGGATGAAGAACTTTCTAAAGAAAGTCAAGAAACAAATTGGTTTTCTGCTCCTTCTGCTTTGCGGGTTTATGGTATGTTGCTAAATTATGCTAAAATTTGTATAATTCTAAATGATTTACCTTTAATATTGTAACATTTCATTGGGAAGATACCCAAGATTTACTGAAGTATGTTCTTAACACCAAAAATTGATTTAAAAAAAAACTTTCCAAAATGTATGGTGCTTTTCAAGTTTCTTAAGTAGGTTATAGTGAATGATCCTAGGAATGTAATTTAACTGTTTTTTACTCAGAGTTATGAATTTTTACAGTGCTGTAACATAATGAAGACCATGAGAACCACTGAATAGTATAGGGCTTAGCTCAGTCCTCCACTGAATTTCTCCAGTCAGCGTGCTCTTCTCCGTGATGATTATGCTGTCTCCCGTCGGTAATATCAGAACGAACGTTATTTATAAGACTGTGAGCCCCAGCACCAAAAGCCAAACTACTGTGTTAGTCAGATGGTCCTCTTACCAAGCATTTACTAAGCGTGTCCTGAGTCAGTGTCAGTCATCATCAGTAGTATTATTACTGTACCTCCAACTTCATTTGAAAATGTAAGACGTTGAATAAGTACCATTGACTATGGGTAGAAACACGTATGTAAATAATAGTTTCTAACCCTCCTGTGATACGGGAGCATTTTGTCTGATTCCATTTCTGCCCGCTAGGCCAGTATTTGAACCTTGATAAGGACCACAATGGAATGCTCAGTAAGGAAGAACTCTCCCGATACGGAACAGCAACGATGACCAATGTCTTCTTGGATCGGGTCTTCCAAGAATGCCTTACTTATGATGGAGAAATGGTACTAGATTAATCTTAACAAATTCATTTCCCAAAGTTCTTAGCATCCTTTCCCTTAAATCCTAATATCCTCTTACTCCTGTCAGTGATTTCCTGAAGAAATTTAGCCATTTCTTTTTTGGGTGCTCACGATTTCTGTGAGGTTCAGAGCCTTTTCATTGTACTGATTGCCTGCTTGTTGTATATGTTAGGTAAAAATGGACGATTTTATTTTGTGGTGTTGTACCTTTTGTTACAACAGTGTATGGTGATTTGCCAGATCTTGTGGATTTTTTTAAAAGGTGGTATCATAAGGTTAGTTCTAATATAATATCTACCTTTTGGTTCAGCATGCATTTATTAACTGCCAACTGTGTGCAAGTTCCTGTTCCAGGAACTGGGAAACAAAGATGAGAATTCTTGTCCTCCAGGGGTTTACTGTAAGTTCTTAACCAGTTAATATTAAATGATTTTGTTTGGCTGATTGATAGGAAATTGTGTAAAATTACTAATTTAGTTCATGTTACTTTTGAGGTGCCAGCAGGAAGTCCAGTCCATTAAGAATTTAGTAATCACGTACCATATGCCAGGAATATGCTACTTACTGGAGATAGACAAAAAAGGGAATGGGCAATGCTCTCAGGAATCAGATTTTTATATTATTTCCTAATTTGGCAATGATGGACCTCTAAGTTCTGATTTTTAAAAAGTAAATTAAAGACCATGTATGTCTAGTGAAAAAAGAAACTGTTCCACTCACAGAGAACTTACATAAATTAATGAAGTTTATTGCAGAATACTCTTTTTCGCTAGTGAAAGTCTGAGAAGGTTGGAGAGATTATATTTCTCAGATCTCTGTCTCCAGAGGGATCTCCACCAAACCATCTCAGATCAGTTTGTAGGAGTGAGGGGACAGATGGGCAACTCCCAAATGGCTAATGGGGTGTTGCAGCCCCACAGGTTGAATGGTAATACCAACACCAGCTATCTGGGTGGCACAGAGACCCAGCTAGTGAGGGTGGCAACTAACAGATCTTAGTTGGAACAGTTTAACTGTAGATACATAAAGAAATGATCCCATCTCTGAAGCATTTCAGTAATATTTTGTTTCCGTTCCTTGAGATTCAAGGGTAGTGGTTGACTACATGGAATGTTAGTCATAATATCTGAAGATTCGTCTGTCTTCTTTCTCTTTAAAGATGTGGAAATCTGTTACAGGAACAAGGGTGCTCCAAAAATGCACATTATTTTGCATCATCATCTTATAGATGAGCATGATGAAAATTTAGAAAATAAAGAGAAATTTCCTCATTAGTTTAGGGAGATATATGACAAAATACTGAGGTTTCGGTGAGTTGCATAGTTAAGGAGGAAACCCATCAGTTATTTAAGGAATATTCTTTATCTTCTAAATAGCTTTTCTCAGCTACCAACAGAAATCGCCCTCTTTGGTGAAGAATATAAACTCTTTTGTCAACAAGGTTTACAACTTTCTCTAGGGATTCTGTATAGAAATGTTGGATACCCACACTTAGGGGCAAGATATAGATGATGATCCCACAAATGAGACTCGGAAGAAGGGTCAGAATATTCTTTAGGAGTATGGAAGAGACCTAGCAGAGAGCAGTGTCTGAGGCAAGAAATCTTATTTAGGAAGAGGATGCCAGTCATGTCAGAAGCATCAGAAAGCTCAGGAAGGATAAGGTCTGAGAGGAGGCCTTTGGCTTTAACAGTCATCCTGTTAACATTAAGGAGAAAAGGTCTCAATTTACTAACATACATCTTTAGTAAGCAATAGCAATATGTTACATTCACAGGACAGCAGTTATACAAAACCTGACTAGTGAACATCTTCTTTTACACATTATGGAAAGGTATGAAGGCTGAAGAACAGTCTTTAAGGAATATTATTACAGCCTAGCTTTGCTGATACCCAAAATGGAATACACTATCTAAGTAGGTAGCAGTACAAGATGGTTTTAGAAGGAAGAGAATACCAATAATTAGAAATGGCAAGGAAAACTTGTAACGGGATGTGCCTGTGCTGAGTGTTAAAGGAAGCAAAGGATTCTCAGAGACAGAGATTAGGGTAGAGTGTATTCCAGACACAGTGGACGGCCCTGCAGTGACATGAAGGCAGGAAATGAAATTGTCTGTTCAGGTAGCCTAGAGCCAGCCCGTGAAAGACTTTAGATAGCTTAGCTGAGGAGTTTTTATTTTATCCTAGTGGTATACGCTTCAGGAAAATAGTTTTGTGCACCATTAGTTAGAACTGTGAACTGTACAACTATTCTGGAAAACAATCTGGAGCTGTACCTGAACTGTAACTGCTAATCTCTACAGGCCTTGTGACCCAGCAGTCTTGGACACATATTACAGAAAGGTAAAAGAAAAAGGGAAATATGTATATACAAAAATAGTAGCAATTTTTGTGGTACAAAAGTTAAGATTGTGAAAACCATAGTGGGTAGAAAGCCAGCTTCACAGCTGGGAATACCTGAGTTCAAATCCTGGCTTTGATCCATATTAGCTTTGTGACCTTACATAGGTCATTTAATCTCACAGTTCTCTAGACACCTCCTTAAGACTTTTAAGTGGCAAGAGAAAGTACAGACCTGGATTGGTAAAAGGAGTTTCCTTACTTTATCTATTCAGTGAAATCACCAGTCCAGTCTCTATTCCTAAAGGAAGATTTTTTTGTATCAACTTTGTAGAGGATGGATTGGCATAGGAGGAATGTCTAGAAGCAGGGAGACTTAATTAGGAGGGCTGTTGGAATAGTTCAGGTGAGAGGTGATGAAAGCTAGAACTCGAATGATGGCCCCCTGAACCGAGAAAAAGGGGCTGACTCCAAGAGATGGGAAAAGCAGTCAGTAAAACTTACTCATTTATTAGCTGTGGGGGTGGGGATGAGCGAAACTACAGATGTGCAGGTAATGCTTACGTGACTGGAAAGAGGGAGATATCTCAACAAAAGCAGAGGAGTTTGGAGGAAGCATAGATTTAGGTGGGGAGATAAAAGATTTTGGTTTTATATATGCAGAATTTGAGGTGTTTGTGATATATCCAGGTAGAAATGTATAGTACTCAGTGGGCAGTGCAGGAGTGGAACCCAGGAGAGAAATGAGGGTTAGATGTATAGATTTGGGAATCATTTCTACAATGTAATTGAATTTAGCTAATGAGACCACCAAGACAGAAGGTGTTAGAGAAGAAGGCCTAGGAAAGAGCATTGGTGCATATCTCTATTTGGGGGTAAAACGTGGATCCCACATGGATCCCACAAAGAAATTCACAAGGAGTGGTCAGAATGTTAGAGAGCATTGTCACTAAGTAGGAGACCACATCCTGGAAGAGGAGCTCGGCCACGCCAGAAGCCGCAGCTCCAGAAAGAGTGAGAAAAGACCAGTGATTGGATTTACCTGTCCCATGTCAGATGTCAGTTGTCAGAGCAGAGTATAGTGGGTGGGAAAGTATACAGAAGATGAGTTTTTTAGAAGCTGCACTGGAAAGAGGAGACATAGGACAGAATAGTTTGAGAGAATGACCTTCATTCAAACCAAAGAAAATTAAATAGAATAACTCTCGATGCTATCAAGTTTTGGGGGCTGTATTGTCCCTTTAGCACAGTCAAGAGATTTCAGGGTTGTCAAAAATGAAAATTCTAATTGTGTAAAAAAATTAACTCACGTTCCTTAGGGCAAGAACTAGAGGGGCCGGAAAAATATTCCAGTATAGGAATAGTTGAGGAACAAGGTGAACATTTTGCAAAAGTAAGGGAATGAGACCTTCCTTATCTTTTAGCTGAAACAGCTCTTGGCTAAATAATAGTCTTCATTGTGGGGAGCAAACCCCCTGAGGGAAAAAGTGGTAACTGTTGCCGTGTAACTCCCACAACCGGGACAACCGGCAACATAGAGTTTACAGTTTCCTGGTGATTTAAAGGGAATAGACCAAGCCGGAGACCATGGATTGAGTTAGAAAGTAAAGGATGCCCTCGTTAGACTCTTTCTTTGTGATTTTTACAGGCCTGAATTCTTAATAGTTTTTGCATATAGAAGTCTTTATTAGTTTTATTTTCAATAAGGAGCTTTCATGAAAGTGTTTCATCTTCCTTTACCATACCAAGATAGTATTCTAAAATTACTCTTTAAAAAAGAGAATTCAGGTCCTACTATTATATCTGCACTTTTTTTGTGGGGGTCGGGGGGATTGGTACTTGCAGGGATCAGAAAAGGATTAGTTCTCATCATGGAAAATTTCATAGGTTCTATATGGTTATTTAACAGGCTGTAAGTTTTCAGACTGTTCAGAGGGATTCATTCAGGTTTTCTGGTGTGTTTTTTCAGCTTACTCTAACAGACTTTCTGGTTAGTTTAATTTGATTCAGAAGTGGTATACAGCAGAGATGAAGACCAAGAAATTTAAAACTATTGTCCATTTAAGTGTGAGAGTTCAGTCACTAATTTATTTTCAATTTTTTAAAGAAAGGCAGATAAGATTATTTAAGGTAGTTAGATCAGTCTGATTGGGAATAGTTTAAGTTCCTATCAACTATACAGTATTAACTAATAACGTGTATTTGAAATTAGAATTAAATTTACAGCTACAATAGTTATTATTTCCCACTGACTTTAAAATAATGTTAAAACTCTTTACTGATTGCAAAATATTTTTAGTATGTAGTCATTTGGGCAGTCCTGAATTCAATCACTTAAGGGTTTATCAAGCAACTGTTATGTATAAGCATTGAGCTGGGCACTGGGGGTGCAGAGACAAGACCAAGCAGTTCCTGTGCTCACGGTGCATTGTACTTATCTCCTTTTCTCGTAGGATTACAAGACATATCTAGACTTTGTGCTCGCGTTAGAAAACCGAAAAGAACCTGCAGCACTGCAGTATATTTTTAAATTGCTTGATATAGAGAACAGAGGATATCTGAATGTCTTTTCTCTTAATTATTTCTTCAGGGTAAGTCTCTTACAGATGTTTTGTGAATATATGTCAGCTTAGATTATGTTTTATAAATGTTTAAACAGGTACTTTGCTATTTAACATTTTATATTTAGTTTGTTAACCAATGTAATTTTGGCCAAAATTGTAATTTTTTTTTAATTGAAAGATAAAGGATCCTTATAAACTAAGGTGGACCCTCCAGTCCTGGTGGTGAGTGTCAGCACAGATAGACACTGATCAGGCCCATGCCCACACTACTTATTGTTCTCTGGGTAACCTCCAAATAAAGGAATATGTAGAAATTTTATGGTCAGTTTGGATTCTTTACTATATAGGACTAGACCTTGTATCTGTCTTTGGGCCTTTATTAAAGCATTTTTGTCACGGATGCTTCTTCAGTATGATTTTTCTTTGTCTAATAGTTGTATCACACTTGGAATTGGTTCTGATTTTCAGTAGTTACAGCATTACTTTCCAGATGGATTAACTGTGGGCTATAAATACATAACCTTTTCAGAGAACCCGTAGCCAGCATTCCATCCCAGTCTTTGTGAGCAGTGAGTACTTTCCCACTGCTGCCACAAGGACCATACTTAGTCCAAGCTAGAGGAGTGGACAGCGTGATCTGTCCTCCTGTGGAGTGGAGTGAGTGCTCAAACACTCTCTTTATATTTTAAAATGACAGGCGCATCGCACCAGACTTCACATTATGTTCATTTTTCTTTTTTTCAGTCAGGTTTGTTTTGAATTTTTTTTTTTTTAATTTTTACTCATTTATTTTCCCTAATGCAGGCTATTCAGGAATTAATGAAAATCCACGGACAAGATCCTGTCTCATTTCAAGATGTCAAGGTTACTTTTTCTTTTCAATTATGTAGTGCCAGGTTATGAAAATGAATTGACTATCATATATGAATCCCACAGAAGGAGTAAGAATATTTGAATTGAGGTTAAATTTCTTTTGGATTATGATAGGATATTTTTAATAGTGTATTTTTTAGAAGTTGAAGCTAAATCATGTTATGTTGGAGCTATTCAGATAAGGAATTTTTCCTTTCAGGAAAAGACTAATTAATAATTAGATGGATCTGCCTAACATGCTACCAAATTTGCTCAGGCCTCGGGAGCTTAAAAACTACGTGTCGAAAATAAACTGGGTTTCCCTCTCTTGTATTCATTATCACTTTATTCATCAGACTTTCAGTAACTCTCAAAAATAACTGTCTTTTTTATCAAATGGAGCAAAATCACAGGATATTTTCAACTGACTTTAATGGCTAATCTAAAGGGTATTCTTATTTCTAGCAATTGGTGTATTTTTTCCAAAATAATATAGCTAGATAGGCTACACAGTATTTTCAGAACATTACTCTTCAAAACAGTATTTTCAACTGACCGGATTATTTTCTGGGTCAAAATCTAGTTTAACCACGACAAATTTGAAGTTTTATTACAAGTACATCAAGACCTGGCAATTTTAAAAAAATCTGTAGTGGTCTAAAATTAAGGATATGGTTATGGTTTCACAGATTTACACACACCCAACATTAAAAATAATACATTTAACTTGTCTGATTCCAGTACCAACCTTTTGTAAGTATAAGGCTGTGCTTTCTTCTGTGATGCTGCTGAGATTCTTTAATTGCTTTTGATTTGTAAAAACTACTGAAGTATACTTATGAATCATATATTTAGATTTTAAAAAAATATAGTCTTGTCCTTTACCCCATTTAATTTAAATAATAAAGTCTGATTACCACTTATGGTTTAGTCCCATTTCTGTCTTCTAACTCATAGAAGGATAAAGTGAACACTTTAATGTTTGTCTTTGCCCCTTCTCCATTCAGTTTAAATGATTGCCATTTGTTGAAAACCATGTTTTGTCTTGATCTTTATTGGGTCAACTGTATATTAATTTTTTGGTGAGCTGGGCTTTTAATCTGCTAATGGAATCTCAAACCAAGAAGCTTCACAATTCACTCTAGTAGACTAGAATTTCAGCCCGAAATTTTGTCTTGGCATTGCTAGTCACTTAACTACTATATGGTTCTCCTTCATAGGTTCTTCCTTCTCCCTCCAGGAAAGTTAATCAGGTTATTTGTTAAATGCAGTAAAATAAGCAGAAGAAATTGCTAAGGGCAAGGATAATTTACAACCCAAAGTAATAGCATCTTTCATTTATTAGTCACACAAATCGAATGAAATGAATCCAGTGGTTGTGTTTCATTGTTATCTTTCCACATTTACAGGATGAAATCTTTGACATGGTGAAACCTAAGGATCCTTTGAAAATATCCCTTCAGGATTTAATCAACAGTAATCAAGGAGACACAGTTACTACCATTCTAATTGATCTGAATGGCTTCTGGACTTACGAGAATCGAGAGGCTCTTGTAGCAAATGACAATGAAAACACTGCAGACCTGGAGGATACATGATCTTTAACAAACTAAACTATTTCCATTGAGACATGCTTGAATACTGTATGATCATACAAAAATGAATAAATTGGAAGGTGGCAATTAAAATATTCATGTACCTGTAGAAAGTTGCAAGAGCCTGGTTTATTGTGATTTTTCAGTTTAAATCTGAAGCCAGTGGGGTCATATACTATTTTTTAGGAGGTAAAATATTATCTGGTTATGTGGCAGACAGTCATATGCCATGCATGTCATAATGTTTTGCTGACGGTGTGAAGTGTCTCTTAAAATTCTATAATAATTTGTAACAAGTAATTCTGATGACAAAATACGACTTCAGAAACTCTGTAATATATCTAATTTGAAACTTTATATTTGTAAAGTTCACTTTTACTATAATTCAGTCACATAAAGAGAGTTCATACTAATAACTGATAATTAGTGGCAGTTTATAAAGTATTTCATATATATATTGTCATTTGTAAAAACCCTGTATGATATTATAAGAAAAATCATATTCAGTTTTAGGGATGAGGAAACTGAGGCTTAGTAGCAACATGACATGCCAAAGTCCAGTCTGTTAGTTTGTAAAGCCTCGGTGCAGATCTTCTAATCCCCAAACCGAAGTCATTTATATTGTGCTACCTCCTAGATCTGCGGAAAGTTCTGTTTATACAACAGCATCTAAAAGATACAAAGGAGCAAATTAATATTTGGGCTTTTTTCCTAATTTCAAGTGAAAAAAAAAGAAACTTGTTCTAGCTGCTGGTTCCCTAGAGTTTCAACAGAAGCTACAAACCTCTGGATACATGCTTTACTTGAGTACTTGACTGGGGCTGGGCTTTTACAGTAGTTGAAGGAACGAAGCATAGGTGATGTTCATTTTATCGCGTAATAGAACCACTCGAGTTTGACTCTGATAATTACTAGAAGGGTGTGTGATAAGAGTAATGGTTTTGTACTCAAAACTTAGTCGCTGTGTGAGTAAATAATTTTCCTCTTCTATAAAATAAGGATAATAATGGTTGTACTAGTTGTACCTTACTTCAACAGCGATCTTTTTTTTTTTTTTTTTTTTTGCTTTTTTGGAGGGGGGAAGGCAGGGCAATTTGGGGTAAGTGACTTGCCCAAGGTCACACGGCTAGTTTTTGTGTCTGAGGTCGGATTTGAACTTGGGTCCTCCTGACCCCAGGGCTGGTGCTGTATTCACTGCACCACCTAGCCACCTCTGGGATTTTTGGTTTTTGAGGCAGAAGCTGAGGGCGTTTCTAGGCACAAAAACAAGCCAGTGGATAAGGAAAGATTTCAGGTAAGAGGGGAGATAATGGAAGTGGCATGCTCCCAGAGGGAGTAAGTGGGAATGGAATCAAGGGCAGAAATAGGGGATCTAGAGTTGGAAGAGAAGAGAGAATAGGGAAGATAATGTGGGTATTGAAGGTTGTTTTTAGGAGGAAAGATGGTGAGGTGCATGCATATACACACACACACACACACGTATATTATTTAATAAGCAATATTTTATTCACTCAGAGGTCAGTGTATGGGGCATGTTATAGGAAGTATAAAAAGATTTAGGTGTAGCACTGAGGAGATTAGGAAAAAAAAATGTTTAGTGGACCAAGTCAGCCTAGTTGTGAATCTTTCAGAGACTTTAAACAGCAGGAGCTCAGAAGGGGATGGTCAGAGTAATGTAGGATTGGGGTTGGAAAAGGGGGGAAGGATTTAAGGGTAGAGGACAGTCTAAAATCAAATTGGTTTAAGATTTCGAAAGTAGGAAAATCGGGCTAGAACATGAGCGCCTGGGAGAATGAAGAACAGGCTTGGGAGGGAGAAATGGAAAGACAGAAAAGTGTAGTCAGAGTGGAATTTCAGAGTTGCAGATCATGCACATGGAACATTGGTGGATAATGCAGCTAAAGAGTACGTGTGTGGCTGGTGTGGAATAAAGGTACAAATTATGGGAGTTCAGTAAAGCTAATGAATTGGGAAGGAAGGGGATTTGAGGGGATATTAGCATTTATTCTGACATCCTCCAAGTAAGGGTTGGAAGTAGAGACTGTAAGCCCCCCAGAGCTAAACTTTTTCAGAAGAGGAAGGGGACACCCTGGGGGTTACAGATGGCGGCCATCAGGCTCGGGATAGGGCTATACCTGGATACAGTGAACATTGAAGACAGTTCCTGAATGATGGTGGTAGGAAGGCCAGGAAGGGGACAGCGAGGAACATAAAAATACTCTGAGTGTACTTTTATTTTGTACCAGTTAAAGAACGAATGCTGTAAGAATGAAGAGGGGGGCAGCAAGGTGGCACAGGGAATAGAGCACTGGCCTTGAAGTCAGGAGAGCCAGAGTTCAAATCTGGCCCTCAGACACTTGACACTCAACTAGCTGTGTGACCTTGGGCAAGTCACTTAACCCCAATTGCTTTGCCTTCCCCCCTCCAAAAAAAAGACTGAAGAAGGATAGAACACCAATAAGGTATTGTAAAAAAAAAAAAATGAATTCAATTACAGACAGGAACAAATGAGGAGCTTCAGATGATCACGTAAAGCAAGTAATTTAATGAATTAACAGGTCATCATTTTAACCATTTTATACAATTTGCATAAACTTACATATTAAGGCACAGTAAATACATTGTATACAAAGTTAGGATAAGGGCCTGCCTAATCATGGTGAAGGTAGTACAAAAAAGACAGTTCTGGACATTTCAAATCTTTTTTTTTTTTGGGGGGGGGGGTGCACTGTCTTTTTGCTTTTTGGAAGGGGGAAGGCAGGGCAGTTGGGGTTAAGTGACTTGCCCAAGGTCACATGGCTAGTAAGTGCTAAGTGTCTGAAGCCGTACTTGAACTCAGGTCCTCCTGACTCCAGGGCCGGTGCTCTATTCACTGAGCCACCTAGCCGCCCCGACATTTCAAATCTTAACATTAAAAGCTAACAAAAAGATACATAATTTTAAAGTCACAGTTCAGTTGCTAGTTTTAACCAGTAGGGAAAACACATGATGAGTTATGATATAAAGTCTAAGTTTCTGGGGTAGGGTATGTGGAAGGGGGTAGATGAAACGAAGAAATGATTAGAAGGAAACATTTATGTGTTAGATGGTACTTTAGAAGAAATCACTACACTACAACCTGGACTTCAATGGAAAATTTATTTTTAAAAGAAAGGATCTGTTAAATATAAAGTTAATGCTTTAAGCAATAGAACTATCAATCTGCAAGAGAAAGTACCATTTATCTGTTATCAACATGCTTTTTGAAAATTAGAGGTTTATAAATTATAAAATGGTAAAAGGCTATGGGGAGAGGGTTTAGATATGAAATCTTGATTTTTTTTCCTTTATTCTATTAAAACCTTTAAAAAGATGAGGACAATTTGAAAATGGGGATAAAAATTTGATTCCTTCTTCAGATTTATTTTTCAAATTGCAACTGTTAAGTATATGCTTTGTGATCAGGAAAGAGGGGCAGCTAGGTGGTTGGAGCAGATAGGGTGCCAGGCCTGTAGTCAGACTCCTCTTCCTGAATTAAAATCTGGCCTCAGACACTTTATTACTTGTGTGATCCTGGGCGAGTCACTTGACCCTGTTTGCCCAAATTTCCTAAAGCTGGAGAAAGAAATGATAAACCAATCCAGTATCTTTGCCAAGAAAACTCCAAGTGGGATCACGAAGTGTTGGACACAACTGAAAAACGACCAAACCACAGAGATCAGGAAGAGTAGCTTTTCACGGCGGATTTAAGAGATCTACATTAAAGCTGTTTTGAATGAATACACTTATTTAAATGGAAGACTGAATGTCTGGTTAATTTTGTTTAGATGTCTTTTTAACAATTATCCCACATTTCTGAAAGCTTTGGTCAGTTTTTTAGTGTGTTTCTAACTGGATTTTAAAAGCAGCATTTCTAAGACATACCACTCTTTCTTTCCTGCCCCTGCAATGCTCACAGATCAAATGGAAGTTACAAATACCCATCACAAACAGATCTCATCCCCATACTGATCGTGTACATTTGAGCACATTTTCACAAGTGACTCCTTATACCCCTAAGGTTTGCAGTTAACATGCTGGGTGATGGAACCACATGCACATTACTGATCACTTAATTTTATTCACTAGAAAATCAAAAATGATGAAGGCAGAAACTTCATTGCCAAAAGTAGGAATCTTTCTGAGCAATTTTTATATACTTTAATTTTGAACATATTCTCATTGTAAATTATTCAGTTGCTAAATGGATCTTTACAGCTTGTATAAGAAGTACTTTTAAAACTGAAAATGAGTCAAAATTTGATTAAGTCCCTAATTCCACTATTAAGAAAAAGTCAAGATTTAGGACGTTTAAACAAGCTGAAATTACTTTATCTTAAAAACTACTTTGGGAAGAATGGAAATGAACAGTTCCACTCTAACCAGAACATTATTTTCCATGACTAATGAATATGAATTTTTCTAAACTCACAAAGAAAAAAATGATTTCCGTCTTACTCGAAGATCAAATTTTAAGGTGCTGAGGAAATTTGGCTCTAATAGTATAACAGCCAGAGTCAACATAAATATGGCAACAAATCAGAAAATGTTTTTTAAAAACCCTATTTTGTTTCTAAAATTTAGAAATATCATTTCAATTCAACACATGCCTTGCCCAGTATCATTAACATAAAAAGACAGTTTCATTTTTTACACAGGAGATTTAAGCTTTAGCCTATTTTTCTTAGCCCTGTCATCAGTTACCAGTTTGAAAGAAAACGCTGTTTACTAGACAGACTTTAGATTCTTTAAGAGAAACCCTCGAGCTACTGAATTTTCAACAAAATTTTAAATATAAATAAATTTCACTGTAAATTTCCTTAAGTTAAAAAAAATACCCTGGAGTTTGAAATCTGCTAAATCGCTTTATTCTGAGTTGTGGCTAACGGGGGTTAAGCTTTGTTTATTTTCCAGTTACTTCGGAGTCTCCATCCATTTCAAAATTGAGGTTAACGAAGGAGCTCGACGCCGTTGCCCCCGGCTGGTCTGTCTGGACTGTGGACTCGCCCTGGCGCTGCTTCTGCTGCTCCTGACACCGTCTTTCTGCCTCTTCAGACATTTGATTTTCTTCTTCTTCCTCTTCCTCCTAGAAAGAGAGGAAATTAAGTGCATGGAATTTAGTGGCGAGATGTTTCTCTTAATCACTAGGTCAGGAATAAAAACTGTCACGTGGATTAGAAAAAGGAATTACTTCAGCTGGGGCTATCTAGGAAGGTATCAGAGCAGGGAACGTCTTAAGCTGGGTTTAGGGGAATTCATTCAACAATCCTTTATTACAAAATTACATGCAAAGCACTGGGCTAGGCAACAGAGCCTGCCCTCGTGGAGCGTAGGAGACCTGAGGCAAACATTCACACAGTCACATTTGGGTGAGATCAAAAATGTCATGTGAGGTCAAAGGACCTCCAAGAGTTTAGCTGTGTGGCCCTAGGCAAGTCGCTTATCTTCTGTCTTCCTCAGTTTCCCTCAACTGTAACGCAGGAACAACAATAGCACCTATCTCGGGATAAAAGGAGATGATGAGAATTCTGACGTGTTAGCAAGTGCTCAGCACACGGCAGTTGATTAATAAACGTTTGTTGCTTTCCCTCTAAGGGAAAACTCCCAGCTTCACTCAGGGAAAGTTTCCATCCACTCCAGGGGCTCCTATTGCTTCTAGTTTCAAATACAAATTTCTGTTTAGCTCGTAATCCTTTTTCACAACCTGGGCCCAACCTTTTCTAGCCTTAATTACTCCTCCATCTACACTCTTTGATGGGGCCAAACTGGCATCTCGTGTTCTAACAGGACCACAAACACCTTCCCTCCTCGCCTCTCCTTGGAGCCTTCCCTTCCGCCAGACACAGCCCCAGCACTGCCCTGCCTGCAGCCTCTTCCTCCCCGACAGCTCTGTAGTTAATCTTTGTGCTTGTTCTGTGTATGTTTCCATACATACCTGTCTCTGCACAAGCGTGTAGGGCCCGTGCGAGCAGGGGCTGTTTGATTCTTTGCACTCGTGTTCCTAAAACTCACATAGTGCCTCCACATAGGAGGTGCTGGATAAATGCTCGCTGAGGTTGGGTTTTAATCAGATGCTGAATTACAGTTTCACAGAGAATGACACACGAACATGAAAAACAAGGTATGATGGAATCTAGGATGACTGGAGCATAGTGAATCTGAACCAGCAGGGGAGGAGAAATGCCTAGAAAGACAGGTGGTACGAGACTGTGAAGAACCTTGAGAGCCAGGCTATAGACACTGGACCTTACCTGGTGTGAGAGGGTGCCACTGATAAATTTTCAACATAGCAGTAAAATAATCAGGTTTATGCACAAGGAATCTAGCAGTAATTGAGGGGCATAGGTACTCAAGGGCAGCAACAGGAAGTAGGAAGAGGACAGATTCCAGAGATGATAAAAAGGGATCAGGAGCATCTGGTAAACGGTTGGATGAGAGGGGTGAATGAGAGAGACAAATAATTTGGAAACATTAAAAAAAACAACGAAGAAACCTTGGATATCATGTACTACATGACAAGTTCCAGCTCAGATGCTGCAATCAAAGGGGATTCAGTTTAGTGAGAAAAATTCTAAACATATTTTTGATGTTCTCATGTGAGCGGCAGCAGCAACACTGCCGTAGACAAGATGGTAATAAAACGAGCTAGGAAGAGAGGACAGCAGCACGGGCAGTACAGAATAAGGAACCATCTGCTGTCAGGTTAGGCTGCATTCACAGGAATATGAAATTGTAAAATTAAGAAATCAGAGACTAGGGGTGGCTAGCTGGTGCAATGAATACAGCACTGGCCCTGGAGTCAAGGGGACCTGAGCTCAAATCAATTAACTAATATATATGCTTTAACTAATAATTTGGTGGCTTTTATATATGCTTGATGCCTGGATCAGTTTCCTTTTTTCCACTGTAACTCCTGCCCTCACACTAACAGACTCCTTCACGATTGCCCAAGTGTTCTACTTTCTGGATGAATAAATTCCTCTAGCCATAATCACCTACCCATAACTCCTATGCCTTACTACTTCCACACCTATGTTTTCATCTTCATTGTGCCTTTTAGTCCCTCTACCCTCCAGTACTTTGTTAGGCCACAACCCTGCACATGACTATACTTGTCCCTCTTCTAAAGAGGTCCCTGACCTCCTAGTGATCCCTTGTACCTTGGCCTTAGGCCTCGACAAACTCCAACCCTGGATTATACCCACCATCTACCTCCTCGGATCTTCATCACAGGTTGCTGAAGGGCAGGATCTCATTCATATCTGGACGAGGCTCATTACAAACATGTTCATCCTAACCAGGCCCTCACTGGAGCCATCCTTTTACTCTTAATTTTCACTCTCCACAACAGATGTTTCCAAATTTTGTCTTCTCTCCTTGTGCCTTCCACAACACTCCCTCCCCTCCCTTTCTCAACTGAGGAACTCAAATATTTCACCAAAAAAATGGAAACCATTCAGTGTATCTCTCTTCCTCTATGCCTAATTTCACAGACCCTTGAAATCATCCCATTTTCCTCCTTTACTCTGATGAAGAGGTGACCCTTCTCATCAAGGTCAAACCCTCCACATGTGCCTTTGATCCCATTCCTTCCATTCTCCCATCGTGGCCTCAACCTCTCCAATCTTCAGTCTTTCTCTTCTACTGAATTCTATCATACTACCTACAAATCCAGTTTCATCATCCTTAAAGAACCCTGACTAGAGGGGCGGCTAGGTGGCACCAGTGAACAGAGCACTGGCCCTGGAGTCAGGAGGACCTGAGTTCAAATCCGGCCTCAGACACATAACACAAAAAAAACTAGCTGTGTAACTGTAGGCAAATCACTTAACCCCAATTGCCCTCCAAAAAAAGAAAAGCACACAAAAAAGCACACAAGAACCCTGACTAGATACCATTATCCCTGACTGCTGCCATCCTATATCTCTTCCTTTTCTTAATGAAGTTCTGAAAGAGAGAAAGACAGAGAGGAGAAAAGAAAGGAAGGGAAGGAGAGAGGGAGAGATAAGAGCTTCTATTAAAGGGCTTATTATGGATCTAGACAGTGCAGTACACGGAGGACACAGAGGCAGGCAAGCAAGACACTCTCTGTTCTCAAAGAGCTTGAATTCTAATGGTAGAGGACAACACATAAAGGGGAACTGAAAAGGGTTGGGAGCCAGGTGGAGAGGAAAATGGTAAGGCTTGGGGATGGGTGGGAAAAGGCATGGAGACCTAATTCTGGGCAAGAGAAGAGGAAATCTATCAGAGGTCACTGTCCGAGGGGCAGAATACAAAGTTCTAGTAGCAGGGAGATAGGGATCACGGGGATAGAGATGATGGAAGGATTTGGTGACCAGAAGTGAAGTGAAGGCTTGTTCTGGGCAAGGCAAAGTGAAAGTACATTTGAGTCCAGGATGCTTCTTTCGGGTTCAAAGTTCTGGTGGAGAAGAGGCGGGAATGATGGCTGGAATGGAAGTGGCGTCGTTGGGAACTGTCAGCTGGGAGTCATCTTTCATTAGTGCTTCCTCTCCCCATCTCCCACTCAACTGAAACTGCTTTCCTCAAAGCTGTCAATGACTTAATGGGCTCTTTTAAATCCTCTTTCTTCTTAAATTCTCTGCAGCATTTGACAGTTCTGAGCACCATATTCCCTTGGATCTTCCTCCTCTCTGGGTTTTCATGGCACCAATTTCTCTCTTGTTTCTCCTCATTTTCTGAGTTTCCTTTTCTGGCTCAGCATTCGCATCACGCCCACTAACTGCAGGTGCACTTACTGGTTTTCTAGTAAATATTTGACAACTAGCGCTCAAAGAAAAAGGGGAGGAGGCACAACACACTTTTCAATGTAATTGCATGTTAACGTTTCCTCCACCCCTCTCTTAAGACAAGGCAATCAACCAAACAATAAGTCAGACCCTTAAGTCTAACCTTTACCTATTTCCCAGGTGTAGCATCCCCCTGGGAATGGAACACTCAGCTGGCAGAAGCTGGTTCCCAGCCCTTTTCTCTTTTTCTCTACGTTCTCTTTCTGGTGATGTCATCAGCTCCAACGGACTCGGTGACCATCTCTGTGCAGACGACTCCCAGATCACACATGCAGCAGAGCCCTTCTCCTGAATTCCTGTCCTACATGTGAATTCATTCTCTTTATTTTACATACACATACACGGACCTGTATATGTGTGCGTGTACGTATGTATGTATGTATGTGCCTCCCCAAGAAACTGTTAAGCTTCTTGCAAGTGAAGAGGATTCCATCTTTATACTGGCATCTGCACTGCCTAGCCCAGTGCCTGCAGAGCAGGTGCTTAATGTGCTTGGGGCTGACTGACCGATGACCAACTGCCTCTGGGATCATTTAAACCAGGTGTCCCTGAGAGAGCTCCAGACTGACATGTCCAAAAAAGAACTGTGCTCTTCTCCAAACCCATACCTCTTCCAAACTCCTAATTTCCCAGTCTCCTACAGGCATTATCCCCAAATCTTTTTTTTCCACCCTATATGGCTCATCAGGTACTAAATCTCTATCTCCATCTCTCACCTTCTCGCCACTACCTAAATTAGGCCCTTAAGCCTTTTAGCCTGAACTTCTACCTCAAGCCTATCTCATTCAAGGGCCATTTTACCTGTAACTACCAAAGTGATTTTCTTTACACACAGTTCTGATTATGTCACCTCCCCATTATTTGACCAATCCAGTGGTTCCTTATTACCTCCAGGATCAAATATAAATTCCTCTGTTTAGCACTGAAAGTTTTTTACAGCTCTTCTACCTGTCCAGGCTTCTTGAATACTCTGCATACTCTAGTCCTGTCACACTGGCCTACATGCTGTTCACACAATGCTCTATCTTTTGCATCTCATGCCTTTTGCACAGGCTGCTACCCATGCGGGGAATCATCGACAAGCATTTATCAAGCACCTGCCTCATACTAGATACCAGGGATACAAAGAAAAAAAACGAATCCTTTCTGCTGTGGGGGAGACAACATGTGCGTATATAAATATATCCAAAATAAATACAAGGTGATTAGAGAGAGAGAATACAAGCAGCTGAGACCAGCAAAGGCTCCGTGTAGACAGTCGTCCTGTACCTGAGTCCTACAGGAAGGTGAGGGCTTCTATGAGCTGGCAGTGAGGTGGGAATGCATTCTAAGCATGCAGGCACGGCCAGAGCAAAGGCTCCAAAGCAGGAAACGTAAACTTTGGCCAGATGGAGAGTAAGGAAAGAAGAATTGTGTATAATTAGGCTGCAGCCAGGCTGTAAGGGCTTTCAAAAGCTCAATTATTTAACTGAGGCAACGGCGATCACTGTCATTTACTGACGAGTGCAGTGACACTGTCGACTCTAGACTTTGGCAGCTATGTGGAGGACAGATGTGCAGAGTAAGGAGGGACCTGAGGAAAGGTGATCAATGCAGGAAAGAATGCAACATTCAGGCCAGAGGTGTTAAGGTAGTGAGAAGAGAAAATGAAATGTTGCAGACACAGAAAAAGCAGGATTTGGAAACTAACTGGAGGGAACTGGCGGGGGGCGGGGGAATAAAGAGTCAAGAATGATAGCAAAGGTGCTCGACTGGTAATCTTGGCAAGAATGGAGGTGCCCTTGGAAGTCTGGGAAAGGGATGTGTAGGTTTTGGGGGGGAATAAGAGGAAACAAGAACTCTATGAATGAACATGTTGCATTCGAAGTGTCTCCAGTTTATCTAGTCTGAAATGTTCAACAGACAACTGTGATGCCATAGAGAATCTGGAAGAAAGATTGGGGCTGGATATATGATCTGTGAGTAATCTGCACGGGGGTGATTGAATCCATGGAATTTAGAGAGGTCACCAATAAAGGAAGTGTAAAGAAGGAAGACGGCCCAAGACAGCTTTGGGGGATGGCCACAGCTATAGTGTATATAAATGATGAGTCAAAGCAACAACGAAATCTGAAAAAGGACAGTCTTACAGGCAGGAGAAGCAGGAGAGTAGAATCCTGAAACACAGAAAGGAGAGAGCATCCAAGCCACATTCCATTTATGAACCGTACCTACTTTTTGTTGGATTTGGACCCTCTTGCTCTTCTTAATTGTGTTTTTCTCTTCCTGGATTTGAATTATATTATCTTTATAATTGCTTAACAGCTATTATATTTCATTGACCTCACACTTAAATCAAGATAAGGTTAGAAAAGTGATAATTTTGAAATATCTTCTTTGATTTCTCTGTAGCATTTGACAGCTGATGATTTACCCCTTGCTTTTGGATGCTGTCTTTTCCCTTGACATGCAGGATAACACGTTCTTCTGGTTCTATTTCTATTTCCCCATCTGTTCCTTTTTTTCCCCCCTTTCATTGATTCTTCAACCTCTTCCTACTCCTAAGGTGAGGTTTCTCCAAGGTTTTATTCTAGCTCTTTTCTGTATAGTCACTATATTCTCGCCCTTAGTAATCTAATGACTTCACATAACATCCCTTCCATGCAGATGACTAAATATCTAGGAGTAATAACCCCTCTCCCAGGCTTCATGCAAGTTTACATTTCCAACTCTCTACACATGTTCTCCCCGATGTCCTATTAACCTCTTAACTCAAGCATATCTCAACCCTACTTTTCTTTCTTATTATGGTAC